>CM057809.1:44381276-44561276 GCA_030067965.1 Latrodectus elegans
AATTGAAGAAACCAAAATGCTTTAAAATCCCAGAACTTTTGACACTGTGCATTATTGATCCACTGAAATCTATTAATTTCTGACATACATTACCAGTTTCTGAGATTAATTGATGCAAGTGGAGTATTTGAAAGAAAAATTTTTAATTGGAAATTAATATTATATTATAAGTACTGGTATAGACTTTCAATGATATAATTTTTTTGGTGGCGAGAGAAAGTTTAATTCAATAATGTAGAAATTCAGAGCTTTCTTTTGATAAAACTCAGTTTTCGGCACTTTATTGAATTGCATAAATTCAAAAATTCAGATTGTCCGAAAATAAAATTCAGACAATCCTCTTTCTTATGTTTTCCCTTTCTTCATCCTATGTTAAATTTACAAGCGACACTACTAAAAGAATTACCTAAGACTATCTACAAATACACTTTATAAGAATTTTTCAAAAGATTATTATTTGAGAAAAAGAAATAAATAAGAATTTACAAGGAAAAAAATAGAAATATTCTGAATTTTAAAACACTCTAAGCATTTCGATTCAGCATTTCAACTACTTGCTTTATTATAATTCTACAGCTAACTTAGACGTTTTGAGGAATATTGTTGAACTACTATATTTTGAAACCCCCACTCCATTGAAGAGTTTAAATTTGCTATTAAAAAACGAAAATTCCCTGATATTTGGTATTGACAGATTCACATGCTATTCCGACAGAATTTAAAATTTTTCTGAAAGGCATTTCGCAATCACTATCTGGAAAATTATATTTTTGTGATCTGGGGAAAAAAATCCTGTTAAATTTTTCATGACCGATGCACAAAGAGAGAACTTTCTTAACTGATATAGTTATACATGAATAAATATTATTTATTGTACGTAGTAAGATACATTAAGTTTATTTACTTACATATATTGTACATGGAAGAACAAATTTATTCCTCATGAAGCAAGGAGAATCGGAAGACTCTTTTGAAGAAGACCAAGACTAAAAAGATTTGTCAATCCACTGCCGATTATCGATTAATTATTTTCATAACATTTTTTAAATTCAATATATTGTTTAATTAGTACTATAACTAGATTTGGTAGCTTTATTAAGTTGTTATTACTACCCTGATTTCTGAAATCGTGAAATTAATAATTACTTAAATTGTAAATACTAGTTTCTAGTTATAAAGACTAGTGAATTATAAATGCTAGTCCAAATAGTTCTGCATTCAAACAATGAAGCAACTTGTTAAAAATTATATTAATGAATATAATATCTAACATCAAAATTTACAAATTTAATTAAGTACGCCATGCATAAAATTACTAAACTAATTGTGTTTAATAAATGTATGCATACATATTCAATAAAAATGTATTTATTAAATCTTTCATAAATATATTTATTGAATAAAAGAGAGAGAATACCTGAATTACATATTGTCTAGTTTTATTAAGAGATATAGAATGCAGTTAAAATTAAAGAAATTACATTAGATAAATAAAATACTTTATCCAAATTTTAAAGTAAAAATTTATTTGAAATTTTCTGATGTCGAAAGCAATATTTGAAATTAAATTAATTAATGTAATCAAATGTAAATTAAGAAATTCGGTATTTCTAAGAAAATAAAAGTCAAAAAAAGTTACATGGTAAATAGTTATATTCATAATATGGAAGCATATTTTTCAATCGCAAGATGTTTATGTAGTAATTATATATTGTAGCTTATATATATATATATATATATATATATATATATATATATATATATATAATTAATAAGAATTATGGAATTATAGAGAGGAATTTCAAATATTCACAGTTTAGTATCAAAACATAGAAGAAATTTACATAATATTTTAAGTTGAATTTATCAATGTAAATATGAATTTATCAACGAGTTTGTAGAAGACAAATTTTTTTATAATATTTTTATAGAACTTAAATTATAATATTACAGATCACACACATTTAATATCTTGTTCTGATTGACAAGTATATTTCATTTTGTGTTTTAAATCCTAGATTTTGGGTGATAGAACAAATATAGATACGAATTCTCTTATAAATGATTATACTTTGACCCCTGTGAACAAATATACCAAGGAATAAAATTCTATGAACATTCATAATACCGATGCTTTGTGTAAGAAATAAAACTTCAAAATATCTCTTGGTTTGTATTTTTACATGTTATTTGATTACAGTAAAGTCTCTTCATAATTTGGTTCTGAAAGTAAATTATTTCAGTATAAAAGTGGCTATAGAGCTATTAAACTAAGAAATTTGAAAAACGAAAAATAATAAAAAATATTCTATAATAAAAGAAGATCAGAAATGCTCAAAAAATATTCATCATATCCAACATAAATGTGATACTTAGAATAAGTTCATTTATAGTAAAAGAATAAAATGATGAATGTGTAATTTTTATGTTATATACTAATATATACTAATTTTGCTACAATATTAAAAAGAATTGGGAATAGCATATTTTTCTTTAACTAGAAATTCCTATTTGTAAATTATTTAATTTAAAATAATAGCAGAAAATAGTAAATAGTTTCAATTCATTGAGAAATGCAGTAATTATTAATTTGCTATAAAATTACAGCTTTTTTATCAAAACTTCTGCTAAAAATCTATGAAAAGAAATGCAGTATATGAATTTAGAGATTAAAAAAAATATTCACAATTTTTATATCATACATAAATAAAAATATAAATAAGAACTAAAATACGAAATTTATTACTCTATAAACAGTTCTATTGTATTATTAGTATTAATATTATATATTAATATAATATTTGCGGAATTTACTTAAAACTTGAATTTGTAAATCTCAAAATTTTTATTTTATATCTTTTGATATTTATTATGTTATTTTACAAAAGACAAACTTGAAAAACATTTATCCTTTTTTAGAATCATGTTCGCTTATATAACAGTTTTATATCTTCATTTCTTTTAGTATTTTTATTTGTTCAAATAAACACCATTCTTATCAGAAATGCATGAGAAATGTTACTTTTAAAAACTAAAACACGCACAAAATATTCTGTGCATCACTGTAAATAGTTCTTCAGCTTAATTTTGACAAAAATGTATATATATTATGAACTATTAAATACCATTTATACTATGTTTCTAAAATTTTATTTTATATATATACATACAAGCTGTTTTAACAATATACTTCTAAAAAACCAAATATTAATCTCTAATAATTATATTTCTACCGTATTCCTTCGTTTGTGTTAATCATTTTGATGTAATTACACTCTTATTCCCCGCATCAATTTTTTAACTAAGCCGTTTGTTTCTGACACTAAATAAAAATCAATTCTGAGAAAAGGTCGAAGTTTATATAAGTGTTGTAGTATTTTCGAAAACCGGCAATGAAAATTTAAAAAGTACGATAAAATATAACTCACAACTAGTGAGTGATAAATGAAGATAATATGAGATAAACGAAGGCTCTTAAAAGAATATATCCCCTTAATCATTAGATTATGAATCTTTTTCATACAGCAACCGAAAAGAATAGGTTAAGGCACATCTATAGATTGTAAATTTAATAAAAACAACACACATTGTGCAACAATATATCGACTTTCCAAGACGTTATCCGATTGTATTAGGAGTCAGTAGATGAGAACAGCATACTAAAAAAATAAATAATTTAAACTTAAAAAAAAATTCGAATGATTTCTTTCAAAGGCTGCTACAAAACGAGGAAGTCCATACGACATCTGATCTGAATGAAAACTGTCAGTTGGTCACAGACTGGTGAAATCCTGCGAAATTTCTGGCTAATTAGCTCCAATTATTCAGATAAATCAGTGACATTTTAAGATTTTTTTTAAATTGGCATTCTCATAACGTTCAAAACTAGCTCTATGGCAGAGAGAGGTCAAAGAACCTAGTTCTCCATAAGAAAGCGTTTGGCAAGAGCAAAGACAATTCATCGCAGCACGTATCCATACATTACCTGGTTGAAAACAAAAATATTTCCAGGGTATTGCAAAAAGTATACTAACAAAACATGTCATAGAATGTCGTTTGTGCATCTCTGTGCTATAAACGTGCCAGAAATCATTACCAAATAAATCTTATCAAAAGAAAGAAAATTCTTTACAATAAGTTATCTATAAGTCTTTCATAGATATTGTTGGACGTACAGGTGGTTATCAAAATAATGAAAACATTAGTGAATAAAACAACATTTTTAATGTGCTTTGTAAATATTAAAATATAACAATAGGTTCCAATTTTTTTATCAAAAGAAAGGTGTATGTTCTGGTAGTGTATGACAAATTTATTGAATTTCTGTAAGTCAAAGATTCTATTAAAAACGTAAAATGTTGGATTTCTCAGATTTTCTGAGACCAAATTATAGGAGCTCATCTTACTGAAGCAAGTCTGACTAAAGCACCACAGCTTTTAAGCAGGTCTAGTTGTACAGTGTTTAAAGTCCTGATAGCTTACACACGGTGCTACAAGGTAAACTCGACAAGGGAAAATAAGCGACGAAAAGAGAATTTTTGTGAAAGAGGCCGACAGATATTGAAGAGGATTGTCATATCTAAAAAGCAAGCAACTGTTTAAAAAATGACTACAGAGCTCAATCAGCTTCTAATTCGTTAGTGTAAAGGACTATAATTAAAAGTTACCTTCACAAATAGAATATTTATGGCATATCAGCAATTCCCAATCAACTTGTCTCAGATGATAATGCCAAACGTCGATTATAGTGATAACAAACTCACAAAAGCTGGTCTATTGATAAATAGAAGAAAGTAATATGATCTGATGAATCGTCTTTCACACTATTCATTAGAGAAGGACACGTGCACACTTAGAGGATTCCTGAACAAACGTATGAACGTGACTTTTTCTTTCATATCGGCAAGGATAGAGTTGGATCTGCTATGATATGGGTGGGTATCTAAAGGTTTTCTGCTGAACCAATCGTAACCCTAAAGGGAAAAATTACTGAAGAAAAATATAAAGAAATTTTAGTTGCCAATTCCAACCTATGATGCAAACTTTATTTCCAGCAGGAGATGGAATTTTCTATAACGATAACGCACATATCCATGACATGGTATTTGTTCATTCATGATCTCATGAACAGGAGGGGGAAGTTAAACATCTACCTTAGCTCCCACAGTTACAGGGTCTCAATACAATAAAATCATTATGGTCTGTTTTAGAGTGTTCAATACGGAATCGAAATCTCCACTGACATCATTACCATAACTTTTCCAATATCACCATGAAGAATGGTGCAATATTCCTCTAAGAAATATCCAACATTCGTATAAATCGATTCTTAGGAGAATCAAAGCTGTATTACATTCCAAAAACAGTCCTACATCACACTGATAAGGGATTATTTATATATCTGAGGTGTTGCCATTATATTTATAACCACCTGTATATATGGTTGCCATGGCTGTCCGAACACAATTGGAAAAATGGGACATGGCCCGGAAATTACATCTCAAATCAGAACAATTCCAATTTCGTAGGTTCTGGCAGTACTGTAATCAGACTTCACTAATTGAATCTGTGAGAAATATACAGAATATGGGTCAAAGCAAGTTTTAATTCCGCTCTTTCAGTTGTCTGCAGTGAATCATGTTAAATACGCAAGTAAAAGATACACTGAACAGAAAATGATGACTAATACCATGTTGTGACCGTTTCTTTGGTAATCGCTCTATATCCCAGTTATTTTGGGGTAACGGAGGTATTTCTGCCATCCTGTCGATGACTCAAATCGTTGTTATTCCACATTTACCAAAACTGTCAGAACAACACATTTCTACCTCTCAAGTGTCAATCGTGTCCGTTCGTCAGATAAGCAATTTTTCAATCCGAAAGTTTGTGCTCTTTCAAACTCTTAATATATGTTCGTAATAAAATTAATCTTTTCGTGATTTGTTATTGCACTCGACATAAAATATCCGAAGTCAAAACAAAAAAACTATTAACAATTAGATTAAGAATCGCTGTATATGAACAGTTCCTGAATGTGTAGTTGTGGTGAGATCTGTAGTTTCTTGAATTCATTTATTGAACATTGAGTTTTAATCAGTAGAATATCCAATCAAAATTACGAAATTTCAATTTTAGCAGATAACTCGTTCTTAAAAACAATCTTAATAACTGCAAATATTTTTACATTCTTTGCCTTTCTCTAGCACAACGAAGAGCTACACTTTCATTGAATATTTTTCATTTTTATAATTCATACAGGCATATCTGCGAAAAAAATTATCATAAAGATCAGTTACTGAAATACTTCTCTTAGCCTAATTGAATACTGTATTTGCTGCACACTTTGACTGCAGTCAATCTGAATTATATATACATAGTGTGTTCAGTTCTGTGCATGATTTAGAGGAAAAGAGAGGGAATGATTATTTTGAATTCCTTTACTCAAGAAGTTAAATTCAGATAAATTATGTAACTGATATAAAAATCTTGAAAATAAACAGAAATCTATAATTAAATAAAATAGGGATGCTACAATTTTTATAGTAAATTAATGCTTTAGTAATTTTCTTTTTGATTAATCTTATTTATAACCTTTAAACAAACAAAAATACTTCTTCAAAAAGCGTGTTCTTTTATGTTATCAAAAATATATCTTCTTTTCAAAAGAACCCTCATTTTAGAATGCTGTAATAATGCATTACAATCTATATATATATAAACTTGTTAATCATAAACCAATATTCCTATTATCTAAATTTTAAACTGTTGAAATAAAGTTCCGTTTCTAAATTCCACTGTAAGCATTTTATTCCCTCTGATATTAGAGGGAAATTAATTTTTCTCAATTTTTCCCTGAAGACTTGGTTCTGGCAAAATGGAGTGTAAGCAAATAATATGCATTTTAATTTAAGACAAAATATCACATTTTACTAGAATAAAAAATGCGTATGCAAGAATAAAGATATTTTTTAACAATGACATGATGTTTTTAATTGAATACATTTACACACACATATTCAATTTTGAAATTAGAAATCCATATGGAATAAACTGAATATTCTTTGAAAACAGCCTAAATGAGGTTTTAAAATAGGAATCAGAGAGAGAAAGAATGGTAAATGAATGCAGAAGATAATTTTTTATGAACAGAGATAAATGTACTGGGTGAGTCGATAACACACAGTGCAGAAGTCAGCACAGATCACAGAACAAACACTGATTGATTAGAAACAAAATATCATTTAACACTGAACAATTTAAAGATGGTTAATTTGTGTTACAGTGTTAATTTTTATTGAATGAAATTTAATAAAAGAGAAATAATAGAAAAAATTCAGATTGGGATAATGATTGAATGCATTTACACACACATTTGTGCGCAGTGAAATGTTTTGTAGATTAAGAATTTATATTTACCTGAAATTCACGCACTAATAAAGCTGAAAATTTGCACTCATTTCAGCAAATAATTAACATATTATAATCTGAAATACAATATTTTTAATTTATCAAAGAGTAGGAATGATTTAAATAATAAATTCAAAAAATAATTCCTTTATTCCAATAATTGAGTGTCAAGTCATGCAAAGCATCAAATTAAAAATTAATATATTCGTTTTGCAACACACATGTGATAAACATTTAAATTATTAAGTGGGATAGTTTCAAATAGTTTTATATATTCATAATTTATCAAAAATAATTTAAGAAGCTTTAAGGATTGTTTAAGTCATGACGGGAAATCGGATCCATTGCTCAACATTTAATTGAATTTAGACACATACACTGTAAGACATCTGAAAAGTAAAAAAAATTTAAATCAGTATTTTTCTAAAATAATTATCATGTTTCATTTATAGCAAAAATTATTTTTCATATATTGCAGGAACTATTGGAAAAAAGGGTAGCACAAATGTTTGTAGGAAATATTTTAATCCCAATTACAGGAAAATTTCAAATAACTGACAATTTCATTTAGTACTTAAGAAATATTTTGGAAAGAGCAAATTAACATTCAAAGAAATAACAAATATTTTTTCTTAATATATTGATTTTTTATTATTCTTTATTAATGCAAAATTATTAATATATAAGGGAATAAATTCTAAGATATTAAAACAGTATTTTATATATGTATGATTATAAATAAATCTTGCACTCCATTTCCCTGTTTTCATTTTATAATTTATTTTAACTTTTGAAGTGTTCCTAAAAATATTTTCTTAATTAGATTTCTAAAAAAATCATTGGAAATTCATTGGAATGGGAAATGATTATTGATATCAAAAATATAAAAATTAATATAATGGTTTTAAAACTTATTTTTTGAACAGGAAAATTGTTTCCTACCATTTGAGTACATCAAATATTCAAAAGGCTTTTGAATGAATATTTGTTATATTGTAATATAAGTTAATATTGTCACGTTTTGCAAAAAAATTCAATTAAAATACGCAAAAAAATATTTAAATAAATTATAGAATTTAATAGAGCCGCGATCAAAAGTTTTTGTTGTTGCACCAGCTTGACTTTCTGTACCTTGCAAGAGTTGGGCTCTACCATCTTGATGGAAGCAGACTGGTGAAGTCTTTGTGATTTTTCAGAAAAGACCAAGTACAAAAGATCCTCATTACTTAACCTGTCACCCCATAGGCATCATTTCACTTGGAGGAAATTTAGACTGCACCCAGTTTTAACGTGCTTCAACAGCGAATAGCAAATATGAGTGATTTTCGGTTAAGCCGAGATTTAAACCCACTACCATCCGATGATGTGAACGATGCCTTATCCAACCAGGCCACTGCGGCCTTCCATGACCAAACGTTACATATCTCAACATCTGAACAAACAAGATACTGATAACGTATAACTGAAATAATATAATACATGAATTGCCTTGTAAACTATTTGAACATCTGCTGCGTATTGTTTTTCTGAGAGAATTTTTTAATTGATAGTAGGCACTTTTCGTGTGGTGAAAGATATTAAGCCCAGAAAATTCTCATATACTCACCAAAGACTGATCATGGTCGATATTAGGGTCACGAGCTTTAGGATGGAAAATGTGATCCTAGCCGCTGCTAAATGTTGCTCTTCTGCTTTTTGAAAACATGTAAATCGGCATGGCTATTTTCCACGTGAGAATATGGCCAATTATCTATGAAAAATTATTTGTAAAGACATATTCATATACATTATAATGGTTTTCGGTTATTAAGTTCTCCACTACGAAGAATCATAGCACCCATATAGATAGATGTACATTTAACAAGTAAAAATGTAACATCCATTGACCACTGTTCAATAATAGTTAGATTCGAAGGATTGTTGTACCTTCCATTCTCCTTTTGCAAAACGGAGTTTTTGTGTCAATTTGCGGATACTTTCTGCAGAAAATGCGTTTTCACCTATGCAAGAGTGGGAGTCCAACAAAGCTCACAATATATAAAACATTTCAATTCAAAACATAATTTTACTATCACCACTCTTAGTTTAATAACTATTAATAACATTAATTTGAAAAACTGTAATACAACTTTATTTTCATTATTGTCATTCTATACACAACTCTAAGTAGAGCTCGTTATTGCTGTTATTTCAATGAAAGCTATAATAGTAGTCACTCTGGCAGTCTGTAATTATGCTTACATCATTCAATATCATAAGGCCCAAAGGTTGAATTCTTTACACAAGATACACTGCTGGCCACTGTAAATGCAATACCTTAAAGGAAGCATGTAACTAACATGAAATTTACAATATGCATTAGCGGAGGTAAGAATGCAAATGATAAGAATTTCGCATACATTCGCGAATTCCGCAGACGCACATCACACGCGCCTGTGGCGCCACTTCAAATCACTCCTTAAGGCTTGAAGATTTCGACAATTTCAAGCTTGGCAATTGTGTTTTTCATGTGGTTTCTTCAAAAAACGATCAATTTTGCCTTGTAGAAAACAGCATTCATTTTTTGATCAAGTACCGAAGTTCGACAGAGGAAGGATAGTAGCTTACCGAGATTGTGGATTATCTTACCAGCAACTCGGTAGTCGTGTTGGACTAAACCAAACTACTGTAATGTGGATATGTAACCGTTGTATGCAGGAGGGAGCGATGAACCGAAGTGCTCAATTGCATCCACCTCAGTGCACCACTTCACGTGATGACAGGCAAATTATGCGCATTGCAGTGAAGCATCACGCAGTCACATCACGAACCATAGCACAGCACATTCAGTCTTTCAAGCATCATCCAGTGTTTGCGCGTACCATTCGACACCGTTTATAGCAGAGTGGTCTGTCCGCAAAACGTCCATTGTTTCATCTAGCCTTGACGCAGAACCACAGACGTCTTCACCACCAATGGTGCGATGAAAGAAGGATATGGACGGAAGAATTGAATGAAATTGTATTTACTGACGAGTCACGCTTCTGTCTGTAACACCACGATGGTCGCATTCGAGTCTGGACACACCGTGAAGATGCTGAACAGAGGCGTTATGCCCCACCACGCTGGTCCTGTATCGAGTATTAGGGCATGGGGTGGTATTGGATATCAATCTCGCATTCCTCTAACACGCATTGCCGGTATTTTAAACATCCAGACCTACATCTCCAAGGTGTTGCAGCCAGTTGTCCTTCCTTACTTTCAGGGCTTGCCCACAGCCATATTTCAATAGAATAATATGCGACCACACGTGGCATGCATTGTCCAAGAGTTCTTCGTCAATCCCCAGATAGAATTGCTTCCCTGGCCAGCTCGCTCTCCGGATCTTTCGCCGATCGGAATGCATGTGGTTCATGGTTGCTCAACGACTGACCCAGATTACATCCCCACCAGATCAACTTTGGCAACATGGGGCAGTTACTTGGTCTCTACCCCAAGAATACATCCAAAGTCTTTTTCAATCAATGCCGAGGCATGTGGCAGTGGTGATCTCCAACAATAGTGAGTATTTGGGTTACTGATTTTAACAGGAACCTGACTTCACAAATATCAATAAATCCAATCATTTCATACTTGTTCAACATTTTATCTACAAAATAAATCTTGTTGGGACATCTCTTTCCTTTCTTGATGTTGCAATTTGGGTGGCCAGCAATGTATATCGTGATGTTCTGCAACCACTTTGAAAATAGAAAGAACAATATGTCTGTCACCAAGGAACTAAATACAACAGTTCCAGTTATCTTCTTTTAAAATACCATTGATTCAATATATACGCTTTGACAGCTTTACTATTTTAAAAACGAACAGCCATGTTACTTCGCAATAATTCGTTATTAGTACTGGCCATGATTCTGTCGTTATTAGATTCAAACATGTATTGATATGAATTTTTCCTTGTTACATGAAGTCTACTCGATCCATACACAGACACACTCAACGTTCTGAGTTCTTTTATTGATTTACATTTTAATAGGCATTAAAATATGCAATAAAATACGAAAAATTTTATGTATTAAAGTTATTTTTGTATTCTACAAAACTGAAACTATGAAATTAGAAGAATTTTTACATAATATTTAAAATAAGCTGATGTAAAAGCAGTGCTTTCCTATATCTGTATTGATCAATATAAAATATTCGTCATGAATGTTGTTGACAATGCCAACTTAAATATAACTATAATGGTAAGTTTAAAAAAAAAAAAAAAAAAAAAAAAAACTCTGACTTACAAGAAAATGTAGGTATAAATGTAATGCAGAAATAAAGAAAGAAAGAAATTATTTGCTAACATTTGGAAATTTTTTCTCCTATTTAAAATACATTTAAGCTATAAAATTTTATTAAAATACTTGTGTTTCGTATATTCACTTTATTTTAATCGAAATGATGTCTATGATAATTTTAATCCAGCTCGAGAAATATTCAACTGGATAAATAAATGTGTGTGTGCATGTATCATAGGATCATAGGAAGCTCTTAACCATGCATTACACAATCACCATGACATCAAATACTAAGGAACAATTGAATAATGAATATCTTTTCTTGTTTCAGATTCTAGGAACAGACACAAATCTAACCAATAGACACCCTTATTGAATTACTCCATTGTACCAAGTTTTCCCTATTTAATAGCACTCATCAAACTTGTATGTTAAAAAGTACAAATCAATTTGCAAATGCAATTAACCAATTTTACAAAGTTAATAGTTTTCCAGCATAAAGCACAATGAAGTAAAGTTAATGAAGATGCAAAAGTAAAATGCAATGAAGTTACGAATGCAGACATGTGATGATGCCGATTTCAAAGTAACTTTTCCTGCAGCTAAAATGCAAAGCTTGGTCTGGAGTTTCAGAGGGGTCCACTCATTACATATCACTCTGCAATTCTAATCCTTTTCTACCCCTTGTATCTATTTCATGTTTTGGTTTCATCTGAGGAATTCATTCCTGAAATTGTAATCTTCAAAATCACAAGTACATATATATAATACGTATTACATTTTAAAATATCCTCAAAAAGGTGCTATATACAATGTTAATTTTTTTTTAAATTTTCATTATTTCATATTTAATCCATGTTTTCTGTGATTTTATACTTTTATTTTATAAATAAAATTTGTTATTTTCTTACCACCAAATAAAGTATAGAGTATTAAGCTTTAAAAGTAGATTTTTGTGTGCTATGAATCTTAGTTTTTTATTTTATTTTCGAGCAAGCAAAAACATTTTTTTCCATTCCTTCTATTTTGTTTAAATTTACTTTAAATTGCTTAGCAGTGCAATATGCTAATCATTACTATTATTAAATTACAGTTAATAATTTCAAAAAGTAAATCTTTCTTAAAAATACTCTTTGCCGAATGTAGTATTATTTCTAACTGATTTTATTGTTAAATTAATTATCTACGGCTATATTCATTTCCAGCTTTGAAAAGAATATTAATAATACCACAGATACGAGAACTGCTTTTTTAAAAAATAGAATGTAACTAGTATTAAAAAAAAATAAATAAATAAATAATTATAAATAAATATATATAATTATATGATATCAGTATATATATATATATATATATATATATATATATATATATATATATATATATATATATATATATATATATATATATATTACTAAAATTTGTATATATATATATACATATATATGTATGTATGTATGTATGTACATGTATGTATGGCATTTGCCTGAAGTCAACTTAAAATTTGTAACTTTATATTTAGATTTTGATAATTATTTTTGAGTTAGACATTGCGTAATTAAAAAAATGTAATAGCTTACAAATTAAAATAACGCAAATTATATATATTTATAGCATAGTAATTTAAACTTTTACTAAAATTTGTGACAGTTGGAATCTTAAATAACATTGAACAATGCGAAAAACACCTTTATTTAAGAAAAAATATAATTATCTTAAATATAATGAACACATGCAAAAGAATGCTTAAGTGGTTTTTCCCAGGCACGAAATATGTATATTTTAAGAAAACAAATTACATTCAATATACACAATTTTAAAAGCTACTTTCCCATTAGTAATAAAATAATATTTTTATTTTCAATTTAAATTTTCATGTACATTTATAATATTAATTTTTCTTCCAGATTTCATGTTAACTTATTAACTACCAATCAGTAATAATTATCAATGAATTTTAATCTGTCTATCGAAAAGAGTATACTCGCATGTATAATTTATACAAATGGAATAACTTAATTATTTGTATTGCAATTTATATTTCTAAGCAAATTAACGTTCGTGTGGATTTAAAGGATATATCGATCTCTCACAAGAGGAATAAATGTAAAATTATTTAAAGAAGTATTATTTACTTGACACTGAAAAAATATTGATACAGAAAGCATAAAGTAGTTAACAAATGATTTATAAATAATTTGCTTGCCAAATTATTTATATTGATATATTGAATTAATTGACCAGATATAGTTTCCTTTAAGAGAAAACATAATTGAATATTTCTTGACTGAAATAAAAAATTCGTAAGGTAGTTAAATATATAGGTTATAGTAACTTAGAATCAATTTTAAATTACATATGCCTTGTCTTAATATAATCCAGAGGTTGAACTATGCATTACAAAATAGGCAAAAAGGAATTAATGCAAGATTAATGCCAATTTGTGAGGCAATTCAAAAAAGAAAATTTTGTTAACAGTTAATTTAATTAGTACTGACAATGTTATTATATATTGAGAATGTTAAATTTAATGAGGAACTTTTTAAGAGATAAGAGAATTCATCAAATAAAAATTAATCAAAGCTGTGATATTTGTTTTTAAATTTAAAATAATTTTTAAGTAGTTTCCATGGCCGTAAACATCTTAAGGGGAAGGAAATTCTTTGTTGAAAGTTATCTGGAAGTTTCACTGATAATGCAAATTAAAATTAGATTTTAAAAATTTTAATAACTTTTGGTAAATATAAGTATTAATATTTATTGCATCTCAGTTAACTGTTTTTTCAAGCATAAAAAATTAATTTCAGTAATTTGAATTATTTACCGATGAAATTTATCTCTACAGAGTGTGGCCTTAAACCGGCCCATCGCAATATCACAGAGTATTGGGTTTTTTGCATTTATTTGTTCATTTTCGTAAATTCGCTTTTGCCAACAAAATAACTATATGGAGGTTGGGCAAACTTTTTGAGATGAAAGTGAAGTGAGAATTCAGTTTTATTACCTCACAAGAGTTTTCTTCAAACTTTCCAGAAGAAATGTTCCAGTTATGTTATTTTCAGCAAAACGGTGCAATTCATGCATGATGGTGCATTTCACAGATCAGATCATGAGTGTCCCATGCAAGTGAGGTTTTTACACCTGAGAAGACGACCAGCAAAGGCTTATGTTCTCCTGGGTCACGTGACCTATCCACTTATGACTTTTACTTGTGGAGACTGCAAAAGGAAGAGTTCACGAAACACAAATCTCCATACAACTGAAGAATTCAAAATCAGGATCCATGATGTCCTCAATCGTATCACAACAGAAAAACTGAGAAGCATTATATATATATATATATATATATATATATATAAGTGCGTTGGAGGATACTTTCACCACCTACAGTGAGAAGGGAAGTACTAATCTTTAATACTCATTTTATTTTATGCTTTAACTTCACGGGCTAGTTTTGCATACCATTCTCTTTATAATGCTGTGTTTATCAACCTTTTAGTATTCACGCCCCAATTTTCTATCATAATTTTCATTGCCGCCTTCCCCACCGCATCCAATAAAATGTATACAATAATAATGTATTTTGAGTATTTTGGCGCTAAGCCTACACTACAAACTTAATTTTAAACTTTACAAATTACCAAGAATGCGGAAATTTATTGACATTTTGCAACACCGATCCTCGGCATTGTATAAAACAAGAATCCTATGCTTTTTTATTGCTCTTGCATCCCACCATGTCGGGCATTCTCAAGGTTACGCGAGAAGTTTCGATTTTTCTGGAATTTGACTGGTCAACTTAAAAGTTAAATTAGGAGCGTGCGCAGATGCCAACAAATCTTTTCTCATATGCAGGAGGAAGTTCTATGACGCTAATTTCAATTCCAGACATGCTCATTCGAGTCGATCTTTCTATCGCTATTTAATCTATTCTGAATGTGCATGTTATATATATTTTCATGTAATTGCAATTCACCGTATTTAATATTCAGGGCAGCAGACTTGTGCAGAATCATGGATAAATTTTTAAGCGGGGGTAAGCCAGCATTAGACGATAGACAAGCATCAACAAGTACACAGACGAGCGTGGTTCTGAAAATAAAATCAAGAAAATATTCTCATGAATACTTAATTTTTGGGTTCACTAGTACTGAAGTAAATGAAGAAGAAAAGCCCTTGTGTATCATTTGCTCAAAAATGTTGGCGGTAGACAGCATGAAACCTAATAAACTTAAATGACCTTTGGAAACGCTTCATAGTGATTACGTAAGCAAACCCAGAGAATGCTTCGAATTAAAATTAAAATCATATGATAAGCAAAAATCATTGTTTAAAGAAAACTTGTGAATGAACTTGTCTGTGAATGAAAAAGCTTTAATTGCCTCATACCAAGTTTCATATAAAATAGCCACACAGATGTAAAAAGCCTCACACAATTGATGAAGATCTAATTTGGCCAGCCGCAATTGAGACTGTAGAAATTATGTTTGGAGATAATTTTGAAAAACAATTACAGTCTATACCTCTTTCAAATGATACTGTTGCCCGTTGAATTGCTGATATAGCTGAAGATGTAGACTATCAGACTTTGTCGAAGTTGCGTGACAAATTGTTTTCAATACAACTCGATGAGGCAACAAATAATAAAGATGCTCATTTCATTGCCTATGTTAGATTTTGTGATGATTAGTTAGTAGTAGAATAATTACTTTTCTGCAAACCAATGGAACTCAAAACAACTGCACTCGCATTATTTGCTATCTTAAATGATTTTATGAACGAGGCAAACATGGAATTGAAAAATTACGTCGGTACGTGCTCCGATGAGGCTCGTTTTATGTTCGGATGATTCCAAGGTATACAAGCACTTGTGAAACAAAAATCGCTACTGTGCATCTGGGCACATTACATGATCCACAGAGAAGCTTTGGCTTCCAAAGAAATGAGCCCTGGTTTGAATATTGTGATAACTACGGTTGTTACCGTAGTAAATTATATAAAAATGAGACCCCTGAAATCAATAATCTTTTCTGCACTTTGTAAAGGCATGGGTGTAGTACATTCAACGTTACTATTTTATTGCGAAACAAGATAGTTATTACGAGGGAAATTTTTGTATCGTGTTTATGAATTAAGAAAAGAAATCGCCGTTTTCCTAGAAGAGGAAAATAAACCGGAAGCTGAGAATGTTCGCGACAGTTTATTTATGATGAAATTGAGATACATGTGTGTTCAACATATTCGAGAAATTAAATAACTTGAATCGTCAACTGAAAGGAGCAGTTACACATATATTGGATACGAGTGATAAAGTTAATGTTTCTGTAGGAAACTGGAATTGTGAAGCAGAAATTTAAAGCAAGAAAACTTAACAATGTTTGCTAATTTGAATGATTGTATTAAGACTTACAAGGCTGAAGAACAACATGTAAAAGTTGTTTTTGTAACCATTGAAAATCATTTAGCAATGCTAGCAAAGAATTTTAAAAAGTACTTTCTTGCTGACAACAAACTGATATCAAGTTACAAGTGGGTGAGGGGTCCATTTCAAAATACTCCCGAAGGATTCTCAATTGAAGAGGAAGAAACCTTCGTAGACTTTACGGCAAATGCCAAAACCAAAAGACAATTGAGTGATTTATTACACTCTATGAATAAATCACTCTTTGAATTTTGGGCAGGAGTGGATGATGAGTTTTCTGCACTAAAAACAAGGGCATTTCGCCTTCTACTACCATTTTCAATATCTTACCTTTGTGAAACTGGATTTTCTGTAGTGGCTTCTTTGAAGACAAAATATAGATCTCAGCTAAACATAGAAAAGGAACTGAGAGTGTCTATTTCTAATATTAAACTCTCCTTCGAAAAACTTTGCTCTAAAAGACAGGCCCAAGGAAGTCACTAATATTTATTAAATTTGTTTGTAATTTAGTAAATTGTTTTAATTTAATAAGTTAATTATTAAATATGTCGAAATGTATTTTGTTTTCTATGTGTGTGTGTGTTCTTTCCTTTCAGTCATTTAATCAATTTTTCAAATAACATTTTCTTTTGGATATGCTCACCCCCCCATTAGTGTGCTCACGCCCCCTAGGGGGCGCGCGCCACAGGTTGAGAATCACTGTTATAAGGGATAGTAATTTTAATTAAGTTTACGAGTATAAGTAAAAATACAACAACTAATAACTCAAAGTGTTACTTGTGTTACGATGATTAGAAAAAGTCCCATATTATTTTTGTGCTAAAAGTAATTAACCTCCATTTTTTATTAATAGTAGATATTTATAATACATACACACAATTGCATTATATTATATAAAGATTTTTGTGTATTATATGACTCTTATAATTGGGTTTATGTGCAAGGTACGTTTAAAAAGTTCGATGAACGGAATACATCATAAACAATGCGAATTAAAAAAATGCATACTTACACATAAGTAGATAAAGACAAAATGAAGAGGCGGCACATAGCAGAATAGTCTACTATTGGTAGTTGGCAGTGTTTATTTGAAAACTGACTTCGCATAAATAAATATAAAAAAATCATGTTTTGACATAAATTGGGAAAAACCACCACATTAACGTCTGCAATGTTGGTCTATGTATATAAAATGGACACAACGGGTAAAAAATGCCTATGTGACTGGTTTTAGCTTTATCGGCAAGAAAAGGAAGCCATAGATGATAAATCTCGTTCAGGTCAACTCTCAAAATGTGTTGACAAAAGGGTGTTACAAATATTGTTTAACATCACTGATTATCTTTTAGATGGATATAGAAACAACAACGTAAACAGCAGCGTATCAATAGCGTAAACCGTTTTCCGGCAGGACTTTTCATAAATAGTAGGCCGTATTCATGTGTTGCAATGAAGAAAACCCGATTAAGTACTAATCACCCGCCCAACTGACGTGAATGCAGAAGGCAGAATCGCAACATTCACTTCTTGTTGATCAACAATGGCTGGAATAGAACCCGAATATATTTGTTCTGAAGAGAAAATTCTTATCACTAGGCAATAGGGCGCCTCTAAAGAAACTGTTTCAAAGTGTTTATTGCTGCGTATCTGATGCGTTCCTCCACAGATGTACAAGAGAAGAAAATGGAATCTGTTGCATGACATAGCACACCCTTATACTGCGATTCGTGTACGAAACTTCTTGATCCAACAGCTTGTACTTGTTATCACTTCTACAGTAACTGCCTGATACGGCGCCTGTAGACTTTTTTCTGTTCTTTTGCCTCGAGAGAATCAGTAAGGGGACAAATTTTGCAGACATATCACACATTCAAGGATGTGTAATACTGTGTTTTGATTGATCTCAAAAGATATCTTCGCTGATTCCTTCCAGCACCTTTATCAACAATGTGCGAAGTGTAGTGCATTGTGGCCAATGGATGTTATTTTGAGGGTGATTTAAAGGAATTTTCCATTTATTGTTTTACTTATGATCCCATTCACCGTGCTTTTCAGATGCACTTTGCATTCACACCATAGTAGTGATATGAGCTGCGGGCTGTTGGTGAGTGTCCGAAGTGTTCCGTAAAATATTTTAGCCTGTCAACATTTTTGAATTTTGATCAAATGACGAAGTTGACATCGGAACTGGCATTCTTCTACCCAAACAATCACATTATATTAAGGAAAAGATATTAGATCTCGACTAATTAATAATCATAAGTCATAGAAGCATAATGGTCTTTGATTATGCTGCGACCAAACTTCGGGTATTAAAGTAATTAAAAGAAAAAATTCACTTTGCGATAAATAGCGAAGTGAAAACATAAATATATAAAATATTTGAAAAATTTAAAACATTATGAAGCACAGAATAATGATAACGCCATTTAAAACAAATATTTAAAGTTGTGGTGTAAAGAAATAAACTTTGAAAGTAGTCCCTCACCCTTATATAAACTGATTAAAAACATTTAAATAAAAGTTTATTTTATGAAAATTTATGGCTTTGCAGCTTCAAAAATTTTCAAATTAATTTTTCATTTATTTATTTTTTATTTAAATTTGCCTATAGGTGGCAGATAAAAAAAATTTTATATATCCATTTATTTTTTTTTTTAATAAATAAAGAATAAGAACTCAAGTTCGTACAATAAATGAAAGTAATTTAATATTTAACTATTATTTAATATAGTCATAATCAATCTCAACCCTCAATTTCCTCTCTCTCTCTCTCTCATAGTTAGGAATTAAGACTTTTAAAAGAAAATTTTAAAATGAGTGTGTCAAAAAAAAAAAAAACATATACTAAATTTGACATCTGCTGCGAAATACTTAAACTTAATCGAATTTCTGTAATAACCTATATAGATTTTTAGATTTAATTAATACTTATTAAAGAAATTTCCATGAATCAGTACACTTTTTTTTCCTGTATTCTTCTCTGCGTCAACCATGCACTCATTTCTTATAAAATTTTCTAAAAGTGAAGGGTAACATTAAAAATTTTCAATGAATGAGTAGAATTTTAAAAATATCGCCTTGCACAATCTTTCTAATTTCAAAGGAAAAAGTTTAGAGTATATTTATTGAAAAGCATGAATGTAGACATGAAAACTAAAATATCTCAATTATATTTTACATGAATAAAAAATTTATAATAGAAAGTATTCTATAAAAACGGAAATCATAATTTTCCAAAAAGTTTTTATTTTTGAAACCTCCAACTTCCGGTCATGATTTCATAACCCTTACAAAGTGTCCCTGAAGTACATTATATATACACCCAAAACTATTATACAGAAAAAAATTAAAACGTGGAAAATCAATTTACTTTTACTTAGTAATTATTTATTTAATGAGACACTGAGTTTCAACTAACAGTTTCAGATTTATTTTAATATGAAAAGATAAGTTAACTATTTTGCCCTGGGATTCTTATATATTCTGATGATTCGAGGAAATATTTACTAAATCAAATATATAAATCACACACTTTCCCGCATTCCTTTCACTCTAATAATTTTGAAATTCATTAAATGATATTATTATTATTATTATTATACCAAAATACTGATTATATCTAACTTTTATGTTAAATAGAGATTAAATCATTAAAGAATATATATCTAAGGCTTTCTTAAGTAGATTACACAGCAGTTTTTACGGAAATATTTGATATTTTTCATATCAAATACTTTGCATCATAAATATTTAAACTAAAATTAAATGTGATAATACTAAATTAAAAACATATATCGCCGAACTCAAATCTGTAAGTAATGCTCATTTTGCTTCATCGAATATATACATATAATATAGTACCATTTTAATATTTATTCTAATGAGACTAACTGAATGTTAAATTTGGGGATAACATACACTATAACTGTAGCTTCTGCAATCATTTGTCCTGCAAACATTTTAAATAAATGCAAATTCACAAATGAAATTGATTTTAGAATTTTATATACTTATTATTATAAGCAATCAATTATACTTAAAAATAATTGCAGGACCTATTTTTATTAAAGATTGTTTATAATGTGAACGACAAATAGTTTTTCCTGAGAAAAATCAATAAAAAATCCAACATTTTCTGGAATAAATTAAATCATCTCGTTCAGGAAAAAAAT
The DNA here is from genome assembly GCA_030067965.1 of Latrodectus elegans. NCBI lineage: Eukaryota > Metazoa > Arthropoda > Arachnida > Araneae > Theridiidae > Latrodectus > Latrodectus elegans. Next base: position 44,402,546 of record CM057809.1, read on the forward strand.
AAAAATAAATAACTTCTATGTCATTTAACATACATAGTTTTAAAACCTTATTTCTAGAAAAGCAGCATGCAGGCTTTAATGTTTTTCATATCTTAGTTTAAATATCCCTTTGGTTTTGAGTTTAATACGTCAAATGTAAATACAAAATTATAAATAGTATAATAGAAGTATTTAATATCACACGAATTATAAAGATAAAACTATAGAACCCCCCCCCCCAAAATGTTTTCGCAAAAGTGATTATTATAATGATTTTGGGAATCATTTAGTGTTACAATGAGATCCGCACAAGAGAAAGATGACGCTGATTTATCGTCACAAAATAGTTTTATCGAAACGGAATCACAGACAAAATGCCAAATAAAAATATTCAAGAGATGTTGTGCACCCTTGTCAAGCATATTTCTCTTAAGATTGATTTCTTCTCCTCACACATTTCCCCTGTCGCTCTAGATTATCCTGGCAAACATATATTCTGGCAGTAGAAAACTATGAGCTCATCCCGATTTAAACAGAACCAATCTTCAGGCAAGGTCATTGAAAACATTATTAATTCGAGCCAAATTTACGTCACTCGCTCTTATCTTTTATTTTATTTATAGAGAAATTTTTAACGTTACATTTTAATCAGAATTCAAATTTCTTTCTCGTATAATTCTAAAAAAAGTATAAAATTTAAATAAACATGTTTTCTCCTTTTTCTTTTCATCTTTAATTCATCTTTACGATTATTCTATTTTTGTAGATATTCATATTTTTAGAGAAATATTTTATAATCTCCCTTCAAAAAAATTAAATTTTTTTCTTGCCACAGGGATGTTAAACATGTTTTTAACAACTATATTTTTCTGTGTTAACTAGTGAATAAGAGGACAATGTTTGTTTCATTGCTTTGCGCGAGTGAGAATTCTTGAACTCTTTATTAATTTTCTAATGTATAACTAGATGGCGCTGCACTTGTCCCAGCTCTTCTGAAAGGTAAATTGATACATTCTGAGTTGGGCGACACTTAAAAACATTTCACTCCCATTTAGAAAATATTTTGGCACAAATTGTACATCACTATGATCGTGTTTTCTGCACACAGTGAAACAGAAAAAGGCAGTCGCTTGAAGCTCCTGAATTCTTTTGAAGTATTGGAATTTTTTTTTTTTCCTCTGCAATCATGAGACACTTCAACTTTTTCCAACAATGGGAAATCATAATTGATGAAACAGATATTTTTAATATATCATAATTGGTATCGCATGATAAATATATATTTATCATAATTGAATTTCAAAAGTGTATTTTACTCTGGCGCAAGAGTTTGATTAAGTTTAACAATAAAGTACACTCATAAAACTTAATTACTTCATTTTATTATTATAGGTATCCACTATGGTAAAGAATAGTTGTTCGGGAGATCATAAATTATAAAAAATGTAACTAAATGTCATTAGAAAGGTTTTTGATGCAGAAAAAATGTGTTATATTTTTACTTTGCAACATCGATTTTTATTTTTTGTATTAAATTCAATCTTATACTTTATTAATTACAGATAAATTCAAGTTAACAATTATAACTTTATGGGGGGTAAGTTTTTATTAACTTATAAGTATTTTATATGGTTAAAATGTTCAAAAATTTAAATTTTGTGTAAAATATGATAAATAGGTAGATATTTTACAAGTTATTAAAAAGTTCTTCAAATAATATTTATAATAAAAGAATAGATGTTAACATGTCAATTTTAAAGATAGGCAGTTGTATCTATCAGGATTATATTGATATAACTTAATGCACTTCTCGTTGCAGCTTTTTTTTTTTTTTTTTTTTTTTTTTTTAATTACTAGTTTTTAGCCATAGGATTCAATGACTAAATTTACCTCCATGAAAACAGAAATCTTAACAATTGTATTTAATTTTTACTGGCACAAGAAAGTTCACCCCTGTAAGTAAAACATAATGAACAAAAAATAATCTTATTTTTAATTGTTCCTCTCATAATTAAACACTGGATTCACTGTAAAATATTTTATCTAATAGAATATTTTGCATTTAACTATTTAAATTCATGGTATCAAAAACCATTTAATTTTAAAATTTCGAGGTATTGTATGTCTGACATTTCTCTTTATTTATTTCTGCCACTGCATATAGGCTACTAGCTCTTAATTTTGAACTATATTCCAGTAACGAAATCGACAACTCGACTGACATTCTTTTTTCATACTTGCTCACCACACTAACAGATGGGTATTGATTATTTGCATAATTCAACAGGCAGATTGCTTGGATGGTTTATTATGTTTTGGAAAAAAAATGGAAAGGAAAGAGAATATAGATTTTTGCTGGATATCATTAAAAATATAATTATCATATAGGCAAAAAATTGCAATACATAGTAAATACTCTGTTAAAAAAGAGTTACTTATTGGAAGTAATAGATGTTTTAAAGATATTTATATAAGGATATTTTGAATTGATTTGATATACTAAACTGGCATAAAAAATTAAACTTAAAAATTTAAACTTTACTCACTTTTGAATGAAAATTACAATTATCTTCGAGCTTCTAAATTTTCTAACGATATACTAAATTATCCTTAAAAAATTTAATTGCATCAATTTATTCCTAACTGCTATGCATTTTCAATCCACTATGATATTAAATTTTAACTTCTATGCATTTTCAATCCACTATGATATTAAATTTTAACTGCTATGCATTTTCAATCCACTATGATATTAAATTTTAACTTCTATGCATTTTCAATCCACTATGATATTAAATTTTAACTGCTATGCATTTTCAATCCACTATGATATTAAATTTTAACTTCTATGCATTTTCAATCCACTATGATATTAAATTTTAACTGCTATGCATTTTCAATCCACTATGATATTAAATTTTAACTTCTATGCATTTTCAATACATAATGATATTATACGTATTTTACTAAATTACCTTATTACTGTTTTCCATTATCACTGTTTTTATTTTGTCACATAGAAGCTAAAATTTAAAAAACTTTTATTGGCGTTTTATTAAGTAATTTATAATTATGGGAGGTGCAAAAAAATATTTTTTTCGAAGAAGGAAATGAGAGATCTAAAAAAACTAAGGAAACTGCTACTCTCGAAGTTAATTATTTTAGAGATTAAGAGAAACAATTTAATACACGGTAATATCTTTTAAAATAAAATCATACTTCATGAAAAGGATTCTAGATAACATTTGAACTATGTCTTGAAATAATATATCAAAAGTATAATTAGTTTTAAAAGTTTAGTTAATCAATAATTTTGGTAATTAAATGTTTTTATACTTGCTTCACAGACTTACTCTTGTTTTATGTGGAAAAAAAAACTATTAATTCTCAGTACTTTATTTTTAGTACAAAATTCTAAATTATAGAACCCTTACTAAAATAATCTAATCACTTTTTATATTCAATTTGGAACTGGTACAAATATATTAAGCATTTATTTTGCCTTTAAATTTACAATTTAAATATATTAAATATTAATTAACAAGCAACATATATAAATGTTAAAGGAACTTAAAAATCATTAGAAATTATATTCATAGATTAGAATACAATATATGATTATATTTATATATTGGATTCAAATTTAAAATTTGCATTACAAATAAAGTTCCATTAATTTCTTTTGTACTTTATAATTTTCTAAGTTTTACGGAAATAAAAGTAAAATGGACTTTTTTAAAAACAATTTTTTGTGTGTGCTGAATAAATATTACTTCCATAAATAACTTCTACATTTAATAACTTTGATTTATTTCTTGCACTGAGAAATATTTTGAGTTTCTCACTAAAAAGTAATAACATCACTTGTATAAATCACACTGAAAAAATTTAAATAAATAAAAAATTTCATCTCAAACTACTCCATTGTTTTGTTTTCTTCTCATGTGTGAACACATGCTATTATATATTTTAATTTAGAACTTTCCACTGACCCAAAATTATGGTTGAAATAAAACAAAATTAAACTTTAAATTGAATATTACAATAACATTTAAGTTTTGATTTAAAAATATTAGTAATTACTTCAGTATAATATATAAAATGAAAGTACTTCATGTTATCTATGTCGTAATATAGTTCATTAATTGAATATTTTATTCTCCTATGTCTGTTCATATTTTGTCAGTTGAGAATTTTCTAAGAACTAAATACCAAAGATTAGAGTACAATTGATAGGAAATTAACCTATAAAATGGTACTAGAACAAAACATAGATATTAAATTTTATTGTAAAATATGAATCAAAATATACCATAAACAAATTACATTTGTTTCTTTACAGAGTATAAATCTTAAATAGTTTTATGAATTGGTTTGATAATATATGCCATTTTAATCAATTTCTTAATATATTTGATCATTATTTTTAGTTGTTTATCATAGTAGCAAAACAATGGTATGCCATTAAAAATAAGATTTGTGAATCAATGGTTTCGAAAGAAAAATTAAAACAACCTATAATTCTTTTAAAAATAAGTTAAATAAATTTTAAATTTTTAAGAGATAAACCTTACTTTAAAATTTCGTTAAATTTACATTAAAATTGCATAAAAAATTATGATACTAAACATTAAATATACATGAGCACATTTTTTATCACTCTTTACAAATGAAATATTACCTAAAGAACATTCACATTTATTTACAGATTAGACATACATCATGACATTTTGAAATGAAATTAAAATTTTTGTTAGTAAAAAACTAAATAAAGTTAAATGAAGGAAACTTGAATTTACAAAAATCACACACACACACACACACAATATTTCATATTACTTAATTTTCTTTAATCTTTTGATATATTACTTCATGCTCTACTTGCTTAAAATAATTTGAATTCTTAAAATCTAGACCTGTTTCAAATTGCAGTCATTTCTCATGCAATTTCCATTAAAAATTAAAGGGAGATACAAGATTAGCAAATGATTAAAAACACTTTTACATTATAAATGGAAGAAATATCGAATTTGTTTAGTAATTTTAATTAAAAATATCATAATTTAATCATACATGTGATTTTTTTAACAATACTGTCAGAAAAATCAATAAAAAATTAATTATATGATGAAATGCCTGAGGGAAAAATAAAAATCAAGGAAGGAAACACTAAAATTTTTAGACAAAGAAATATCAAATGAATGTCATGTTATAATTGATTATTAATAACTTAATTCATTACTAAAAGTCAAATATTTTATAAAAGAATATTATGAAACAGTACAAAATAGAAAAATTTTCATTCATGAAGTTTGAAATAAAATTTTTATATAAAAACTTAATTCCTTTATAATTTTATTAAAGCACATTCAAGAGTTGAAAAATATAATATTAAAACATACATAATCATATTAAAAGAGAAAATATAATAAGAACACACACATATATACATAGTTTCAGAAATTAAAATTTTTAGATCTTTAAAATAAATTGTATTCCAACACTTTTTATTATAAAGATCAAATTTTAAAAAAAAACTCAGCTATTTAAAAATATATATACTAAATAAGTAGCGAAATAAGAAAATTTGATTTCTCAAATATTTACTTACAATAAGAAAGACCCATGTGAGACATTGTATAATTACCTTATAAAGGAAGGCAAGAATATACACTAAAATTCAATAAATGAAATACAAAATGAAAATCATTCAATTTCAAAACCAAATATACAGTTTTAGTATACCAATATTAAATGAAAATCATTCAATTTCCAGAACTAAATATACAATTTCAGAAACATAAGATGAACATTTTCATTCTGCTTAGAAAAAGGCAGTGTGGAAATTCAATAATTTATAATTCTACAAAATATTCATTCTTTCAGAATGAATAGTTGAGAAAAATATATTTTCATACATTTTTAAACACATTTACAAATAATTAAAATATCTACAAAAAATTTCAACACATACTAAAAATTTAATTTCACATTTCTATTGTAGTCTATAAAAGTTATCACAAGCTTAATTATATTATAAGGAACTATCATAATGTTAATTTAGTTATGAAGTATGCATAAAAAATATTGAGCTAAATATAATAAAAATATTGAAAATTAGAAAACAATGCTTAAAATTTCATTTTAACAATTTGCATTAAATTCATAATATAAAGTTTTTTAACACTTAAAAATAATAATTAAAAAGTAACAAAATATTACAGGAATAAAAATTTTATAATTTGAATAAAATAAATGCTTTAAATTAATAAATAATATTACCTTGATGTAATATCACAAAGGAAAAGTAAATTCTACAATCAAAATATTTTGATCACAAAAATATAATTTTAAACCTGCATTGAAGATCTTTCTAAGGATACATAATTAAATTTGCTTTGAATAGGTTGGCATACTCGTCGTAAATAATTTCCTACATTTGATCTATTTTTATAAAGCAAAATTGTTATTAGTATACTTAAACAAAGTAATCCAATTGTCATAACAATAAATGACGTATGATGTTCGTAAGTATCAAAAGGCTGCACACAGATCAAATCTTGTTTAGAGATTGACGTTATAGTCTGTCCAATATTAGGAAGATAACCATCGTAACAATAGTAGTATTCTCGATTGACAAGATTAACTGGAGTAGTCTTTAACCATTCATAAGTATTAATCAGATTACAATCGCATTTAAATTGATTCGACGTTAAATTTAACTTTAAATTTCGTCTGGAATCTAAACTTTGAATTGTTTCATCACTCAGGCGAGTGATAAAGTTATGACTGGCATCAACTGTTCTCAAGTGGTTCAGACAACTGAAGTTCAAACTTAAATCTTTCAAGTGATTATCAGACAAATGCAACTCTTCGAGAGCTGGCAAGAAACAAAATTCATTAGGATCCATGCCTGAAATTTCATTACTTTCCATGTTTAAAACGCGCAGCTGTTTTAAACTGCTATTTCCGAATATTTGAACTAAATTATTCAAATAATCACCTGCTTTTACCTTCTCTGTGAAAGCGTTTTTGAGATGTAGTTCCTTCAAATTGACAAAGTTACTAAACATTCTAGGATGATGATCTTTATAAACGATGTACAGGTCATTATTATTCAGAATTAATTTCGTTACGTTAGCCACATTGTGAAATGTCCGTCCTTTGATAGTCTGTATGTGATTATTTGAAAAATCAATTGTGTGAAGTTTTTCGTTAACAGTTTCTAAGCCAAAAATATTGAGCGGCAGATCTTTCACTTCATTTCCGACGAAAATCAACACTTCAGTCATTGGAGGCATTTTTCTTAACATCAGGGCATTATCAAATCCAGAATAAGTACAATTTGTGACATAAGTCAGTTTCCTATCATCACCATATTTTACATAACCACACTCACAAAGTTCTTTGAATTCAGGTGGGCAAGATGCGATTACTTGTGAGGGACGGAGAAATACAAGGAAATATAAAAAGAAAATAACTGAAAACATACCGTCGCCCATGTTGAGTTAGAAATACAGGCGTCGAAACTTCAAATTATGAGTAGCTCACGCTTCTTAAACACCTGTGTTTGCATTTACTCGAAGTTGGATATGAACGGCATAGTCACGTCTGTACATTTTCGCATACATTCATATTTCCTGTTCTACTCTGTGAGAGCACTCCTATTTCTGTAAAAAGAATTATTCCAGTTTTCAGTAAATAAAATCATCGGAGATAAAACGAGCCGAAAAAAAAAGGCGAAAACTAGCTCAAAGCCACAATGTTAGGGTATGCGTCAGGAAATAACATTCTACTTGTGCCCTGACCAGACTGGGCGGTGATCAAACCTGTTTGGGAAGATATTGTTGTCGCAAAAATAAAACTGGCAGGTAACTCATTCAATGGCTTTCACGGAGAAGAGGGAAAAAAATAGCATTTCATATCCACTCAAACATGTTGCGATAAGATCGCCTCAAATAATATTTATTTATCGCCATTAATAAATGATACTCCTGAATTAAATAGTCAAAAATCATGATTTTTTTTTTACAGGATTTGTTAACATTTCAACATAAATTTAACAAAAAATGTAAGGAAATTGTTTGATTTAATATCTATAATTTATATTTTGCACTAATATTAAACGAATAAAAAAATTTCGTCTACCTCTTTTAAAGTATATAATTTACTTTACATTAAAAATGCTCTCGAATTACAATAACTCTGAACTTTTCAAATGTTGACTATTCAATTTGTAATCAGAAAAGAAAAATATAATAAGATATAGCGGTTTTCTATTTTGTAACATTTACATAGCTTTATTATCGTTGTTAAATACATTAATTTACAATAAAAAAATCTAATTTTTAAATTATCTTTTATTATTTCAGTTTAAAAACAATTCTTTCGTTAAAATTCATTTCAAAACTTGGAACATCAACATTTTACAAAAATCTGATTATTTTTAAATGTATTAATTAATGAAAATATAATAATCTTAGTTTCTTAGGATATCAGCGACTTACAAAAATTAATATTACATATTAATCGAATATAAATGTTTTAAATACATACTATATGAAGGATATAAATTAATAAATTAACAGCTATACCTCATACAATACTGCAAAATAAAATTAATTTATATATTATTACTATACAAACTAATAAAAGAATCCAATAGCAATTAATTAGGATGCCCCAAACATGTCTCAATTTTTTGAGGATTGCCCATTAAAGGAAGATAATTTAAAAATATTTAATTATAATAATAATATAATGAAATTAAAATTAAATAATGGGAAACCTTTCAAATAAAAGATGTCAATAATTTAGAATTACTACGAAATAATTTGCTCATAAATCAATATGCTAAATTCAGGTCAATAGATATTACACACACACGCAAATATTATACATAGTTACAATGGTAATCATGTACCCAAAAAAAAAGAGAGATTTTTTGATAAATTATGTAATATAAATTGTGACACAAGGCTTGGTGTCGCCAAAATTTTTCCTAAATAGAGTCGAAACCTTGTGATGGAAAACATCAAAATTAAAAATATATATATTTATAAAATTGCTAAAAATGATTGTATTTCTTGGTTTTCAAATCGTAGTGATTACTTCAATAGCTGTATCTGCACAGATGACCATTAAAATATTTAACACTTTATAGTAGACAACCAAACAACTGAATGTTTTTTAATACCCACTGCTTATTATTACCAACTGAGAGCACTATTTCATAAATAGTAATTCATATTGACGTGTTACAATGGAGAAAACCAGAAAAAGTTTTAATCCATCCAGACAAATGAACTGGCAGAAAATTCATTATTCAACTGTATTTGAGATCAAATCTTGAACCTCCTACTCTGAAAAGTGCTATCCTGTCTCTAAATTATATTGGGCCCGCACATGTAAAAATCTATTGTTCCCCGTTTAAAGTGCATTTAATTTTCACGGAAAATTTTGCAATTTTGTGTAGTATTAATTATTTTTAGGTAAGTCATGATTAATGAAAGCATATTTTAATTAAAAAAAACTAGTGAATTTATAGACTGTATATAAATATTTAATGAAAATAAAATTTGTAATTGACACTTTGCTTACAAATAAACTTCATTGCACTGTAATTCATATTCAGTATTGACTTTAATGAATAAATTGCTCCTTAGGTGTCACATTGTTTATCTTTCAACAGTAACTTTTTTTTTTAAATTCTAGAGCCAGTTGGACTGGAACATACAATTTAAAATGATCGAACCACTTCAAAAATGTGAAAACAGGATTAGTAATGAATTTATTTAATATATTTTCCACTCTATTGACACTTTTTCCACCCGAAGGATAATTTGATTATCTCTTAAAGTTTAAAACAAATCCCAAATCATTACAGAAATCCATACCCGTAAGGAGATTCGAACCCACGAACAATTTAACCGAAAAAGTCCTATGTAATATTTTGAACTACATTTCAAAAAAGTGATCTGAACTTATTAAAATTTTTCATTCAGCTGCTCTTTCCTTTAGAAATTTCTAGAAGCAAATGTTACAAGATTAAATTTGGAAAAGTATAATGATCGTGATATTTCCCTACTGATGATGATCATGCTAGCTATGTCATATTCTTGAAGGGTACTACACAGCTTACATAATTGAGATAGAGAAAAATCACATAAATTGATGTTAGGACATTAAAGATTTCCATTATTAAGTACAAGTAATTTTACTTTTGGTCAAAGTTTAAATTTTTCATGAAGACTGAAATATTTAAGAATAAGTTGCAATATAGAAACTTCCATTATAAAAATCCCTATTGTCAATGCTCAGAATATCAGGAACAATTTATTTTGTTAAACAAGTATTTCTTTTACAGAAGACCATAAAAATACTAAAGAGACAACGAATTCTTCAACCATTTTATACGATTATTAAAATTTTAGAATTAGCTTCATTCATTTTCTTCTTTTTAAGCAATTTGTGCATGAAAAATCGTATTTTAATAAGTTTTGTATCTATAAAATTGAATGTTCTAAGCGTATTAAGAAAATTAGATTGGTTTATTATTTATGACGTATCTATTTAGTTATGTAAAAATCTATATTTTTTAATTACTATTACAAGTACATCCATTTTCAAAACTCAGCATTAGACGAAGAAAATTCACGAAATACTAAAAATTAAAATTTTCCAGCTAAAAATCTTGATTCCATTATTTAACTTATAGCAAAGAAATTGCTCAATGTGAAACATTTGTTAGATAAGTGTGATACATCATAGAAGAATGTTTGAATAATTTAATCACTGAAAATAATGGCTTTAATTACTTTCTATTAACATGTATAATTTTCTTTATTGACGGTGTATATTTTGAGAAAAATAATCAAGATAGCTGAAGTTTGAAATTGTATAAAATAAAAGATAATAATATCTCGCATACATATAAAGTTTCATAACTTTAAAATTATAAAAATATCCTTGAAATACTACCAAGATAATGACAAATTTAAAAAAATTACATACAAGGTCTGCTGAAATTTTCTGGATGTTACTAAGTGATTTCAATTTAACTATGCTGTTGAATACTTTGGGTATTTTGATCTTAAAAATTATCATTTTTACAAATTAAAGTCATACTTCATAAAAAATTATTTAATTTTCCATTAAGCCTATATAAACTGCCTGCGATCTACTTGAAAAAATATATTAAAAATTAGAGTTAGATAATGTTGCTTGTACTTAATTGTATTTCTCAATACAAGGCAATCAATCCCGAAAAGATAACTAAAAATTAAAAAAGAAAAATGAAGTATTATTTTACAAAAATTCTTAATTACTCTAGTAATAAAAGTAGTATATTTCGAAACCTCTTAAAGCTACTTTACATTTTTAAGAGCCAACGGCATACCAAGCTTGGCTTGTTCAAGTGTCATAATAAATATAATAGAATTTATATGATTAAATTGGCTTAAGCTGCTAAAAGAATATTTTTATGAAAATGATTTGGCTTCACGCCCATAAAATATTGCTATCAATAAAATATTTGATATCCTATATAATCAGAAAATCAGAAAAATAATATCAGTTATCAGAAAATATATAATCATATATAATCATAAAATATATGATTATAATTGCTTTCACACTATAATAGATAAATAAAAGAATTAACTTATCAGAGACACAGTGGAATATTGTGACTAAGAATTCCAAGTATCGAATATTCCAGACTATATAATACTTAATCATATAATGATACATGCTCATTTGCAGCATGTTTCCAGTTGCTTATTTCTACTGACTAAAAAGCTCTTGAACACAGAGAAGTGCCTCGCAATTTTGAACCAATGGTCAAATAATGAATTCAATACCTGATCTGATGACCTTCTCTTCACGCCATACACACTAGCAGAAAGACATTGGATCATATAGAACTCTTGACGTGCCTAGTACTATGTATAGGTAAAAGAGAGGTAGTGGGTTCTAAACTAGTCTCGAGCAAGATGCGTTTTCCTACTAGGGCACTGAGATCCCTTAATGATGCTTATTTTTTGTTTACTTTTGATGTAATCAAATTCATCCTCAAGTTTAAGACATTGCCTCACAGTATCGATGAAAAGTTTTGTAAGCAAATACTAGTTTTATAGCTATATATTTCTTTTCACAAGTCTTTTCCGCAAAAAATATAACATTGTATTTTATAGTTCTTATATACACACTAAGAGTTTGGAATTGATTTTTGCTCTATATTGTACAATTGTACAAATTTTTTCTAGTTTACGTTAATGTTCAAAAATTTTTAGGCGCAAGAAGGAATAATTATACTTTAATTTTTAATATTTCTATAAAAGAACATGCAGATAAGTAAGACTTTTTTTATAAGCTTTGTGCCCAATATAATGTTAAATGAATATTCTGAATACTTTCTCGGTATGTAGCAAAAATTATTTTCATAATGCGAAAGAAATTGAACACAAAATATAAACTTTCGCTTATTTGATAGCAAAATATCCATGTGAGTCATAGAAAAATTGACAAAAAAAAATTCTAACACTTTTGGGAGAATTATGTAATATATAACCTATTTCGAATAAGGTATACATATCATAAACAGTAATCTAGAACCCCATTATACTAGACTAGGTATAGCAACTTATGGTACGATTACCACAAATATCATGTATGGTAAATTTACCAATATAAAATTTATGCAACTTTACATGTAAAAGATACAAAAAATTATGTATATTCTTTCAATTAACTTCCTTTTGCAATATAATTTAAGAAAAAAAATAATTTTAAATTACATTTATGCATTTAACTAAATGGAATAAATAATTCTTTGGTTATTTACGAAAGAGAATTACTTTTTATTAGTCTTGATATGCACTGTTTGTGTGGATTTACGGTTTGTACACTTGCGTATTATTTTACTCTTAACTAAACTAACTGAATCATGAAGAAACCCTACAAATAATGTCTAAGAACTTGCTCCGGTTATTTTATGAGAATTTACCTTAAACTATAATCACACACACACACACACAACACACACACACACACACACAATAGCTCATGGTATAGATTTCGTTTGCAAATTTCTTGGTAACTCTACGTTTCCTTTTATCGAGAACGAGATCTAATTCAAAAGAGATCTACAATTCAAATCCCCTTTTGTAGCTTAATATAATATTAATGTATTAATAGAGAGATTATTGATTAAACAAAAATAATATTACTCAGTGCAAATGTACCTAACAGTGATTAATCTAAAATTCTTGAGAGAACGTGTTTAAAAATAATAGCTTTAGATTAAAACAATTAATTATTATTCAAATATAATAATATGAGAGAAATTTCTAAATTTTTACAGTAAAATCAAATGAATCCTCCATGACATTTTTTAAACAAACAGCAAGGATATAGTATTTTTAAGTAATAAAAACGCGGAATTCAACCAATTTAATAAATATAAGCATATACCTGTGAAGTGCTATTACAAATAATGCAGAAAAATGAATTCATTTTATTTGCTTTCTATGGTTTCAGAAAGACTTCCAGTTCGATTTGATACTTTAGACTTTAAGAGGACAAAAGCAGAAGGATCAGAACAGGGAATCTTTGAGGTCGACCGACACTCTTCTTGGAATTGAAAAATGGATTCTGTAACAAAAGCTCTTAACGGCTTTCCAATCCTTTATCCTTTTGCCCACTCCCAGAACTTGCAAGGACAAAAGAATTTCTCTTCTTATTTCAACAAAAGGCAAGGATTGTTTAGGTGCTTATGGCTGTTTCCGAATACTAGGGTTACCTAGCTAAAAAGATTCACCTTTTTCGCGAAGGTCTTTGTATGTGTTGTGATAGTTTATTGTATAATTACTACCTATTTATTACTGACTCCAATTTTCTGAGATAACATCTTAGCATGTAAATTAAATGCTTAACAAACTTTTAAATTCTCTTTACCGGACAACACATCTTGGGAATAGAAAATAATGTGTGCATAAATATACTATAAGCTTCTTCTTTAAAAATTTAAACATCATTCTGGTTCATGCAACCAGTCTTAAAAAAGGTACATAAATGCCAAAATACAATATTTTAAACTAAAAATTAGTTAGATAGTAATTTCATATACATTTATTTGATTTCAATAAACATTGTTTTAATGAATTCTCTTAAAACTATTAAGTTGCTCACTGTGTGTTATAAAAAAAAGTAACAGCCTTTATAATTATAAGTTATTAAACTGCAAATTTTTTAGTTAAACTTTGTAATTTTGATCCATAATTATCATGTATCAAATAACTATGCTGTGTAAAATTTTTTGCTCTTTCTTATCTTTTTAATTTAAAGTTTTGGACTCATCAATAGCTTTATTAAATGATATATTTAATTGAAAATTTTAAAATATGATTGATGAATTTACAACAATCAATGCAAGTAATATATCAGTTGATGCAAATGATAATCATCAGTTTCATCAAATTTAAGTGACTCCTAGCTAAAAGCATAATTTTTTTTCCAGTAAATAAATACCCAGCTCTTTTTTAGTATGAATAGCTGAAAAAACACATTTTACTTTATTTTGGAAATTTTTTATCTGTAAAATCATTCTAGAAAAATTTAAAAGGGTTCCATTTTGCCAACAAAGCAAGACAGCTATTATATTTCAAAGTAACATGGAAAAGAAGGGTGCGTTTCTTTCTTTTATACCGGCGCATTTGCTGGGATTAGCTCGGATATGACCAGTACATTGTCAAATCCTGGCCCCACTATATTTTTCTTACTTGGAAGGGATTGAATGCAAGAAAAGATTTTCTCCTTAACAATACGCCCCCATTCTATTTCTGAAATGCAGTAACAGGGTATTTCACATGCCTAGCAATACTTCTGTCCTAGCCACCAGGAGGCGTTACAGTAAAACCATAAGGCAAGACTAAGTTAAATTTACTTACTTTTAAGTCTGCTTGAAAGTACTTTAAGCAACCCCTTTTTAATCAATATAAATTGCTAGGTTTTTTATTCCTGTTTTCTTATTCTATTGTTGCTGCCTTGCTGCTCCAGTGTTTTTTTTTTTTTATTTATTTAATATAATAATGAAAAAAATTCTTGAGTGCTAACAATTTTAATATATCTTTTAAAAATGCCATGCAAAACATGTTTTACTAAAAAGAGGTAATTTCTTAATGTCATGGAAACAGTATATCTATATAAATTTATGAAATCCAAGAATATATACTTTATTTCATTTGTTGTTGTTGTTCTCGTGTGCCAGCTAGCCTGGCAAATTGGGGTGCGCTGCTACACTTTTCCAACTGAATCGTATTTGGTGTGGAGTCCGACTTCTTCAATACACACACATGCCATAGGGACCCGTTTATAGGATAGGCAACCATTCACACACAAGGAAAAAAAAAAGACCGGATAGAGAGAAAGTACATCCATACCTGAACCGGGATTCGAACCCAGGACCTCCCTATCCGTAGTCAGACACGCTGATTTTATATAAACTAAAACTTTAAATATGTGACAGGCACGAAGACCACTAGACAAGTTGGCCGGCTTTTATGTCAACGGCACGCGGTGTGTTTCCTTTGTTAAATGTCAAAATGTGTATCAAGTACAAAGAGAAAATTTTAAATATATGCAACCCAATTACTCCACTCATCATTTCCTCCAGTTTTTATGTAAAAATGAAAATAAACAAATAAGAAAGTTAAGATTCAGATCTTCTTAGTAAATTAAAGACTGATTGAATTAGTTTGAATCAACAGTTGTGGAAAATAGTAAAAAATTAAGAGATAATTACATTTTTTATTGAAATAAAAATGTATAAATATAATATTTCTTAAATCTACGATTGAAGCATTGTATAATAGCAATTTTATGACTTGAAATGACTTATAAATACTGAAATTGCATAAACAAGTCTTGAGCCACTGTTACCACTAAAACTAGAAGATTTATTTCAATTTATTACTAAAAATTAAAGACTGAAAAAGCATTTTAATTTTGAAAACATCAAGATTTCCCACTAACGAAAAGTATAATTTTATTATCACGTAAACATACTCTAATTAAGTCTTGTGTTAAATATGTTTGCAGGTGTGATACCATTTACATATAATTCACAATTATATATATATATATATATATATATATATATATATATATATATATATATATATATATATATATATATATATATATATATATATATATATATATATATATATATATATATATATATATATATAAACCTAATATTACATACACAATAACATTTATTTTTTATAGATTACTCAGTTACTATTAAATTATCGCTAAATTATTCAATATTTTATAAACAGCCTTCCTGATCATTAAAATATTTATTTTTAAAATTATTAAATTGTTTTTGATTTCATTTGTAGATTATAATCCTTATTTTTAAATTAACGAGTCTACATGCAGCGACACTTCAGAGTCTTTTCCTTTTATTAAATTTAATGAACTTAGGTTTAATTTATTTCATACATATTTTTTCTACCACATATTGAATCGATCCGAAATGTTAATTTTGGTAATTCGGACGCTTGTGCTTGTTTTTAATTAAAAGTTTACTGAAGAACTGTTGAACTAAGCATCTCTATTTAAAAAAGAGATAAGATGGATAAGCGAATGATATATACATTGATTTGCAACATCACATAAAACTTTTTTAATGTATATAGATAATATTTCTTAAATAAAACATGCTAAACCATTTCTCAGAAAAAAAATCTTGTAACATAAAGTCTCTTTTCTATGATGAATGTTAGAATGTTATAAAGATGATTTCAAGCACACAATAGAGAATAGATTTATAAAAAAAATTGAGAAATATTTTGATATTTTCTAAAATATTAAAATTTTATAAATATAACTATTTTAAAAAGCTTTTTGCACGAATTATCAATATCATAGTTTAAAAGAAGCAAACTATTTCCATATTTTTCTTATGATTATTTTTAAATTCAAGTTACTTAAATGAATTTTACTGTAAATAGAAAAATTTTTTAATGATGATTAGTTTCAAAATAAGCTTTATTTTCATCAAATTTGGCTTATATTTTCTGAAAAAATTAACCTCACAAACACATTTATAAAATAATGCAAAAAATAGCCATCAGTAATTTTAATAGATTGTAGGTGCAATGGGGATCATTTTACTATTTCTATTTTCTATTTTACAGTTAAAATACAGTTAGCACTTAATAAGGGAGTTTGAAATCTTAATCCCGTTGAGGTTTTTGAATATTCTTGGTAAAGACCACAGCGTGACAAAAGCTTCTTCCAGAATCCACTAAAATTCAAATTTTATATTTTTAGGTCATTGAAGCATGATGCCAAAATTTACTATTAAAAACTGCACCTTTAATATGAAAGTTCATTTTTAATTTTTATGACTGTGTGCGAAGTAACCCACATTATAATGGATGAAATACCTTAGAGTTTGATATTTATTTTTTTCTATTTTTAATTTATTGCTTTGTATAATGAAAATAACTATATGTTAAAGTTTTGATTTTTGAAGTTGAAAAGTGGTTATGTAGCAAGAATCTTATAAATAAAATTGATTGTGACCTTAAATCCGCCAACAGATTAAAAGAAGGATACAGTTACGAAAAGCGATATTGATATCATAACTTGCTTAAAATTTACATATGACATACCCATACATAATTTAGATGTCATTTATTAAAAGCATTTTACATTAATTTTCTTTCAAGAATTTCTTATTTTGTTACTATCGATTAAAAATGTTTCTTTTACATTTAAATAAATTTTGCGAAAATAAGTGCTGAAAATGTAAACTTTTCATTCGTAAATATTTCCTTGAAAAATCATGCATCGTTTCGATTTTATGTAAGTATACTTTCTATAAAAATAGAAACGTATTTTTAACATACACAATGGACATATTTGATAGAATTTGTAACTCTTTTATACTTTGCAGAATTCTGAGAATTCTTCGCAGATTTCTTTTACTTAAATTTTATTTTTCTAGATAAATTCGAGAATTCTTGGAAGCGGACAACTGATTTCTGTAGACAAAGTGCATTGATTTTTTTAAATCCATCATCACGAAAAGCGTGTTTTCTTTAGATATACTATTATTTTTCGCAGAAAGAATTCTTCAGGGAAATTCGCTAATCCCTTGTGATGAAAAAATATTTATGGACGAAGTAGACTAAAATTTTCGAAATGAAAGTATAAAGCTCTCATCAAAAACACATTAAACATACAAAAGAAATGGTTTTATTAAATTGAATTTAATAAAATCCTTTCTTTTTGAAAATTGAAAATAGCAAGAGCGCCAGAAGGAAAATTCGAGTCTATAAAACGCCATTAGAATTAAGAGAATTCGTATTTTAAATGTGGCAGTAACAAGTTATTACTGTCGTAAATTTTTAATTTCGGCTTTTTTTTTTTTTTTTTTTTTTTTTTAATTATTTAAAGTTGCAAACTGTGTTATCAAAGTATGTTTTTAATATAAATTATTTATTCAAGTTTTTAGTTCTGAATGAAGTATTTCAATGATTAAAAACTTTATGTTATATTGATAGAAATAAAATAAGAAATAGTGCAGTTTTATTTTAATGAAATATTATATGAAATTTTAATTTTTCTATCGAAATAATATTTTCGTCTTTGAAATATAAATTCGATAGAATAAAAAATAATTTTGCTACATTTTTTATAAAAGTAAATTTTTGTAACATTTTTAAAGAAAAAATATTATTTTAATTTTATATCTTTCTCAATATATGTATATGCTTCTAAATGGTAGTTGATAATTAGTGTTATAACTTCATTTTCTCAATAGTTTATGGATTTGATAAATATTTTGGTGATTCGGAATCCACTTTAAATTGTAGATGACTGTTAAAATTTAGCTTTCGTGCGTGAAAACTGTATATTTTATAGAGAATACTATTCAGCTCTTGAAAAGGAGAAATCTTCAAGTCTCTGGCTGTAAAAGTGGACAATAATCTCGTTGCAACGTGTCGTTCCGAGTGTGTTCCATCTATACAGATTAAAGTTAAGTGAGAAGAAATTTCGGTCATTCCATGCTCTGTATTTTTCAATCTAAAAATTTTGTTCTTAGAACAAACTTGATAAAGTATGGCATTCTCATGGCATCGGCCGACACCTGCATTATAAAGTACTACATGAAGCCTCAATGTCTCATCTACATAACTAGCCACCAAACTACTATTCCAAAAACTGTACAAGTCCAGATGTCCAGTTACGATGTTTCCACAACATCGCCTGCGATGAATGTTGTATTATTTCCAGTATTCTTTTTACACCATAGAAAAATAAGTCAACTTTCACTCTCCGAACTGATTCGGGATTCGTCAGTAAGCAACATTTGATATCAGTTGTTTTGCATTCAACTTCGATGTAAAAAAACTGTTTCTCTTCAAGAGACACGATACTTTAAAGCCATTAGCATAATTGAATACTTACCACTTTAATGAAATTCTTAGCTGGAAATCCCTCATTCTGTTGTCCGAAGAAACTGTTTTTGTAACTGATTCATTTTTTCTGTTCTGTTTCAACAAGCTGGTAAGCGAATTTATCAATCAACATATACTGAGATACCAGGTAAATGTTCTTGTACAGGTTTAGTTGTTACGCTCTCTGTTTCTTTGAATAGATTCGATATCTCTGTCAACCCAACAGAATCAAGATGTTTCCTTTTGCTTCTCCGTATTTTAAGTCTTTTTTCATACTATTCCATGAATTACGAATCGCGTTCTTGTGATATTTTTAGATTAACTTTTATCAAAACCAAAGCTTAAAAATGAAATTTCTGAATGGAATCAGAGAAAACAAAAGCTTCTACAAAATCATAACTTCCACTCATGTATGCTTTTCTACGTTCAATTTTATCAATGTTCATTTGAATGATGAATAATCAAAATACAAATAGGTAAAGTTTAGCAATTTACTCATCGCAAATGCAGCTATAATAAGGATTACTAAAAACATAATAAATTCAAAATCTTCAAAACTTAAAATATATAATAGAAATATTAAAAGGCAAAGGTCATCAATAAAGTATTGAAGTTCAAATTTAAAATAGAAAGCAAAATGAACATACATATGAAATTAAATATCAACACATATTGACCATATTGGCACAAAAAAAATGGCTTTCGTGCAATGGCAAAAAACAATCATCATAATATTTTGCCCCTACACCACCAAATATATAAAAGTAATTATCTCCAAACAAAGTAAAGTCGTAATATATAAACTGTTAAAACAGTTATATATATATATATATATATATATATATATATATATATATATATGTTTGTGTGTGTATACAGAGCGAGTGAACTATAACACTTGTATAAACAAATTCTTTTAACTGAGCATGTAATGGTGTGATGTTGTACTGAAACGATTCGACGTCATATTAAGATTCATTAGATTGCCGACAACGAAAATGGTTGGAAAAAAAATTATAGTTCATCTGGAATTCCTAGAGAGTCTCTCTTTGCAAACAAAGACAGTTCTTTGTTTGCATGACTAAAAATAATTATTAACTTTTTCATTTGGTAAAAAGCCAGATAATTTTTAAAGAAAAACTAAGCCTTGGCAAACAGTGAGAAATTAAAACTGTTTATCTTGTCATAAGAAGGTAGGGATGTCGTACTGATAATGTAGATACTTTTAAAAATTTTACACATCTTTCTAATATCAATACATGATTTGCCAAGTGAGCCATAATGAATGTAGAAATATTTTCCTAGCAAATTTTAAATTTATTAGTTCAAAATTAAATCTACAAAAATTACAACAAAATAAAAATTCAAATATGAAAATTGTTAATAAATAATTTTCACTAGCCTTATTAATCCAATTTATCTCACTATCTGAAGTTTTATATTAAATGAACTATTTTTGATGCTTTAAAGTAGAAATCATACTTGATAATTTGAAGCTAATGGATAAAATGGGCAGATCATTTGATTTAATTCAGTGTATATATTTTTCCTTAGAAGAGCTTAATCTTAATATTTAATACATCCTAAAAGAAATTAAGTGCAAAATGTTTTTTTATTTAGTGTCCAAGTTTTTTTTAAATATTTTGCGCTTTATAATTAAAATATGGAGTTCTCTCTCTCAATTATGATAGAATTTATTTATATAAACTGAAATTTCAAAACATCTTAACATTTAGAAAACTTGGTATTCTTTTCTCTCGTCTTTTATACATTCACTAGCTTTCAAACCCAACAACTTTTGTAATCCTTATCTCCATATGAAAAACATGCACGTAACTTTGGAGTTGGGAATTGAGATTTATAAAAATAACACTGTTTATCTATGCTTTATTTTAACGATATTAGTGTTTTGCATAACTTTTTTTAAAATGCTCTGTTGTACTATGAAATGAGGATAGAGCAGTTACAACTAAATTAAAAGAGGAATTGAACGCTTCTAAAATCTCTTTTATTTTGAAGTTATTAAGTACTGAATCCAGGATATTTTCATCTGTGTCTTTTTACCATCTACCATATATTTTTTAAAGGCCTAAGTTCCACACAATGTTGTAAACAGTAAAAGTGTTGGAAGTCAGGCTGATGTTCAATGAACCATTTTTGACACTATGTATTATTCCATTATCGTTCATTAAATACCCCTCCCCCTCATTAGAGTAAAAATGGAACATTGCAGGCTGTATTTGATTTGTCAGTATATCTAGTTAATTACTGTCTTTTTTTTTTACCTTCTTTAAACATCAGGGTGCTACTTCTATGTCTACAAAATGTGTCCCTATCATGCCTTGAATAATGCAAGTAAAACAAAATGGATTCATGGCTTCGTGGCTTCTCGTCAACTTCTAAGTATGAAATAAGCTTTACTGGGATTTCTTCAACTCCATTACCTGTTTCAATTCCTCAGGTGCCAAGTATTTTCTCTTCTAACACAGTTGCCAACGAATATTTGCATTTCGGGCTGAAAGTAAATTTATCACATTCACTTGACTATACATTCCTAACCTTTGAAATTTTTTCTCTCATGGTTCAAGCTGAAATCTAATGGAAGAGTCTTTGTTGACGATTTATTTATTTCAAGCACTATAGAGTCCCTGTGCTGTCGTACAAAATGTGGGTGACGATGCTGATCATGTTTTAAGAAAACTGCTTGAACTGACATTTCAATTTCTAGACTCTAAGATTGTGTATTCTTCTAACATTTAAAGGCTTTTGATAAAAACTGATTTTAAGAATCCAGTGAGATCTATTGTTTTCTTTATCGAAGACTCTGCTAAACTATCACCAACAACAAATCCTTTTCCAAATGGTTAAATGTCTGTCGTTTTGCCCATTTTACTTCATTATAAGCATAATTCAGCTTAGATTCGTTACTTATTGTAAACTTTTTGTGATTTTTAGTCCTTTTTCTAAAAAATAATTCTTTAGTCTTAATCAGAGATATATTTTTTTAAAATCAACATAACCACTCAAAGTTAGTATTATTTAGCAATTAATATCGCGTAGTTATTTTATAGTTCAGAAATATTTTTCCTTGCTTTAAAATGTCTGTCATAAATACTTTTAAAAGAAAATGTGTATTAAAATATATTCTCTAGATAATAATTGATTCTTTTTAAGTTATAAAATATTAATAAAATATTTAATTTTTAAAAATACAATAATTTTGAACAAAGTTGAGAAAGTTTTATACATTTTAAGCATTTATACATAGATCAACTAATGACGATTATTTTTTAAGAAATCACTTTATCCATAAAAAATCACTTGATAAAATATTCTTTGCATTTCAGTAGTTCTTTATTTTTTATTTTAGTAAAAAGTTACAGTAAATCGTTATATCCCATAGTAAAATAATTGCAAAATCTTATTAATAACGGAATAAACTTATAAATCAATACCAATAACTAAATTTCCTGAACTTTACAACATATAATATTTTTCAATTAATAATGTTTACAATAAAAAAATTTATTAGCAATTAACTTTTGTTAATAGCCTCAATTTCTTAGTAATTCAATCTCTCTCTCTCTTTTCTTAGTAAATAAAATACTTTTTTAAGTGCTGTGTGTGAATACTGTTTAAAACTGAACTCATACGTTAAATTTGTAAATCCTGGGGTATTAATTATAACTTGTATTATATATATATATATATATATATATATATATATATATATATATATATATATATATATATATATATATATATATATATATATATATAAAATAAGAAGCGTTATAAGTTCTTTTTGTCCTACAATTAACTGTACTAGTTTACCGTATGCAATTAAATATATGATATAAAATATATGCAGAAACTTTACGAAGAATTTTTCGCTATTCTATCATCAATCGTTTACAAACTTTGTACCAGAAAGTAAGCTCACCTGATCCTTTAATTTGGTAATTTCATTCACAAAAATATACAAAATATGATTTTTAGGTTATGTCTTAAAAAGTAAAATTTTATTAAAAATAATTAGATCACAGTAAAAGAATACATAATGTTTTGTTCATCAAAGAACTAAATGACGATCTCTAACTAATGTTAAGCTACTAGTGTTTAATTATTTTTAGGGTTTTATACTTTGTGAGATTTTCTTTGAGTGGCTTGCAGAGATGCTAATTGAATGATTAAAGCTCTGGACCTCAAATCAAAAATTCGTGGGTTCGACTTAGATTCTGGGCATGATTTGTAGTGGTTCGAAATCCACTTCATATATTAAATCTTGATCTATTTAGCCCACATCTGCAAAAAGTTACAATAAAACCACAGCCAAGATATTAGTCATAAGTTTAAGATATTAGTCAGAGTTTTCGATCTTCAAATTTTTGTTATTATATTTGACTTTGAAATTTTTATATTTAGTCTTTCTTTGATAATGATAACAGAGAAAAGCCGACTCAAATGTTTTAACATATTTCATGAAAAATAGCTTATTCAAAAATTAGTATTTAAGCAAATTTACTAATTGATTTTAATAAAGAAATTCAATATGATTATTTTAAATAAAATCGTAATCGGAATTACCCAATAAGAAAACACATTCTCACAATTGTTTTACTATTTTTCTGCTTCCTATTCATACGAGCTGTGGCT
This sequence comes from Latrodectus elegans, assembly GCA_030067965.1. Taxonomy (NCBI): domain Eukaryota; kingdom Metazoa; phylum Arthropoda; class Arachnida; order Araneae; family Theridiidae; genus Latrodectus; species Latrodectus elegans. Next base: position 44,426,659 of record CM057809.1, read on the forward strand.
ATATATTGGTCAGCTAGTTGTGATCGGCCAATACTTTTTTCTTCAGATCAATAATTCATTAATTAATTTCTTACCTTGGTTATTAATATAAGTATCAATTTGGAATAAATTTAAATTTCATATTACAGTTAAATTTGTCATTGTGCTCTAAAATGCAAGACAGAGTAAGAAATCAAAAGACTGCTAGAGGAATATATTACAGCAAAATCAGACAAAGGTATGGCTTGTGTATTTTTTCAAAGCCATTATTTCCACACGAAGGTTAACTTAAATGAGACCTACTGGATAAAGTGGACCCCAAAAACACATGCAACTGAGATTGGATTTGGACCTAAAATGTATGGAATCAAAGGTCAGATCTCAAACCATGAAGTTACCAAATCTGAAAAGTCATCGAATTATTACTCACAGTGAAAATTTTTCTTACCTCGAGTAATCATCTCCGAATAAAGAAATTATTTAAAATCTGGTGGGAGGACACCAATGTAGTATATTATGATAACTGCTGTTGTTACCATATTTTGATTTCGATAAATAAAATTTAAGTTCGTTGATTAATAAAATTATAGAATTTCATAATATTTAATATATTTTTGTATAAAATACAAAACAAAGCATTCAGTACTGCTTAAAATACAATAAACTCTTGATTAATCACGTGATATACATCAAAAAGCAGAATATGAAAGGATATAAATTATTATGCATTTGAAAATAATGCCTTTTATTCTAAAATATTTTTCTCTTTTATTCAAATTTGATTGTATGTATGTTAACTTAAGAATGTCTATAGGTGTTGTTTGTACCAAGAAAATATGTCCAGAATTTCTGTAGAATATGAATTTAACAAATGAATTCGAGATTATCTGAACTTCTATGTTTTCGATTTGATTTTAGCTTACATTACTTTCAATATTTAAAAGATTTTTACTGTTTTATTTCTTAAAATTATATATAAATAAGTCATCATTATAGACTTGTCAAGTATAAGAATACCATTATTTACAAAAATCAAGAAATACAATTTAAAGAGAATTGTAATTAATGTTGTATACCGAAAATATTAATTATTTAATTTTATATATCTCATGGTAATAATAATGAAAAATATTTTTGATTGTATACTTTCAAAATATTATGTGTAGGTTTTCACTTTTTTAAAAGCAAACTATGGGTAGTTTAAAATTATTAATTTAGAAACAATATTTACAATATTCCTTAAAATTTTCCGATGTTATTTTTTCCAATGTCCTAAAAAACTATATATCTAATTGCTTAAAATATTTTTGAACAATATACTTGAAACCGCATAACTTTTTGATACTTTTAAAAAGAATTATATAAATTGATTTCAGTTAATTCATTTCAATAGTTTTTCATTTATAAATCTATGCATTACTATTGATTTTTAACACTTTTTAAAATGCTTATTCAGAATGTCTATCTTACTAATTCTATATTTCATTCAACTCTGTTTATACATGTTTATCTCTCACGAAACCTTGTTTTATCTTTCACGATTTTAATATCAGTATTGCGCTCTGGTATCTTCTTATTCAAACTTAATATGTCTTTTCTGTTTGACAAAAAGAATAGTTTTACTTCTAAACACACTGCTTTTCCTATGAACGGAGACGGCTTCATTTCTCAAGAGAATAAATTTCTTTCGTAACGAAGCATATGTAACAGGTAAAAGCAATATAGAGTATAGAAATGAATCCGTTTTAGTGATAAATATATTTTATAGCCTATTTTGATAAGAATTGTAAAAATTATTTCAATTTTTCATGCATTGTTACACAGGGATAAGTAAATAAATATCAATATGCAAATTTTCTTTAAAAAGCTTCTTTAGTTTTGAAAGGAAGATTCAAGATGCTTTGTTCAGAAAGCTAAAGGAAATTGTTATTGAAATATAATGATTTTTGTTTCTGAATTAAATTTGAGAGCAGCAAACATGTTCCTCGAAAATTTCCTACAGTTCATAATACACAAAGAAATCGAAACTCTAAACGCAAGATTCAGATAAAAAATTGTCCATAAAAAGAAAATACCATTTAATTGGGAAAAATATAACTGAGAGAATATTTATCATAGTAAAAATTGCCATAGATATTTTTTATTTAAAAACTAAAATATGTTTTAAAACAAATATTAGTTGTAAAAATAGAAGAATCAGCTAGAGACTGGTTTCAGTATAAAATATTATTTCTTTATATTATGTGTATAACTTTTAAATAATAAGTATATATATATATATATATATATATATATATATAACTTTTATTTTATTAGATATTTAAATGCTTATTTATTGTCAGAAAATATGAATAATATAATTAAATATATTTTTACGGTACTATTTATAAACTCTAAGAATACTGAAAAATTTTAATTAATGATCATATTTTTTACAATTTCTTTTGAAATAGTATGCTTCGCCATGATTTCTTAGTATGCACAGAGGCGCACCTTTTTGTAAGGCCCGACCTCTAGGAATTTTCACCTTTTCTAACACCTCAAGATGTAGAGGAGATAATACCTGCAAATGGTGGGGCCTCCTTGGGTGTACCATTGTGACCCCGAAAATGGGTGGATCTTCGTAATTTAGAAGCAAGGGGACCAAGCAATAACTTCCCAGATTTGGCCTACCACCGTCTGAGGTATCGTTTCACCAACATCAGGCAATCATTAGCGAATACAATGGATTTTCGCTCAGATCGTGATTCGAACTCACTCCTTCTGATAACGAGAATACGCTCTAATCAGTCAGGCCAAAGCGGCTTGTAGATTGCACGCTACAGTTGCATGTACAAATAAAATTTAAATACCGATAAAATATAATAAAATTTTAAATCCCTAAAATAAATTTAAATTTTAAAATATCATCAATACTCATTCATGCAATTAATATAAAGATGACAAAATAAATGTCCTGAAATCTATGATAACGATATGGCCTATTATGCTGAAGGATTACAAAATGTGAAATGCACACATTGCACTTTTGAAATAGAGGCCTTCATAAAAAAAAAAAAAAAAAAAAAAAAAAAAAGGATGATTCACTTTTGGAGTCATCTAACTTTTCTACTTCAAAAAGCTTTTAAATGAACTAACTCTATGATCATATTCTTCCTGTTGTATCACATAAACAGGAAGAAGATATGGGTGCTTATGGCTTAATAAGGTAGTCGCATCCTTCAAATTTGAGGGTTTCTCGTTCGATCCATGCTACTCTTAAGAAATAAGTGATGGATGATACATTTCTGCTTTCTGTATACACATTTCTATTCATACATTTCTGCTTTCTGTATAAACATTTCTGTTCATACATTTCTGCTTTCTTTATAAATATTTCTGTTCATACATTTCTGCTTTCTATATTTTCTGAGTTTGTTCCATTACGCCTAGTGGTTTAAAGCATTTAACTGTAACACTACATGATGTCAAAGCATTTCCAAGACCTCAGCATCACCATCGTTAATATTAATTTAAATAAAAAAAATATTTTTGTAATCAATTGAACAAATTGCAGTTTTTAAGAATCGAGTATCGTAAGCTCAAGTAAAAAAATAAACATACAAATTATCTTTAATAAATAACACTAAATAGCATATATTCTGAGCTACCGCAAAACAATTACTATAGTTAAAGTGTTATTTTGGGGAATTAATTAACCTATGCCCTGGAAATAAGCAACTCTAAGAAATAGCAAAGCAATTTCTTTTATTCATAGAATAATATGTTGATTTCCTATGATTCAATATTTTAAAGCATGTTTAAAGTAAAATGGAAAAAAATTCAGCCTTCTGTAGAATATTTAAATGACATAGTAGCTTACAACTACCGAACAGTACTAAGCCACAATTCAGTCATTAAAAAACATTGTATGAAATGAGGCAGTATCGGTTGTTGGATTCAATATTCATTGGATTTCAATTCTCTTGAAATAAGCATAGCTTTTTCTTCTTGAAAAGAGAATTAAAATTTAATTGATTTATTTTTCAGAATTGTTTCACTATATCAAAATTCGTTCCTTTCCTGGAAATTGTTTTCCCTTTTTTTAGGGAAAACATTTTCCTGGAAAGGAAAGAATTTTCAGAGAAAGATCTTAATTATATATATATATATATATATATATATATATATATATATATATATATGTATATATATATATATATATATATATATATATATATATATATATATAAACGATTAAAATTTAGATTCTTCGATATTCCTATGACTTACAATTTGAACCTGATATAGCAAGTCGCAATTTTATCCCAAGAGTTAAGCAATCTCTATTTGAATTATTAACAAAAACATCATTTTTATCGCCGGTAAATATTGCGTTCTAAAAGTTAATTTAAGATACGTTAAAAGGGAATTAAGTTTAGTATTTTGCAAAATCACTTCATTTACCGATATATTTATTTTAAAATGTTTTAAATTTAATGAAACAAAATGTTGCTATCGGAAATATACTCACATAAACTTAACTGGTTGTTATAGATAAATTTTCATTTTTTATAATTATTTGACATTATCAATCTCCTTACTACTAATTCATCGGTTATACTTTAGCTTACAAATTTTCATTAAAAAAAAAATCTAGGAATTTTCTGTAATTACTTGTTTTAAAAAAATCCCTAACACACATATGATTTTTGTGATTAAAAGCATGTAATTTTTTTTCATGAAATATTAATAAAAGGAGACTAAGATTTGATGCAAAATGTCTGTGTTTCGTTAATTTTGTAAATTTCTCTTTAACAATGAGCGGATGAAAAATAAATAAGGGAGCAGCAACTTTCAAAAAAATTAAGGAAAACAAAAACGTCATATCCGTTCCAGTGTGTAAAGAACTCTTCGCTGCTTTTTAAAAACTTCGCCTCCAAAGACATTTAGAGCTTCAAAAAAAGGCCTCGCAGGTTACATCTCCCCCTATCAAATAGTACACGCAAAGCCAACTGGGAGAGAACAGCCAAAGATTTCTCCTGATTTTGAACGCACCTTCGAAACGCGATGGCTCGCTTCAAAAAAATTATCCTCATCCTTTTGTTTATTCTTCCGATTATATTCTGCAAGAAAAAATCTTCTTCTTCAAGTGATGTGATTGAAGAAGTAGACAGAAAGAAATTGGAAAAACTAATCCAACAAGAGGAGTATTTAGCTGTATTCTTCTGTGAGTAAAATTCAATGTTTTCTCAATTGATCAATCGTTGATTAATCTTATTTATCTTTAACCTAAATGTTACAATTTTGTACACATTTCCAATGTGTATGTATAATACTTAGAGAAATCTGTGTTTTCATTTACTCCTTAGGAAAATTCTCACCACAGGAGTGGGTGAAACCACTTTAAACCTTGGCCTCAATCAAATCATTCCCAGTGTGAACAAAGTGACCATAAAATAACAAATCAAATTAAAACTTTCAAAAATTTTATTCTATTTATCATAGTAATCTCAAAATTAAATGTAGTATTTTCTACTAAAAATTATTCCTTTTGAAAAATTGTCTCATAAAAATTGCATAAGATATTATTTTAAGAGAAAACTTTTATTAGTGTTCATGTCTTAAATTTGAAATAATGTAAGCTAAAAATGTAAATGTCAGTTATTGAGAAGCTGTTATCTTTTTTTTTTTTTTTTTTTTTTCATGGAAAAAAATACTAACAATTTGTCAATTTCCTTAATAAATTAAGAAAATTGGAAATTAATTCCCAATAATAAGTCATAATTTATTTAAAATAAGCTTTAATATAAAGCAAGATGTGCTTATATAATTCACATTTAAGATTATGCAATGATATACCCAATTATATTAAGATATATATTAAGATTATGCAATGATATATTTACATATACCCAAAGTTCAACAAGTCACAGATGTGTAAATAAGGTTTAGAGAAATCTATAAAAATTAAATTATAAATTTCTTTGAAATGATGAAACTTAGTTTACTAAAACTGAACACCTCTATTAAAGTAACTTTCAATTAAATAACAGTTAGTTGCAATCCATGGCATGTTTGTGCAATTATACGACTATATAATAGTAAACTGATATAAGACCTTTTTAAGACATTAATTTCAAAAATATTTTTTTTGATTTATCCAAAAAAATATTAACTTCAAAAATATCAATAAATTTTTAACGGTAATTCGATTCAAATTTATAACTGAAAATAAAATATCGTATTTTATAGCAAAAATTCAGATAAAATAATTTGAATAATATACTTTTCAGCGTAAAGGAAATTTAAAAACCAAAGACTAGAATTACATTAGATTGCCTATTTCATTTTTGGAAAATTGTTAAAATATAATGAAGATCGATTTATTTCTAAGATATATTTAAAAAAAACTTAATGTATGAATATTTCAAAGCAAAATTATGTCATGCTATTAATTTTATCAAGAAAAAACACTTATCTGAGATTTAGTTTAATAAATTATTCGACTTTCTCTATGTGAACATACCTCATTTGCATGGATATAATAACAATAATTTACTTAGTTTATGTTGTCCATTTTAATTGAATTTATCCAAACTAACCTCTTTTTTCTGATAATAGTTTTTTTTTCATTGGTCAACTATTAATCAATCTAACATCCATTTATTGAACAGCATTTTAGATAAGAAACACTTGCAATTGAATTTTTAAATTGATTTATTATATAAGTTATTTACTTTTAAAGAATCATAATTGAAATTCTATTTTAATACTCTATTAATTCAGTTTAAACATATTTTTGAATGTTTCTTAAAACAACTGTATTTTAAGTAACCTAAATAAAGCTTTAATTACAATTCTAAGATTTTATTATTTGTTCAAATAATAAAAAATACAGGAAATCCTTTAATATAGATTATTTACCAGATCTCTTTGAAATGTATCAGACAGAGAAATTTTATCTTCCTATTACCTCAGGCTTCAAAAATATTCGTGAAGAAATTTTTATTTGACGGTCTTCATTTTAACCTTATATAACAAGTTTTTTTTTTTTTTTTTTTTATTGGAATTATAAAAATGAAAAACTTATTTTCTTGTGAGTAAATGAATCCTGTCAAATCATATTTGAACTACTCTAACTTGAATCAAACTAAGAAACAAATTTTATAAAAGAAAAATCACAAAGAAAATTGTCAATAAAGCAAAGAAGGAAATATGCAGATGAGAAAAAATGCACTAAACTTTTATAAAACTAACGCTCTTAAACTGAAAATGATATTTGCTTTATAAAAACTCGAAACTTATTGTATTACGAGTGAAAGGTCAAAAACAGAGAAGATAAGCAATTTTACTAGTAACCTTGCAGTTAACAAACCTTAACGTATACTACTTTCTAACCGTTGATTTCATTAAACAATACTAATCATTGATACATCATTGATACAATCATTGATCAAATCTTTTTATAAAAGTTAAGAGTATTTTTCCAGTGGAACACGGAAATTAATTATTCAGTTTCGTTATTACCATTTATGTTTATAGTTTAAGTTATACACTTATTATATAGCTATGTTATTATTACAATAAATTTTTTAACTCTCACAACTCTATTTTGTTATAAATTTGGGAAATACTGTGCCTAATTAAATTATAACTTCTAAATATAATTATATTCTGTTTTGAGTGAACATATTTTTATAATAATGGACATATAAAAACAATATTAAAATATTTGTATGAAAATATATTGTGTTTAATTCTCCAAAACGTTGTGTAAAAATTACTTATTTTTATGTATACAGTAATTTCCTAAAATTTATTTCATAAAATTTGGATTTTGATTAATGTATTTCAAATATAATTATATACTATCTTCCTGAATATTTCATTTTAAAATAAATATGCCTAAAAAGTGGGAAAATTTATAACAAAAAATTTTCGTTTTCGTATTGTAAAATATACTATAAGTTTATAATTAGCTTATCACAAAAACTTTATATATTCTACTGAAAGAAACGTATAATCTTATGCTATGATACTTACAGCATAGCCTAAATAAAAGCCATCAAATGTGAAAGCATAAAATCTCATACATTAGTTGATACTATACTTTTATAATTAGCCAAAAAAAATTTGAATTTCTTTATTTTTTTCATTTTTATATTCTGAGTATTTATTAAATGCATAGAAATTTTATTGTTTTTTGACAAAACATTTTCAAAGTGTGCACTTAAAAATGGAACACAAACATATGTGTTTAATAAGTGTTCATGTCCAATTTCTTTTTGAATCAAGAAAATTTCAGAAGCATGTATTACCCAAATTTTAAGTTTAAAATAGCATCTTTGTCTTAAAATATTTCAATTTTAATTAATGTTAAGAAAATTACATATAAAAACTTGCATTGAAATATTATCAAACTAAATAAGGAAATGAACACAAATGATCGCTTCAGAGATAAATTTTTCTTAAATCAATTTTTCCAACAGGGGAAAATTGACACAAAATCTCATCATTCTTTATTTAAAGTGAAACAAAAAAGTTTGTCCTTATTTTACGATAAGTAATTTATCTACGGAAATTTGGATTAGCTTATAGTAAGCAAAAAATATGCTTCTATTATGCATATGTTTTATGAAAGAATCTCTTATAGATCTGTATTATACATAGTTCTTTTTAATATTCATTAAATACAATTGTTATCAGAGATTTTAAAACGAAGGTTTTTCTTTGAACATATTGAAGCGAAAATCCTTCTTTCATAGTTACGTTAGAATCGTTACATAATCTGAAAGCATTTATCTCTTATGTAATTGGAAAAGCAGAGTCTGAATGATAAGTGAGCAGAAATAGATTTAAAAAAAAAAAAAAACATTTCGCCTCCATGGTTTCTTACAAGAATATTTATGGAAAGGAAGTGATGCATAATAATAGTAATTCAATGCAGCTGAAAAATTGCTGTGATTGAAAAGATATATCATGAATGCAACCTTTAATAATACAGAATGCAAACAGATGCGGTTAAAATAAGAAAACCCATTGAAACATAAAGAAAACAGAGTTTCAAAAAAATTAAGAAAAGAAATGAAGAATTCTACTGTTAATCATTTCATTAAAAAAAAAAAGCATTTTATTTTTTGTTAAAAATTATTCAGAAACCATTAAAAAATAAGAAAAACGATAACGATATCTTTTATTTTAAGTTTTAAGTTTCATATTTCTCAGCAAATTTTAAAATTAATAATTTACTGAAACTTGAGATTCAGTTTTAAAATCTTTAAACTTGAATCTGGAATTACAATAAAATATGAATTTAATGTTTATTTCTCAAAAATTAAAAAGTAAAGAAAAATATTATTTTAAAAAAACTTACGCACGCTGAAGAAATAAATACGAAATATATTTTGAATTGACTGTTTGGTATGTGTTAGAATATTTTACTTGGTTCAAATATAGCTGGTAAAATTTTATTTGGCATTTTCTAAAAATGACTCCTTATTGAAAAAAAAGATATATATACTTTTTAACTCATCCTTTTCTAAATTTGAATATTACATACTTTTTAAATGTTTTTTAATTACTCCAGAAGAATTTTACCGAAAATGTTTGGAAAAAAATTAAGCGCTATTTTACAGGAAAAAAATGTCCTATAATTGTAACTACGTATACATTTTCTATGCCGCCTCTCCCAATGCAGCAACATTTATTCTACAAAACATGGATTCTATTGTTAATATTCTTACAGAGAAATAATTTTGCATTTGACGATCGTATTTTTAAGTTTTTCTAATATGTTAACAGAGTTTATTGTATGAAATTGTGTGCATATCAAATATAATATATATTCATTTCTAAAAGTTAAGTCCAGAACAGTAAAATTCCAAAAAAAATCGTCTTCTTTGATTAACGTAAAATTCTGCATGAAAATGACAAGTAAGTTTATTAATAATTTGCATATAAGGGAGAAAACAATATTGTATTTTCTTAAAAATAAGATGTTTCCCATGATCAGTAATCAACCACCACAGAATAAAATTATTATCATTCCTCCCATAGAAACCGTTTCTAAATCTGTGGAAATCGTTCAGAATGGGAAATGAGTATATGTGCAGCATGGACACCAGCATTCCAAAGATTTTATATCAGATTAAGGTGGGGAGATAATGCCCAACACATTACTTTTAATCTCCCTCTCGACGATAATAATTATCCCCATTAAAATGACCAATTGCAACCGGGATCTTGAAATAAGAGCTAACACTTCATTCTGTAAATGCTGTCACAGAACTCTGTCAATAAATATACAGGTAGGTACGATTTTTAAACGAAATTCCTACCCAGACTATGATGTTTTCCAGATCGTTCTAGTTTTTTATCAGATTTACTATCACCCAGAGCATCACCAAACATCATACAATTACCAGAAAAATGATTGTATGATGTTCGTTAACGCGTTCTAGGAGAGAATGCGTGTACCTTTGGTTCTCCTGACTTTTACACATTTATCATTGAATTATAAGACAAAGGTGAACTAATCCGCTGTCATAGATTTACCTCAATCAAATTCAATTGACCTGTCAATGATACCAATTTAACTGAACTTCTTTGGCTTGGATAGATAGAAAAATATGAATGTGAGGTGTTTTAGCATATTTTTCTTGTTATGTAGCCTTCTGTGCTTAGTAACAGCAGATATTCTCTAACCGATACCAGTACCAAGATGTGTCCATGTGCGATGTGTGGAGACTGATCTTTATTTCCGCTTGTCTAAATAGCAATATATTGATCACCTTACTATCAGCTTGAAGTTTATGTCCAAATGAAGTACCAAATCAAATTTTAATCTTAGTTTTATAAAATTTGATTACAATTTTTTTCTTTAGAATCCCTGAATAAATTTATCTGTTCATAACTTTATAAATAATGTAAAAAGTTTGTATTCAGTTTGATGATATAAATTCAAAATCAATCTATTGCACAATATTTTTGATCACACATTTCTTACAACTGGTTCAGTCTCGGTTTATTCTGATATAAAATATGATTATTCACAGTTGAAAAATGATAAATTATCCTTTTTCCGAAAAAAATTCAAGACACATTTTAATTTACTACTTTCATCGAGTTCTTATTAATGTTAACAGTCGGTTAATTGCATTGAGCCGATAATTGAACAGCTAAAAAATCTAACCGTATAGTGAACTTAAGCAATACGAATCGGTGAACAGACCTGAATAAAATTACCTTTTAAAAAATAATACAGTTTATCCGATATTTAATGACTCTGTTTAAATTTATTTACAGACGAAACTATTGTTGAAAGAGATATAAAAATTTTATTAGATGAAGGTACAGGAATATTTTTGAGCAAAGGAAACGATTAGTTCGAATTTTCTCTATACTTATAATGTGTGACGAGGTGATTTTTTACAAATTACAATCTTACGACTAGTAATTATGCAATCTGTAATGAGAACAAAAATTGTAAAATTTTAATTAAAAGATTTAAAAATTATTTTCAAGAAGAATATATTTATAGTTATGTTTGTAAAATACTTAAGCTATCGTAACTGTATTTGAAAGTTTACCTCTTTCACTGTTTACTTAAAAATTAATATTTGTATTCTTAAACTTTTTAGTTAAATTATATTACAACGTAAAGATGTATACACTATCAAAATTTGTTCACGTTCCTTTTAACAATAGTATAAAAGAAAATTACTTCGCATGCATGAGAGAAAGATTTTGAAGTAGAAAAGACAGACAAAGAGAGCTTCCATATTTACGTAACATAAATAATTTCTACGGTGGTTGATTTTTTCTTTCGTTTATAGTTTTTCTCCCGGAAAGACTGAAAAATACCTTTATTTAACTCCTGTCACGCTGAGGGAAAATGAGTATTCTTCCCGCCTCGGCTAAAAATAACGCATTTTATTTCGCGTGTATTTTAGGCCTTTATTTATTTTTTTTTCCAGCCAACTTCTTGGATCGTGCTCCCACTTACTCACAATTTTTGACACTAATCTTATGCATTGATACTCCTGTAATTTTTTTCTAATTTCTTGTCATAATGTACCTCATTAAAACTATATTAAAAACAAAAGCTGTATTTTAGATTGCTTGGAATAGGAGATAGTACTTTAAGAGTATTTCAATTATTAAGTATAATGTGCTACTTTGTTTAAAAATTATATTATTCTTTTACTAGTTCTCACTGTTGTTATCATATATGAAGTTTTAATAACAACAAATTTCACTTTATATATAGTTCCTTTACAAACATTTTTTTTTAAATTTTTGAATTTACGTTGTCAATCGAGTAGAACTATTTGCCATATCGAATAAGAAAATTGGTTGTTGTGTAGCAGTGAGGACGCCTGAAGAATTTTTTGCCTCGAAAATCCTAGGTTTAGATGGGCCCTGATTACATGATTTTTTACATAAGGAACCCTTATTGTTTCGAAGGCGATATTGTCAACTGCAAGGTTTGAATAAGTTTCAGATTCATCAAGATTTAATACGGTGAGAATAAGGTTCATATCTTAGATTGAGCTGCTGAAAGTCCTAACCTTAACCTTATCTAGTTCTTAAAACGAAATAAGGCTCGATTTTAAAGAGTCGCTCAACATCCAAAATCAGAGAGTGAGCTATCTTGTCTTACTTAAGATGAGTGGATGAAAATACCCATCGCTATCATACAAGGCTGGTGGAGTGCATGTACCGAAAGGTCACCACTTTTAGCTGTATTACCTCTAGTGATAAATATCGTATATAAAAATCGTTTTATTTTATAATTTTTGTAATATAATTACTAATTGTAAATGATGTATGTAAAGTATATTTATAGTAAGAACGTAGGTTCTAATAACAAATTTAAAGATAATGTATATATCTTGACTTAATAGATCATCTAAATTTGACACTGTGGAGAGAATATCCTAAGAGCAAATACTTTGAATATCTATCACGTTGTGCTTTCATGGAGGTCTTTTAATCGATACAAGTCGGTATTTATATGTAGCACTGAGGAAAACTTGAAAAATCTTATGCAGCCATGTCAATGGATTTGCATATTGAAAACAGAAGTGCAAATCTGTCTATCATCGTTTAACAGAGGCTGATATCAAACCCAAAAGCCTCTATTTAAGAGTGTGATCCTGTTCCAATCTAGGTTATTTTATATGGTAAAAAACCTCTTTGAATAACAAAATTTGTAATCATTAGTATTTTCGCGACTGCATTCCGGATTACACAAAAGATTCACAAAAGTTCAGCTATTCTCCTTGAACTTGCAGAGCTCAAACGCACTGTATAGATTAATCATTGTTGTCCACAAAACGCTACAATTACATCATTTTATTCTAAGGGGTAAAAAATTCGTTTTAAGATTTTTTTTATTTATTTATTTGACAATGTTTACATGCTTCATATTGCTTTTTCAAACAAAATTCAAATCTTAAAGACATAACTTTGTCTGAAATATGTATATGTAGTGAAATATGTAGGTAAATTTATGAACTAGCCTACTAATTTGAATTTCAAACCCTTTATTCATTTTTGTATGCCTAAATAACTAAAGAATGAATAAAAAGCTTATACTTTATATTAGTTTTGTAACTGTAAAAACTTACATTTCTCAGCGGAAATATTGCTTTCTCGAAACAATATTGCTGTAGCTGTTTGTAATACAACTGAATGCATATACCGAGAAACATCATTTTACGATAATTTTCGGTTTGATGATCATAAAATTCTTAGATGTCAGCAAAATCATATCGTCTATATAAAATTGTGTTTCTTGCTCCAATTATACATTTGATTTAATGCCGTAAAATATATTTATAATAAATAAATGCATCAATTGGTTTAAAAATAAATATGAGTATTTTTTGGTTATGTTCTTTTAATTGTTGTCTATAAATACAAAAATACTCGTACTTGAAGCAACACTGACACCCAAAAATTAAAAACGATCTCTCAAACTTGTTCTAAATAATTTGTAATCCAAAGCGACAGAGAAGCACAAATAAATAACATAGCTCAACAGAATCTAAGCAATGATTTTATAAAACTATAGAACGACATCAAATGCTTTAATCAAATTGAATGTACCTACAAACAACCTCAACTTTACTTAATCCGTGCAGTGTAAGCCATCACTGTATCATTTTTAATCTGCAGTTAATTCGTCGATTGAAACATTCTTAACATACTTGGCACAAATCATTCTGATTGTTTAATAGCTATTTGCCCATCAAGATCAGTTTCTCATCAGATAAATAATTTCCTTCTACATTTTATCTCTGGAAATTTTATTTTTAGTCCTCGTAAGTCATTGTTTTCGATGATGTTTCAAGGACTTTGGTTTGATTTCAATTTTCTCCAGTGCTTTACAATAGTTTAATTTTGAACACTTTAAAAGTCACGTGTGTGTAACATTTTATTATTAATTTATCTAAGGTTTTTAAGTTTCAAAGACATTTTTATAAATGTCTTTCAAACTTAAGAACCTAAGGTAAATTATTAGTTTTTATAAGTATGTTAAAATTTTAATGTAAATATTACTCGCATAAAAATAAATTTTCGTTTAAGAATTTAGAATGTTTCTTGTAAGATTATTTTCATATCTAGGTAAAAATTATTTTCTTTGAATTTTTACACTCAAGTTTACCTTACAGCTATTAAATGAATATTTTATAATTAAAAATTAACGTATTGAATATTTAATAATAAAAAGCATAATTTACATATTTTTTTTATATTTTCATAGCAACAGTATTCGTTACTTGTTTTAAATATTCAAAATTAATTTTGTGTAATATTTTTACTACAAATAGATAACCAATATTCTAATAGTCTTCTAATTTATTATTATTCAGTATTTTTAAACCACTGTGATTGTATAACTAACTAATCTAATTTAAAATTATACATCCCACGAATGTTAAGTTATCTCCTGCTTAAAAAATAACTATAAGCTCTATAAGAATCAGATCCAAGAAAATATTTAAGAATATTGCGTTTATTTTTCAAAAATTAAACTTATTTAAATACATTTTTCCCCTAATCATAATGTATTTTATTATTTTTACATTAGAACTATCTCTTATATGAAAATTAGAATAAACAAAGGGATATTTTAGAAGCATTATTTAGTATGTGAGCAGTTTGTTTCAAAATCTTCCAGTTTCAATTATTTTTAATATGATTTCATGATAAAGTAGAAACTCTCTCATAAAAAAATTAATTATTATATTTTTCCCAAATTACAGTTAATCCTATGTCGCTTTCATCTAAAATATGGCCTCTTTACTTTTGCCTGCCTGTTAAATAATTCTATTAAAATCCTTCAATGTCCGTTTATAAGTCCATGAAAATGGCATTTTTATTATGCAAAACAATCATATAAGAATCATACACTTTATTTAAAACTATTTGAACATCTACTTAATATTTTAATTTCTTTTACATTTTAAAAACATTTGAAAAATAATTGTGTTTTAGTTCAAATGGGCTGAAAGGTCAGCTTTATAACTAATAATCCTACCTTCAGTTATATAGTGAGGGGACATAACCTTAAGCTGAAATGTTTGTATTAATTCAGAATCTGCTTCAGACAGTAGATTCCCTGTTGAGAATTAATCCTTGCTGAGAATACAACCGTAGAGAAACAAACAAATTCAACCAAGCTTTCTTTGAGATTAAATAATTTAAATTAGGAAAATATATATATAGTGTTCTTAATTTTTCAAAACATGTATTTGTTCGAAAGGAATTCTTAATTAATTATAAAAAAGGAAATAAATAATATACTCTAAAGAAAAAAAGTCAAACAAAAATTAATATTTTATTCAATAGTCCAGTAACTCCAAAATTGTAAAAAAAATTATAATATTCAATTCAATACTCATTTTAAATAAAATTCAAACATTTTATATGAAATATTTATCAAATATTTTATCGACTTCATTTAAAATACGAGTACTCAGAAAGAATACAAACTTTGTTTTAAAAGTAGGGTCGTATAACCAGAAACAATCCAAATAATGTGAAAAATACAATTAAATAACTTATTATTTCAAAATCAAGTTTATATTTTTATGAAAACTATGACTGACTCTGTAAAATACTCAGTTAAAGAATGAAGACAAAATAATATGCTATCCCATTACTAAAGCTCAGAAGCTATTTGTAACAGATTATTTTCTTGAATAAGCAGAATAAAATTAGAATATAAATTGCGAATATAATTTTTAATGGTAATAAATTGTTATATCCGTCTTATCTAGGTAGTTAATTTCATCTAGACATTAAAGGAGTCTGGAAATGACAGGTTAACAGTCTTAGAGTGCAAGGCTTATTCTGAAATTCGTCGATATTTTAGTAGATTTTTTAATAATTATTGCGTATAAAATATATTAAACATTTTATACCAGTTTAACATCCACTGGGAATAAAAATGCTCAAAAAGATTTCAATGAATATATATCATTTGATATAAAGCAAATAATTTTATTAATACCTAAATTTATATTCTACGCCTATGAGAGAAATTAAAATTAGAACTCTCTCCATTAATGTAGACGCACATATGACTTATTTCTTCTCAAAAACACAGAAAAAGTTGTAGAATGTTATATCCTTATATTAAAGTGAGACATATATTTTGCATTTAGGGCTTACATTAAAAAATATTAATAATAAAACAATAGTTCATTATTAAACAATATAAGAATATTTTGTGCAAAAAAATAATAAATACTGTATAATGTGCTTACTTCTATTATATAACTATCAACATATAGAAAATTATTATTTATAGAAATTTTCAAAACACTTTGAATTTTTATGTTTTTAAAAGGAAAATTTGTGTGTAAAAATTAATTCTATATAAATTAAAAGTTCATTTTTTTATGCATATTATTACCATAATATTAATATTAAACGGAAATTTTCAACAGAAAATGTGAAAACCGCAACAAATAAGTCGATTTGATAAAATTAAATGAATATAGAACTGATCTTACAAAATTCAGAAAAAAATTTTATCAGCTTTTCCGGCATAAAGCAGAGGTCTTAGAAATATTTAGAAGAATAATGATTTAGGGCAGCCCAGGAATAAATAAAAGCAAAATTTAAGCAATCCAGTTTTTTGGGAGTATTATCTCCAAAAAATCGAAGAAACGAATTACTGTGAAATTGTCAGAAGTTTCTACCAATTGTGCTTACCAGTTACGATAAATTCATCTGAAATAAATGGGTTTTTCATAAGAACAGAGAAAAAATATATCCACGAGTAAACAACTATATAGCTATTCATTTGATAACTGGGAAAGCATATTTCAAAGAAGTTTTTTGTTTCATGGCAGATTTTAGACAGTTACAACTGCAACATAGTCTATTAATCTATTGTTCCCTGATACCCAAGGAACCAGCCAGAAACAGCAACCTCTTAGCCGCCAAGGCGTTGCCCCGGGTGCACCACAGGAGATGAGTCACCATCGCACCCTCACACATGCCATAGGGACCCGCTTATATGGTAGGCATCATTCATACTTCATTCACGCACACAAGGAAAGGGCAAAGACAGGATAGAAAGAGGGAAAGTACATCCATGCCTGAACCGGGATTCGAACCCAGGACCTTCCTATCCGTAGTCAGGCACGCTGATCACTAGACAAGTTGGGCGGCTATTTCAAAGAAGTATACTGAGATAATATTTTTGAAGTAGGTATTTCCAAACGAAATTCACTAGATTACAAGAATGTCAATCAAATAACGTGACTAACATACTCCCAAGACAATAATTCACCCGTTGTTAGTTTTTTTTTTTTTTTCTTTTTTTTTTCTCCGCACTGTAGGATATTTTGATTTTATAAAATAAAACATACTTTGACAATCATACAGTTATAGCATGTTTTGATTTTCGTAACACAATAATTTTTTTTTAATTTGGCAAACATAGAAAATATTTATTTATCAAGTGATAAAGTATAAAATAAGCATTTTCTGGATATTTATAATGTTTTTCAGCCTTTATCTGAATCGTTTGTTGTTTAGCAACTTTATTCAATACAAATATTGACTTCTTTTGTACGTATCGGTTAAAATGAAGTAATAAAGGAAGATATCTTAAGATAGACCCTGACAGAAAATATTACTTAAATGAAGTATTCAGTTGTCATAACTGCATAAATGTTTTACTGTGAGATGATTTATTATTTTTAATCCACAAATTTACAAGTTTTCTTAAAATTAAATTGAACCAGTACTTCAAACAAATGAATTATTCAAAAATATATTAGAATAGTATCAGCAAAACTATTAAAAAAACCAATTGTTGCATTTATATGACACAAAAAACTTAAGAAATTAAAGAAGTATAATTTTCTCACATTAAAGTATTTTCATGTGCAAATATTTTATATGCATATGTATTTATTTCATAAAAGCGTGATTTTATATTTTATATAATTTGTTATTTTACATTTCATTTAGTTTGTTGATTAAAATTTATTAAAACAAAAAAGTGAAATAATTAATCACGGGTAATATTTTTCGCTTTTGATCTTTTTAATTGAAATCAATTATTCAATGTAAATGATGAAAATTAAATAGGTTTAAATAAGAAGGTAGAATGCGTCATAATATCATTAATTGACAAATAAATCTCAGTTCAGTTACAAATATTATTAATGAAAAATGGTTTATATATATATATATATATATATATATATATATATAAGAACAAAAATTGCTTTTCATATAAAATACTTATAAATTTTGCTTCAAAACTCTTTTTAGCTCAATATCTCTAAATCATTTTAACTTTTGAATTTTTTTCCATAGTTCAAATTATTTTTAATTCTGTTTAACATTTTGTTTGATTTATTCTTCTGAAATTAAGTAATTGCCTTACAAAATATATTTTTTCACATATATTTTTTTAATTCACATTTTATATATATAACATTTAAAAGAGGCTCTCATTTTACATCCATTAATGCCCGTAATTTACATCCAATGAAGACTCTCATAGTTTGATTTGTTTGTCACTCGACAGTGCACACAATTTTTGCACATGACCATAAGATCAATACATAAAAATAAAAAGTTTTGTCTAACATCTTAAGTATGTAGTTAATAGCACTTTGGAATCTACTTTACACTGTATGCCGTGACAGCAAAGAACCTGTTTGAATCCTTGGTGCTTAGTAAAGTTTTGCCGTATTATATTTGGGGACACAAGAACTACCTGTTCTATATCACCAACAAAGAACTACCTGTTCTATATCACCAACAAAGAACTACCTGTTCTATATCACCAACAAAGAACTACGTGTTCTATATCACCAACAAAGAACTACCTGTTCTATATCACCAACAAAGAACTACCTGTTCTATATCACCAACAAAGAACTACGTGTTCTATATCACCAACAAAGAACTACCTGTTCTATATCACCAACAAAGAACTACCTGTTCTATATCACCAAGAAAGAACTACCTGTTCTATATCATTAACAAAGAACTGCCTGTTCTATATCACCAACAAAGAACTACCTGTTCTATATCACCAAATATTAGGATCCCTGTTCGTTTAATGGAAGCTTTTAATTATATATAATTTTTTACTTGCTAACTTGTTTCGACACTCATTGTTCCAAGGTTCTAAAATTGTTAAGAATATTAAGAATTTAATCATTCAAAATTAACTCTGTAAAATGCTCGAATAACTGAGATTTATGGGGATATTTTACGAGGAAGATAAAATTAGCTAATCTAATTAATTTTAATACTAAAATCATTTAGTTTCACTACAAAAGTACTAAAAAATTATCCCCCGGACTTTTTCCGAAGTCAAGTATTTAATGCAAAATAATTACGTAATAGAAACATTGGCATACGATTTTCTTGTCGCATTTAACTATCAAATTATATGCAGGTAATTTCATTTTAGTAATAATCTTTTAATTTTACATAAATAAAATACAAGAATTTCTATTAATAATGAAGGAATAAGTAAATTATATGAAACATCATGATGAGGACAAGTATTATTACATTTTATACTGGTGCCCAAAACTCAAGCAACAAGTGTTTTATTATTATTATTATTATTACTGTATATATAAGAGAAATATCTTAGACACATGAAATTCAGAAATGAGATACAGTATTTTGTACCTTATTTCACAGCCTTTTTCCCGCTTTTTTATCCTTTTTTCTAGTTAACCAAAATGCAACATTGTCTTTACTTCACACATAGGATTTTATTAACTATGTTCATTTGATTAGATCAGCAGTAATTTACATCTTTAATAGCGACTAATAATAGATAAAAGACAAAAAATGTGTCTTACCTAATTTCATTCAATTTTTTTTTCTTTCTTTCTTAAGTTAAGTATATTGCAGATTCTATGTAATACATTTGATTTACTTGTTTGCAGTATTTCAAAATTAAAGTTTTAAGTGATCACTTAAAAATACAATTGATTTTAACCGTTGTGTATTGAATTCTTTTGTATCAAAAGAAAGTGTAGTAAAATTCCGATTGGTTATTTCTTACTGCATAATAATGCTAACAAATTATTTTACAATTTTGTAGTTTTATATTAAACAAAGAGAAAATTCAAAAAAAGAGAAATTCATTTATTGCTTAATATTTTCATAATTCTATTAACTATGCTTTTTCTTAATTGTAAAAATTGCTGTGAGCTAAAATGGCATATTTTCCTTTGTGCTCAGTTATTTTTTTATTAACTGAATGAACAGAATCAGTATGAATTAATATTTCATTTCAATCAAAAAAATTTATAGTTACATATTTTAATTAAAGAATATTATTGTTTATAATTTTCAGCTGCATGATACTTTCTTTTATTTTATGAGTAAAAATATTTTACATTTTTAAAACTATTACATGCAATAAATTCATGTCTTATTTTGGAATGTTAAATTTCATTAATGTTAAATCAAGTTTTCATCCATCAATTAAGTTTAATCTAATATAATTTATTCAAATATAATTGTTCATAATTTAAGTTTAAATATTTAATTTAATGTGACTTTTAAGTAAAGAAAATTTAAACTTAGAAATAGCAAGAATTTAAGATTTTATGATTTAAATTTTAAACTTCTGATCAGAATGTAATTTGTTGAATCAAAAATTTATTATTATATAAATATAAATATTTTAAACGTATAACAATCATATTGTGCTTTTATTATATAGTATGTGTAATTTTAAACATTTCAAAAATATAAACATTTATGCGCTTTTAAATTCCTTATAAGAATCAATATCTTAAAAATGTAAATATTTTAAACGCTCTATATAAAAGTTAAAAAATATTTCAGAAATTGGGATTAAATCATCGTCTAACATCTTATTCATTTTATAAGATAATAATCTTTTTTTAAATATATATTAATAAAATATAAATTTATTTCATATAAATATCTTTAAAATGTATTAATTCGATAGGTTTAAAAGCACCTCTACAAGGATTATTGAATTTTTAATTTCTTATATTCATTTTTATAATTACTGTTATACATCGATTTCTGGTTTAGCTTATACACATTTTACACTCTATTAATTTTTGAGAAATTAATTACCAGAAAAACAAAATAAAAATAAACTAGTTATTACGAAATAATTTTTTGTTCATCAAAATAGGAAAAAGATGTATAAAAATTATAGTTTTTTCTAGATTTAATTAACTCTCTAGATACGTAAATCCTAAAGGTGAATTTTTTTTTATTCGGTACTTTTGTACAAAACCCAACAGTGTTTATTAGATAGAATAACTGTAATGCATGAATATATAAAACAGCTAAATAACAATGACTGAAATAATGATGATGTAAAATTAAATTGAACTGGTAAATGTAAAATTTTTTGTTGTTCATAAGTTTATTACATAATTTTTGTATCATATTCGAGATAATATTTGTTATTTAATTAAATATTTGCATAACAAGTATTATCTCGAATATTATTAAATATTTACATAAAATGATTAAAAAAAGACCCACACATTATTCATACATTTATTCAAATTTCTAATTATGCAAACCCTGGAATAAAAAAAATTGTATTTGTTACAATAGTAAAAAACTTATACAAACCTAATAATTTTTAAGTCATTGATTATCATAAAAAATATTAAAAAGTAACTATTTTGATATTAACGTTCATGCTACTTGAAGTCATTTTCAGCAACGGAGCTCCACGGTAAAATAAAAAAAGAGTTACATTTCTTTGTTTTCATTGGCTCAACTGCCTGCATTCTTAACTATGACATCAAAGGTAGAGAGCATCGAAAGTTGCGTCCAAGTCAAATATATTCCTGCGCACAGAAAGTGGCGTAAATCAAGCATTATTTAAAACTTAAATGTGAACTCTATGATTCATTTTTGTTTAGTCAGTGTCACCAAAGTATTAATTAAAGTGTATAATTGATGATAAACTCAATGCTTCAATTTTTTTTTCCCCCAATAAATTTCGGTATTTGATCATTGCCTGACTACGCGTTATTTTCTCGACACACCTATTTTTGAGAATGTTAGTAAAGAAATCAATGGTAGCCTTAAAATAAAACTGCTAATTTTTACTGGGGAATTCTGAGAAAATGAACATTTTGATAAGATTTTGAATTTAGTTTCATTCACACTTAATGCAAGGACGCTGCTTATTACCTTACTTACTTTGATATCCTATTCCAGTTAAATCAATTATGTAAAATCTTCATGCAAAAAAATACATTTGCCCCAGATGTCTTTTTTCCTGGAATTATATTTATTTTATTTCTTAATTCAGCTTTTTGTTGGCTCTCTATCAACTTCACAGTCTATAATAAACACTGCTGTCCATTAAAGTTACAACACCAAGAAGGACTCATCTTACGTCCGTCAAAATCACTTGATAGGAAGCAATGGTTTTAATATTCAAATTTTAGTGTTTCAGCATATTTAAGATGCTAATGGAATAACGGCAATCATAACACTACATAGACATTCACATAGAAGTAAATTTGTGCAGGGGACTTCTCATTCCGAAACCGCTTTAAATATCCGATATTTTGACAGAATATCGTGTTATGCCTCGAGCAAGAAGTAGAAATTCTTACTAGCAAACGTCTGGATTTGATGGAGGGAGGATCATTCCCCGTTCAGAATATGAATTATTATTGCATAATATTGCCACTTGCACTGGTCAAAATCCAATGAATGTCATGGAAATACAGAATTGATGAGTTGCTATAGGTCATCCTGAATAAAAAAGCATAAAAGATCTTAAAGACTCCCTAGACTACCACTTCAGAGGACAGACATATTGTGTGATCCACTTTTCAAAGCTGCACATCTGCATCATAAACCATTAGAAAGGAAATGGATTTGCTTGTAGCATGTTCATCATCCATTCGTAGGTCTATGACAGAGAACTATGCTGGTTCAACAACATTTAAAGATGCACAAAACTACCGGAACGGCAAGCATCACTTCAACTAGCTCAGAGAAATATGGTGACTCTGGTGTTCTCATCAATAAAGTTGGATACAGGAGTAGCACAATGTAGTCTTTTCCGATTAATACCAACTCTGCGTTCAATATTCTGATAACTGTATACGTGTTTCGAGGCTACTAAGCAAGTGCTAGTCACCTGACTGTATTCGATATCGTTATGGGTGACATATCTGGTGACAGTGTATGGGCAAGTTTTAGGTACACAAAATGTACGTCTCTAATTCAAATAGACGGTAATTTGAAAGGTGATCGATACATTTCTGACATTTTAATGCCAGTGATTTTCAAGACCAGAGAAACACCTTCCTTCAGCAAGAGCATCATATGTTACACGTAGTGTTTTGAAATTCTTCGAAGAAGAAGGCTTTCACTTGTCGCCTTGGCCTATAAGGTCTCATACCCCTTACCAATTAAGAATATCTGTCCATAAATTGCTGAGATTTAGCCCACCATCCCGCTCCAGACACTATTGTTGATGAAATGTAACATAGCTGTAAGTGTAGTTTTAACTGACAGGGGTGGCAATTGTTTCTTTTTGTTTTGCATTTCTGTAATCCCTCAAACTTCTTGTAAATTTAATCATTTTGTCTTTGCCATACTGTCTGTGTAAAGTAAATATCATTTTTTATTTGTTTTCTTCACAATATTGAGATTTCCGTACCCAATAGTGTATTTAATACATGGTGATGCTGAATTTTGAATTTTACTCTTATTTTATTAAAATAAATAAGCATGGATTTTTCAGTTAAAAATTTATTTTGACATTAATCTCATTCTGACATTTGACAAAAAAAGGTAAAACTCATTTTGGCATTAGAATGTGGTTTAGTAAGTATTTAAATAAATAATATATTACATTTTAAAATTGTTTAGTTTGTGTATTTCTATCACA
This sequence comes from Latrodectus elegans, assembly GCA_030067965.1. Classification (NCBI taxonomy): domain Eukaryota; kingdom Metazoa; phylum Arthropoda; class Arachnida; order Araneae; family Theridiidae; genus Latrodectus; species Latrodectus elegans. The sequence continues at coordinate 44,451,044 of CM057809.1, forward strand.
CTAAAGTTGCGTAATGATATTTTTGATGATAGTTGTGCATTCTAAATCACATAAAAAGAAAATTTATCACTATTGTCAAAAATGGTAAAATGACAAAATTGATATTTAAGCAGACATCTAATCCTAAATTTCACCGCATGACCTACAGAGAAAGAGTAGCGAAGTATTTTATAATAATTGCTTAATCTTACTAGGAAGCATACATAAGCCTTATCAACATGAGTACATTTGGATATATCAACCTTAGCTCGCTGCTTTCTGGTCGCTAGAGAAGCACTCTAGCGACTAGAGCAGCACTCTTCCAATAAAGCTATCGCTATTGCATCCAATTTCCTTCAGTAAGAGCTAAGAAAATAAGTATTTAGCAACTTTTATTATTTGTTTTCCCTCAATTTTTCTTTTTTTTTATTTAAATATTTGTTTGTCTATTAAAGTTATTTTTCTTCAGATTTTTTAACAGAAATTAATTTATCATGCCATTAAATTCACACGACTACTCCATAACACACAGTGCTAAATATGTTCCAATGTCTGTTAATTATAAATTTGTGAAATATCCCCTATATTGTATGGCTACCAACTGAAATACAATAGAAAAGGGAACTATAAAAAAAACTAAGTAAAAGAAGTGGAAGTCTGACAGAATAACAAAAGTCTTACCGATTACTTTACTCCTTACTTTGAATTTTCACTTCACCCCTTACAATTTAATAAGCTCAACCTTAAGCTTAATAATCTATCAATTTTAAAACATATGATTATTTTTTACATTTTACTGTATCTAGAAAATGCATTGCAAAGAAAAGAGAAGGCTTCTTTACTGTGACATTACTGAAGACATGATACATGTACGTACAAAATATATACAAAGAGCGATGCTAAAATAATTTCATATATGGCACAAAATCTTTTGGAATCGGTGTTGGTGACCACCCCCAGTATCGTTAAGAAACTGTCCACCTATAGAGGTTATAATAAAATAAGGATATGAATATTTTTAAAAGCAAGCAAAATAGACCTTCCTGAAGTATCCAACGAATAAGGAAACTCAATTCAAAATATCAAAAGATTTATTTAGCCAACAATTTTGCTGATTAGGGAATTTCGATGGATAATCTTAACAGTATAAGAGATAAAAAGAGATTTTAGAAATTTGTAAAACTTGTTAATTTTCGAAATCTTTATAAACTGTATTTTTTCGATAATGTATATGAAAACAATATTAAATATTATTTGAAGATGCTTTAAAAAATGATTTGTCTCTTTTTTTAATATACTCTTTTGTATTGTCATGACCATGCACAACAGATATTCATTATTATTAAGTTCATTTTCAAAATCGGAATCCATATTTGTGAATAAAGAAAACTTTCTTCAATAATATGATTTTTTTTTAACATAAATATGAAATTAAGAATATTTTTCTATGACTCCTACAAAAACAGAACAAATTTATTTCCTTTTATTCAAAAATAAGTACAGTAGGTATTAATCTTCAGCATAAATATACCAATCAAATAATATAAATGGAAATTAAGATAACGTATTTCAGTATTAGGTGTTAATATAACTGTAATATTTTAAAAATTAGTATTAATATTTTATTAATAGTATGCATCAGCAAGGCTTGCCAAATAAATTATTGATAATAGCCTAACAAGGTTTTTCTATTGATAAATAAAATTATTGTTAAAAATGAGAAAAAGTTTGAAACAGGCATATTACGGAATGCATTCTTTTAGAAGAAACTACGCCACAGCACAGAGTGCCAAACATGTTCCAATGTTCATTACTTATAAATTTGAAAATTGCTACAATATATGGATGGAGTTTTCAATGTAAACAAAAACTAACCTCAATTGACCGGAAGCCATCTCAAATACTTCAGTTTTCTCTCTTCCCACTGAAAATCAATGCAATCCCAAAAATTTTTATTTAAATATTTTTAGGTATTTATTTCTGTTTTCAAAAATATTTTTATATTTTCCGTTAAAATCATAATTTTTAATAACAGTGAAATCAGTAGTGATCCTGTAAATTTTTTTAAAAAAAATTAATTTTTACTTAAATTATCCTGATGGATTACCATATTTTGCGGGGAATCACTCTTACTGGCGATATTAGGATCAATTGTTGCTGAATTATATATTGTAACCCACATTCTAACTCTTGTCATTATTTATCTCAATTGTTAATCATTTTCTTCTTTAGCTAGTTTTTAATTTTATGCCTTTATTCCAAAATTTCAGGAAATATATTTTGCACGCGATTGAACTATAAATCATTTCAAATACTAAGCAAGATATTATTTATGCTTCCATTTATAGTATTATAAATTTTATTAAAATTTTCTTGATCATGCAAGTATATATGAATTGGTATCAATAATGAGTAAAACAAAATTGTTATGATGTTCTTATTTATTTGTTGCTTATAAATATTTTAAGCAAATCTTTATTTTTATTGCAATTAAAATTGTAGTTTTATTTTTAAGAGTTGATTCAACATATAGCTAATTAAATTAAGGATTGTAAATTGGGTTCCATTGGAAATTTGAACATTTTCACTTGCTAAAGTAATTTTGTTCCAGCTCGCATATTGCAACCAAATGCTACGCAACAACTACTACCTTTATTTGCTTTCTGCATTTCAAAAAATTTTATAGGATAATTACTTTTATATAAATTTTTCTCAAAAGCAATGGAAACTACAGAAAACAAGCACAAGGGTATAAGACAAAAATAAAATAGTAAGCAGGAAGTTTCGTGCCGGAAGTTTTCTAGATCTCCACGGTAGTAGCGCCCTCTATTCTATGCTTTACAGAATCCACAAAGTGTAAGCAATCTGAGAAGACAAAATACTGCTATATTTTAAAAATCTGCATATTTTCGAAATTATCAACTGAGAGAAATGTTTATTGGAATTAAAACTTGAAGTAAAAATTTTACTAGTTTTGAGTGACGATGCCTCATGACTAGTTTTAAAATTTCCTTTTACTGGTGTGAAAGTTTACAAAAGAAAATGCCAGTTCAGTAATTAACTCCGTTTCTTACAGTTACTCAAAATTGTGATGCTGGCTTTGGCAACTTAGTTTAGATTAAATGATCACATCACACTAAACGCATTTTCCGCGGCAAATAAAAGTAAATATTGGTATCTAAATTTCATTCTCAGTGTTTTTAAGTATGGGATTATTATTCTGGGATCATTGGAGGTAGTAATCTTTGCGCTAAACCTCAAAATAACCTATCAATGTATTTTTATTAATTATAATCGAATTATTAGAGTCTACAAAGTTCTATAGAACTAATATTTATAAAGTGAAAAATCTGACGAAAACCCTGCACTGCAATTTTTATACTGTCAAAAATTTGTCCTACATTTTTTTTTTATTTTTTTTTTTCATGTTAGCCAATTTTAAATAAATAATATTTTAAATAGCTTTCAATACATTAGTTTCATCAAATCCATTAAATTTAAATCTTGACAAAAATATTTTAAAAGAAGTCCAATGAAAGACGAAAATAAATTATTGATAAATAAGAATACTTCAAACATAAAGAGGCTCCCCTCTTAAGTACAATAGAAAATGTTTAGTAAAAAATCAAACTACCGGTTTTTAAGATTCTTTAATTTCAAATGAAAGACATCTGTTGTATGTAAAAGAGGTACATGTGTAAAATTCCTTCAGCCATTAAAATGTATAAATTCCACCAAAATATTTCAAATTCCAAATTCTTTTATAATATGTTATATTTTGTAACATGAAGGTACTCTAAATTCAATACTTTTATAACAATAAAAAAAGCTGTTTAAATGAAAACCTAAAACAAATAACTGTAATGACTAAAACAATCATTTCATTCTGTTGCAGATGGGTCCCAAATGTTCATCAGAAATATGTGTTCGAACAGAACTCTCATTTAAGGAAACAAATGATTTTTTTTTTAATTAACAGCTATTTATTTTGTATATAATTTTCTATTGTTTGAAATAAACTTACTTCTAGGGTCATTTTTTCCGTAGTCAAAAGTATTTTACAAATATATATATATATATATATATATATATATATATATATATATATATATATATATATATATATATAACCTGCTCTTATAGTACATGGGATTGTTGTGTTCTTATTGCACATATAATACCATGATATGCTGTTATAGAGTGTCCAAACACACTTTACATTTGTTATTTAAAATATTTGTTCCAGATGTTAAATCAAAACTATTTGAAATGTTACTTAAAATTATATTCTGAAAGTTTCTAATTATTTATGTTGCTTATACAAATAATTAGAAACTTAAATTTAAATTAAAAGGTTATATTTGATATACATATGACTTATATATTTACATTTAAACTTACTCAGAATTTATATTTGCCATCTGAATACATTTTCAATATAATAAAAGCTCATTGATTATTTTGATACTGTTTAGTAAACAACCTAACAGATGAAAGGTTTGAACATCCTCCCTGTATTGCTTTCAATGATGTCTTCTTAGGTATTCAAATATTGTTAGGGAGAACACTTTTAAACACCCATGGTAAGTATACATCCAAAAACCAACATACAACTGCAATCATTCAATGGTGGCTTGGATGAAACCTGGGTCCTCTTCATTTTCTTTGATATTAGGTCTGTCTGATAAAATGCAGCTCTGCTTAAAAGCATTTTGTACCAAAAAGCTGGATTCTGCTCCAAAGAGCATGATTCTACCTATAGGACACTGGTACTCTTCCTATAGATTATTTAAAGTAAAAGTAGCTATATGTATTTGATAAAACAATTATATCTTCAGTACTGTTAGCATCAAATTACATAATTGCATCTGCAATGCCTCACGGTGTAAAAAATGATTTCACAACTGCTTTAGTGACTAGGATATAAAAATAAACCATTCAAGATTAGTTTTATCAGAAGATTAATTCATCTAAAATGTGAGACTCATCTTTTGTTAAGCATAATCTGGGTTCTAAAATGTGATTAGATTAATTGTGACATTACCTATGGAAATCTGAATCTTTTTTCATAAGTTGGTTAGTTTCTAAAATTAAATATGTTGCTATTAATGCCATTGGAACTAGAAAATTTTTATTCTTATTTGAAATGTTGGTTTTGGAAAGACTTTGGGGCTCAAGAAAAATAAATAACATCAATAATAGAAGGAAATTATTATCCTAACTACTCAATGACATTGTTCCTTGAAAAAAAAAGAACTATAGAGCTCTTAAGACACCAGATTTTCCCCATAGTAAGCCAATTAATCACCAAACTTTATGTGTCAATCAAGCTATCAATCACAAACCAATTACTGGGTTTTTTTTAGTTAAAACTCTTAATTTTACTTTAGCTCCAAAAATTATTGAACTCATTTAAACATTCCCTGATGTTAAACCATCTTTTTCCTTACTAAAGAGGAGAAAATTGTGTGCAACATATTTAACATTTCATGATCTAGTTAAAAGTATAAGAAAATCTTTAGTGGACAAATGAAATCATTTTTCCCCCGTTAAGTATTGAAGCTTAAAAAAAGATTAACATAAAAATAATGATACAATTAAAATTTTTCATGACTAGAATAAATAATGCACATTTACATTTAAATTCTAAAAGAAAGTTTACTTTGCGAAAAATAAATATTAAAGGAAAAAACTTAAGGAACTTTAAATTTTGAAGAAAATTTAATTTATTTTAAAAAATTGAGAAAAGATTTCTATAGATGCTTCTCTGTGTGAATGATATTATAAATGATGTATTAAAAAGCTTATGTATAGTTTTTTATCTCATGAAAAAAACTCAGAGTGAGGTATAATTCAGTAATGTATAAAAGATACAAAAATTATAGTCTCATGACTGAAATATCTCAAGGTGGTGCTCCAAAATATATACTTTTAATTATTTATTTAAAGCTGTTGTAACTGTATTTTCAGAACTTAGCTGAAGATATTTTCAATATTATAGATGGTATGTTATTACTAATGACAAAACAATATTAAATGTGAAAAATTATGAGAATGAGTTAGCACATTATCATGTTTTATTTATGAAGTCAAAATGTGAAAAGCATAGATATCATATTTAATTAAAAATTAATCGTATTTTAAACCTGCAAATTAATCAATAAATATTTTAACTTGAAATTTTAATTTTAGCATTTTTTTTAAAGTGACACCCTTGCACACACACACACACACACATATATATATATATATATATATATATATATATATATATATATATATATATATATATATATAAATGGATTATAGATTATTTGTAGATACTATTCTTAGAAATAAAACAGCTGCTGATCAGATATAAATGTATTTAATTTAATAAAATATTAACACTCTTTATTCTATTTAATTTTTTTCTAATAAGCTAAATAAATTCTAGCATTTTCTAGTTTGAAATGTTCAAATTGGAGATCTGTTGTGGGATTCAGCTAACTTGGTAGAAATTTTACTCACAATATTTTGAGTTCATTGAACCAGTTAAAGTGCCTTTTCACTCTGCTTAATTTCTTTGAGTAGTATTGGTAAAATGTGTGTTTGTGCAATCAACTACATATAAATCATCATTTTAAACTTATAGTATTGATTTTAGCTAATTAGATAACAAATGCAATTTACTGTTTAATTAAAATCTCTGTAATTGTAAACAAAACATAATTAATGTTTTGAAATATAATTCTATAAAAATGTTCAGCATTTTGCAAGCCTGTAAATAAAATTTTATTTGCCAGTAGAATATTTATGAATGAATCACATATTTTATTTGTAAATCATGTAAATAAATTGTGAACATTACTTATGAGTAAAACAGTTGCAGATAGTGTTCCTACAAATAAAGCATTATTTGCAATTTTTTTATGTACAAAATAAACATTCTTTTTATATTCACAAGCAAACAACTGTCATAACACAAATTATACTAAACAAAAACTTTCTGGATGAACATTGTAAAATATATATATTATTAAACACCAAATTTTCTTAACATATAATATGTATTACTTGATATCTTCAACATTTTTACTCTCTTTTTGCATTACTTTTAATTTAACAATGAGCTATTAACTGTATGGTCAACATTCTTGGCTACAGTTTGTGAATTTAGTTCCTAAGTTAGGAATGTGGTTTGCAATGTAATTTAAATTGTGGGTCTCGTTTAAAAAAATCAAGGTAGTGTGACATACCAAAACCATATGATACAAAGTAGCAACTTCTATCCAAAATTATCAATTTATTGTTTTTATAACATTTCTGACAAAGTTTTGCTTTATCTTGATCTTAAGAAAAAATATATACTATGGGCTTGCAGTTGCAGTAAATCAACTTTTAACTACTAATGTTAACTTGCTCTTTATTTTATTATCAGATACAATCAATTTTTATGCATTAATATTAAGTATACACTTTACAATTGCTATCCAATTTTTATCTCAAAAGTTTTAAAGGTTCTCTATATTTCGCTTGTGTGATAGGCAGGCCAATATAAATCTGTCATGACTTGCCAGTGGGCACTTAAAGGAGTTATTTTGAGGGTAGCAAAAGGTTTCCCTAAATTTGAACAAACATGCATCTCTACACTCATCTTTGAGTGTATCGGGAGGATATCCATAATAATTCACTCCTTTCAGTATCAGACTTCATTAAAGTTAACTGTATGACTGATCTGGTCTGAGAGAGTCAGAAGTAGAAAAACAAAGAAAAGGTAACAAACTATTTGAGAAATCACAAATAGGCTTACAAATTCAAACATATCTGTCATTGTACATATTTACTTATAACATCAGAGAATTGTTTTTAATTACAATATTTTACAAAAAATTAAAAACAACATTTCCAATTGTAAGTATTAATTCAAAATTTTATGAAAGCAAACCGTTAATTAGAAAATTACTAAGCCATTTTTTATTTTGTTCTCAAAAATTTGTTTTAGAAGAAGCTTTTTTTTCTACTTGATCTTTCTGTTAAATTTACACAATCTAATTATATACTTTAATTCACTAAAAATGTTAGTTATCAATTGTGTGACTTAAACAGTAAAAAAGTTCTCCCATGTACTTTCCTGGTAATTTAATCCATAATACTTTTGTACTACCAATTTTCATTATATCAAAAAAAATCAATTTCTTCTTGGGATGTAATCTTACATATTTATGTAAAGTTTTAAACTGATTCAAGCAATTTTTCTATGAAGAAATAATACTTTTGATTTCTCAAAGCAACTTATTTTATAACATGTGTGAAGGCAAAAAATGTATCCATACTGGCTTGAAATTTTTGCATGACTGTTACAAAATAAATAAATAAAATAACTTTAAGAAAACTGTTAGAAGCTATTTAAGAACTTGTTTTTAAACATAATGTTTTGTAATTTTAAGAAATTTATTTAGGATTTCATTCAGTATTTTATGGTTTAAATAATTTAAATGATCTACTGTTATGTTGGCTTGATTTATTTTTGTAATTCTCTATACATTTAATTGATTATCTAATACCTATATATTTTAAGTTTCACATAATTTATTGAAAAATATTTTTTTTTAAATCCTTTCAATATAGATATGGTATTTGCAAAGGATTTTTTTTTCTGAATAACGTGTATATAGCCTTTATTTTTATTGTTGATAATGTTTAACTACACTGTTGGACAATTGCTAAGGACGGCTAACACTATCATCCATAACAACCACAAAATGAAAGGAAGCAAAATGTGTAAAATTATAATAAGTGCAGGATATAGTAAAAAGAAGTATTCGTGTGCAAATTTTTTTCCATGTCTGTTCAACACGTGATAGCGTTCATAAGAGCTTTAAAGGTTTTGATGCATGTGGACAGTTGTTGTTTCAAGTCAAAGTTATACAGGAAAGATTTAATAGACAAACTTGAAATTTTTGGCATGTCTTCCCAACATCAGTTAGATGATTTTATGCGTGACTGAATTATTTGAAAGATCAAAGAAGGGCAAAAAATAACAGATGTTGCCATTGAGTTCGACATTGCTCACAGCATTGTTTCATGGCTATGGAAGTCATTTAAAACTGCTGGAATGTGTAGTAGGCGGTATGGGGGAGGTCGTGTTAGAAGTACGACGCTTGCAGAAAACAGATATATCATCCTATCAGCAAAAAAGAACAGGCACACCACAGCTCAGCAGGTGGCAAATCAGTTTCTTGCTGCCTCAGGAAAGCAGATCTCCCGAAAAACTGTTGCCAGACGTTTGAGGGGAGGAGGACTATACGCCTGCAGACCTGTTATGTGTGTCCAATTGACCAGACACACAAATTATTTATTTATCCTAATGTTTAATTGAAATGAAAAATAAAAATATATGAATCACAGTGTCTTTTTTAAACTTAAACATTTTTTAGATAAATCAGTGGTTCCCAAAGAAGTCCCTATGAATCTCCAGAATTTCTTGGTATCATTTGATGGGTCAGTGTGTGTGTAAGGTCTAATATAAATTAATAAAATTGTGATCCATTTTTATCATGGAAATTTAAATAAATAACAATAAATAAAATTGTAGAACTTTTCACATCATCAGTAAAATATTAATATAAGTTCTTACTTTAAAATACAGTATGTTGTTTAAGTACTGAGTGTTAAATAATAGTGAATGAACATTGACAAAACTTATTTCCATTGATCTGTCCCTTGTTGTAACAGTGGGGTGTATAACTGCTTTTAATATTATTACTAAAGTTTAGTTATTCAATTTACTTAAATAAATTTAAGTTTTTAATTTCCATCAACATACTAACAAAAAACTAAGATAATAATTCAAAAACTAAGTCATTACAGATCTATTTCTCATAATACCTTAATATAATGGATAGTATCCATTATATGGAAATGTTTTTCATCAATTTAATTTTTTCTGTAGCTTTTTCTTTTTTGTCCATTTGAATGTGAATGTATATGAGAGCCATTTATGGTAAAAAAACTTACAATTGCAAATATGTTATCTTTGTGATGTAAGATTTCATATTGAAGTCTGCTTCTTCTACTATTTCTTACTAACTAGTTCTTTTTGCTTTCATTTATTTCTCTGGAAGTTGTATTTCTTAATACTAGCAGGCTTGTTGCATTCTAAAACTATATGTCACTTTACTTCAAACTGAAAATTCAAGGATCACTGTTTGTATGCTGTACTTCAGAAAATAACTATGTAGTTTTTCATTGTATTTATTAGTTTGACCTCAAATATTCATGTAGTAGAATTGTGCTCATTTGGTTTTCTGTGATCCAAACAAAGACTCCTATGCTGTAAAGATTTCATCGCATTTTAAAATTCTTGACTTAATATTTTTCCATTGGAGAAAAATAATAATAATAAGACACCTTCTTAAGTGTTGACCTGATCATATGATCATTGTTTAATGTTATGACTTTTTTTATAATAACTTGACCCTTTAACTAAACAATATAATCAGCCATTTTACTTATTTTTCTAAGTGTTCTTCCTAATGTATTCAAGCAGGTATTTTTTGGAAGGTAATCCTAGGATTTTTTGGTTGTTGTACACTTTTTACTCCCTTCACAAAATTTCACATCATCTTTTCTTCTTGGATATTATTTAACAAGGATGACATTTTGAGTTATTTAGACTAGAAATATACTTTCCTTTCATTTTTAATTTTTAAGTTTCATTTTCATCAGAAGTAATCTTCATATTTAGTTTGTAACATATTGAATTTCAATTGGAAACATTCCTATGACTATTATATTACTTGTTAATTCAATCCATAAAATTTGTGTACTATTAATTTTTATCAATCAGTAAAAGAATAAATTTGAAACTGATTCAAGCAATTTTCCTATAAAGAAATAATACTTTTAATTCTTCAAAATGACTTATTTTATAACATGTTTGAATGCGTTATTTTTGCAAAAAACTTTTATATTTCTTGAAATCTTTTATAGGACTATTGCAAAATAATTTGCAAAAATTATCCTTAAGAGAACTCAGAAGTTATCTAAAAAATATTTTTAGTGTAATATTTTGTAATTGTTAATGAGTACTTAAAATCATCTAAATTTCCATGAAGTCTTACTTATAGTTTATGTAAAATTTCTAAAGGAAGAAAATTTTCCCCATTGTTATTTGCTAAACGTTTGTAAACCTGAAAGTTAAAATGTTATGTACTGAATTAAAAACATTTTTTGTTATAAAAGCTATGCCTTTTGCTAACATTATTTCTGTCACTACTGATTGTGTTCGAGAATGATAGGAAGATACCCAGTCAACATTGACATTGTTGTAACAGCTATCGTTTAGTGACAAAAAACCTTAATTAACTCTCACCTTGATCACTAGATTGTCATTAGTGCAGTTAATAAAATCAAAAGGAATGCCTTCAATGTGAGATTATTTGCTGAACTTTATGTAGAAAATGGTTATTAATCATTTTCTTCTTCACACAGAAATACATTTTATCTAAAAGTGCATGCTTAAATTGGTTTCATTGACTCTTTGATTTTGTGTTAGAATTTGTGGGAAGCGAAGACAAAAATTTGTGACACAATTTAATTAACTTGGAAAATGACTTAGTCTATATGATGGATTTATTTGCCGTATTTAATGATACTAGTTTGAAACTACTAGGTGACCAATTATATTAAATCAAAACTGAAGGCATAATATTTGTGTTTGTTATAAAACTTTTTCAGTACAAAAAAAATCTTAAGAAGAGGAGAATGTTCTCAGTTTCTAAATCTTTGGAAATTGTGATACCACAAATTCTGGTTATAAATGTGATCGTAATTTTATATCCAGCATTATAGGTTACTGTATGGAATCTGTGAACCATTTTCTCATCTTTCTGTTGGGTAGAACATGGATTCAATGTAATTATGAACCTAATCACAAAAAAGAAAATACCCAGAAATTAGTGCTTATGAGATTTTGAGGCTGCTACTCACAAAAATTTAATTGTACATAAATATACTCATAACATCTCATCAAGTTCATCCAAGTTATTACTTTTTTTATTTTAAAGTACATTCCTGATTTCCCTTGAAGCTCAGCTGTGTCTTTCTTCCGCCGTATTATGGGCCATGACTGCTTGCCCATATAGATTTGGACTTTGTGACTCTCCCGTATGTACTTTGTGCAGACAACATCAAATTTTTTATGTTACTTATCTCAACTCGTGCTCTGCACTTGTGATTTTAAACTGTAGTGTTCAGAAATATTGGAAGGCTGGAAAAATAATGGCGTATTAGCCAAATTTCTGGGAATTCGTAATAAATATTTTATATTAAATGAAAGATATAATAAATACTTCTTCATAAAATATTTTTAATTTGTAATTTTTCTACTGCATTTGTGTAGTTATTTTGCTTGCAAGTCTATTGGTCAATGAAATTTTGGAACCATTAAAATAAGTGAAAAATAGAACTAATATTTTATATTAATGATCCATCATTAGTAAAGCATTTTGACTAAGAATTTTTTTTTAACAAAATCAAATAATTAAATCAAGGAATTATTTGTGACAGATGTGGAAAAGTAGTAATTCATACTCAAAAATGCATTAAAATGTAAGTGTAGAGAATGTTGCACAGTTTCACTCAAGAAATGTCACAAAATAATTATTTTACCTCTATATGTAACTTATGAAATCTTGCCCCAAAACAAAATTTTATAGATATTTATGTATAAAATATTTGACTAAAGTAACTTATGAAAAAAATTCGAAATTATTTCATTCCCTTTATTATCCTTAAAATATTTTGATTTCATACTTCATGTATCAGCTGCATGTTCTTAAACAGTGAACACATGTACTTCCTAGACTGTACTAAAAGTAGGCATGTGTTATGATAACTAATGATTTACCCATGTCATTTTCATACTGGAGTAAATATTCATAATCAATTATATGAAACTTGTTTCTGTAAAATAGACCATGTTAAATAATCTATAAGAGCCATATACTTGTGCAACAATATGTGAACTATTGCTACTATGTGTCTTGTACATGTTACAGCTACTAGCACTTAATTAAACTTTCTTAATGGGTTTCTTTTATGTACAAAATGCATCACTTTTTATATACACAGGTTTGTAAAAAGAAAGTTTCCGTCCATTTCGATATAAATGAGCACATTGTATTAATTATTTATTTATTCAAAATTTTGATCTATTTAAAGAGAATATATAATTTTTTTATAAGTTGATGTGGATATTATGATAAATTTAATCCTTTCATTGTTTATTTAACAAAATTGAAAATTATAATTAAAAATTCCTTGGAATTCATACTTTTATTTTTATATACTGAAATAATTGTTTGGTGTATTATCATTCTACATACTATCTTTTTCAATATTAAAAAATGAATATACTATAGAAATTAAAATAAAATCACTTTCTGTAAGGAAAATAGGAATATTTTCATTAATTAATTTTGTTTATTAGATACAAAGAGCTGCAAAGACTGTGGATCCATCTTACAAGAATTAGAAGCTATAGATGATGATGCCAGCAATTTTGGAGTTGCATTTGCTAAAAATTCTGAAAAATCTACTGCTAAGAAATATGGTGTTACATCATTCCCAGCTCTTATGTATTTTCGAAATCAGCAACCTGCTATATTTGAGGGTAAAAAAGTGTTTTTTACTGAATAAAAATTAATTCTGTACAGTGAATTTTAAAATATTTATCTTTGTCATTTAGGTGACTTGAAAGATGAAGAAAAAGTACTTGCTTGGCTTACAGATTTAGATTCAATGGAATTGCCTGATAAAATTGAAGAGGTTAATGCAAAAATTCTGGAAAATTTGATAGAAGACAGTGATTTTTTAGCTGTTTTATTATGTAAGAGCTCCTATGCAATTTTACACTTTCATCTAAATATTAAAATATGATAGTTTTGTACCATATATCATGATTTAAAATTCATATTGTATGTTTTGATCTATAATAATGTACATTAAATCAAAACAAAATTCAACTGAAACTCTGAAAATCTTGTTTTCATTCAATAAAAAATATAAATATTAAAATCAGTTTTACTGTTTACAACACATTTACAGGATATGAACACATATATTGGTTCAAAAATTATAGTAACTATGAAACACAAAAAATAAGATATTTCAAAATAAAAGAATAGTTTAATGTATGAAAATTAGATATACTAATTACTTCGTTTTAAAATAGGAAATGGTAGAAAAAATTTGCACAACAGTTTAACTCAAGTTGATGATCAAATAAGATAAACATTAATCAAAATGAGATGCATTTTTTATTGCTTTATCTTTCTTGCTTCCGTGTCCATCTAGCATCTCTATAACAGTATGAGAGTTTGCATTAAACCAAACTTAGTCTTTCTAACACTTGTCTTTAGCTGGATAGTGGCCAAAACTAGTTTTGTGTGATTTAAAAATATAAGAGATTATTTGTCTGTCTTAATTATTGCTTAAAAATGTGTTACAAATTGCATTTCATTTGAAAAAGTTTACAGTGAAATCATTGTAAAGTTATCAATTGAAATTTGAGATATTAAGATATTAGACTTTTCTCTTCTTAGAATATTATTTACAATTGTAACAAAAAAAGTATTGCGCTTTTTTTTGACTATGTAAACTGCTTTTTAAAATTTCCATAAATAGCCTATCATGAAAACATATTAATCAAACATTTTGTTTGTGATTAATATCTTTTATTGCATATAAGTATCAACATTTTATTGTTCAACTAAAATAGCTTAATAAATATGGTTAAGAATAAAATCATTTACCTCAAGGAAAAGTCTTTGGTTGAATAAAATGTGTAATAAGGAATAGTAACTTGAAAAACTTGCATAATATTTATTTACTTTGTTTCAAAAGTACGTAGTAAAAATAATTGAAATAGTGAATTAAAGTGTATCTTTGCATCTTGCACCCTCACATTCTATCCAAATGGTGATTAGGAATGGTCATGGCATGAAAGGGAAGACATTCTGAAAGCATTTGAATGTTAAATGGATATAGATGCTGTGAATTTAATTTTTTCTTTTGTCTTTTGCTGCTAAATTGGGTCACAA
Source organism: Latrodectus elegans (assembly GCA_030067965.1). NCBI lineage: Eukaryota > Metazoa > Arthropoda > Arachnida > Araneae > Theridiidae > Latrodectus > Latrodectus elegans. Next base: position 44,466,109 of record CM057809.1, read on the forward strand.
GTATAAGAATTAAAATAAATTACTAAGTATTTTTTGTTAACCTATGCCAAACCATGGCATGATTACCATTAGTCTGAGACAGGCAGTCCAATAGAGTTCTGACAAACAAACAAAGTAAGAAAATGTTTTAGTGCAGTAGACTGCTGCTATGTCACTAAGTTCAGAACAAGTGATCAAATGATCTCCAGACATGTCAAATATATATGCATAATGGGCAAGCCAGGGTGTCTGTCAAACCAAATCTGTGTAAATGTTTTAAAAGGTAGTCATGTCATGTTTTATAATTCTAAAGTTAGCGACACCAACATTTCTGGGCAGATCACAGGGGATGGGATTTTCCATCAAGACACTCCAACTTTTTCTCTCCACCAAATCCCTAAATATCCATTTGAGAGACACTTTAAATGTTGCATCCATGATTCTTTTAGTTATGTAATAATTAATAGGTGGATCAGGCTGTGGGAGGTTGGAGCCATTCTTGGCCAAGAAGTCTGCAATTTCATTTCCTGTCATTCCACAGTGACTCGGTATCCATTACAGGACAAAATTTCGTCCCCTATTCATCAAAGCATCAATTGCAAGTTGTAAAAATAAGTATTGGTAGATTTATTAATTGAAGCCGAAAAAAATATTTTGCCCTGATGGATCATAAGTTAAAATCATAACTGAAGTTTTTGCTATAAAGAAACTTGTTATATGTAGCATAAGTGTAAAGAGCTTATTTATCAAACATTTGAAAATTAGATATATATACTATAACTATGTAAATTTAGTTAAAACCAATACTTCATTTAAAATTTTAATTAAATCCAGCTTTAAAATAGTTTTGTATTCTTGATAAGCTTAAAAAATAAAGTCCTTATGAAATTTCAACTCAAATTCTTGTAAATTTACTTACAATGAGAAATACAATTAACTGTGAATAAAACTGAAGTTGAATGTTATGTATCCAATAAATATTTAAAAAAGTTAAAAATCATCATAAAAGTGCAATTTCTGTATTATATGACAGCATAAAATAACAGTTGCATCTACACATTACTCATTCATAATATAATTGACTACTCTCTCTCATTTAAAATTGATTTCCACAAACCCCATAGTTCATTCATTGTAAAAAAAAGTTTATATCAAATTAATTTATAATTAACTGATATTCATTGAAAAATGGTGCTTTGGGGTAAATTTTATGTTTCTTGAAAATTGATTTGGACAAAAAATATCCTTTATTACATGTTAAGTCCATTATTGAAGTTTAAAATTTAGTTTGGATAAGCTTTTTTGTATCCTTTATTGCAAAATTATAATTAATTTTATGAACATCGATAATATAGTTTTTAAAAAAAACCTATGTATCATACTTTATCTGTAGTGTATTTTCCGTGATTTTTTTAATATATCCTCAAATGTATATGTGGAATCTTTCATGATTATTAAATCACTTTAAACTCATTTCTACTATACCAAAAAGTGGAGTAACTCAATTACTTTCAAAACTTTTCTGTTCTCATTAACGTCTTTACATGTTGTGGAATGAAATAATCAAACTTATATTATTATACTTGATTAATCTAAATATATTTTAAATGCTCTTGTATCTTATGCAATAACTGATTTTTTCTCCCATAACTTGCTATTGTAAGAACTATGATCATTCCTATATTTTACTTGATGATAAAATATTCATTTTTCACAACTGGGATAACAAGAATAAATGTTTTTTGACGAGGAGTAACTAATTAGAGAAATGTTCTTTGACTTATTTATTTTTTTGAGCTTAATGCACAAAATATGTTTTAGCTTTTTTTATCGATATGTTTTAGAAGTGAACCAACCAAACATATTGCTTTATTCATTTTTTAATATATTTTTTTCATTCTTATAATTTATAATAATTTATGCATGTATTTTTTCAAAACAAAAGAATAATCAAATATTTCACTTTATTATTCCTTTTTTGGAAATTAAATAATATTTTAAAAATTAATTTAAAAAAAGTTTGTAAAATTGATTGTTCCTTTTATTTACTTTCATGTTTAGAAATTGATAAGTTCATTAACAACATTCATTAATATTATATTAAAAATCTTATACTATGTGTAAAGAACGAATATTTTGGGCTCAGATAAAGAAGACTGCAAAGAGTGTGATGAAGTACTTCAAGAACTAGAAAATATAGATGATGAAGCGGATGTCAAAAACATTGGATTTGTTAAAATTGCTGATGAAAATTTAGCAATAGAATACGGATTAGATTACTTGCCAGCTTTAGTCTATTACAGGAAAAAAATCCCTCTTCTTTATGAAGGTAAACTATACATTGTATAAGCATGTAGTTTTTAAGATATTTATTATTAACAGCTGTATTATAAGCATAAAGTATTTTTCAATTAATTTAAATATTTGTATTTTTATTTTGTGCCTATAATTATTCTTTCTGTAAATGAAATATTTTAATGAGATGAATGTTCATTTTCTGCCACCCACTACAAATTTAATACCCACTACCATCCACTACCTAATTTTAATAACAAAAATTTAAGTAAATTTAATTACTTATTGTATAATCCTTTAATATTTTATTTTATTATTACAAATATTGTATTACATTTAGTAGAAATAGCCTTATAACTATCACATATAGTGAGAACTAAATGATTTAGAAAACAAGAACACATTTGTAAAAATTAATTTATTTTAGTCAGCTGACAATTTTTGTACTTCGTAATTAACTGAAAATATATCAATAAATTTGTTAGGATTTCTTCATTTATTAAGTCATCTATCTTTCAGCAACTTGTACTATGTGATTTACTTAGTTATAGCACAAATTTAATCCAATAATAAGTCTTGACAAACACTAACTCATTTCTCTCAATTTTACTTCTTTCTTTCATCTCAGTTTTTACAGTTCTTTGAGTTTTATATTAATTGCCATGTTGATAGTTCAACTGGGAACTGTAGAAAATATTTATCAGAATCTATATTATAAACTTTATTCCTTACTACTCGCCTTTAATGTTCTTTAAATTTTCTATAAGATTCATTCACACCATGTATTGATCTGTCATTTGTTTATGTATTATACTAATTTCTATGTAGATTGATCAACTGGAAATTGTTAGACATTTATCAGAATCTATATTTCATATTGTATTTCTTATACTACTCGCCTTTAAAATTCATTCAAAATTTCTGTTGGATTCATTCAGCATGTATAGATTTTTCTGTATATTATTTATGATATAGAAACATGATTTACAGAAATTGGTGATACTTTGTAAACAAACATGCTATATATGTGATTTCCTGCAGAGTTTCATTCATTTTCTATGTCATTTATTACCTCCGAAATTCATGCTATTATTGTTATCCTTAAGATTAGTAATATTGTCTTGAATATTATGAACATAGGAATTTAGAATATTTACCAAGTACAAATGCACATTATAATAATTTATTGTGAGTAACTCTTTTTAGATGGAATGCAAGCATAAAGAACCACAAGAAATAAGTTTTCACTCAAATTACTAGATGCTTCTATTTTTAAAATTATTAATATAAAAGTATCCTCTGTTCCAAACATGTAAGTGTCACCAATTTGCGCAAAATTGCACTTAAGGAAGAGTTAGGAAATGTTTCACCTCACCAGATTTCTACCTTCACTTACTCATTCATTTAACTGAAATTTGCATCCGTGTTTTTTTCTGTAGATTACGACCACTTGTGATAGCTTCATAATGAACTGCAGCATTTTTATTTTTTACTTTCACCAAAGAGGATTTGATAATGTTAATATTAGATTTTGATTTTAAGATTCATTATACTGTTAGATAATAAATATTACTTTTTATCATTCCTCAGGTAGATATTGAAAAACTAAGCCCTGTCTTATACTATTGTTCTTTCAAAAATATTTTACATGATCGACTAAAGATCATTTAGAAGTTAACACTTTGTTGCTTGTATAAGTTTTATATTACTTAAGTTTCTATTTTTATTTATGAAATCCTTTAAATTAAGAGCAACTTTTCTTGTCTCATGGCCACATTAATAAATTCATATAGATTCTCAGGCCATATATCTAATAAAATAATAATGTAGTTAAATTTTTTTTATGTAAAATAGAGGTTTATTTTACAATACTACCATTGATTCTAAAGAAGAGGTTATGTTATAGAAATCTAATTAAAATATTAGTTTTTTACTATGAAAAAAGAAACATATTTCTGGTGAGTGATGGTATCTACTTTAGTCTTAATGTGAAATTTGACATATTTCTGCTTTATTGAAGTTTCAATATCTAGTTTAATCTGATTCTTGCAATTTATGAAGTTAAATACAGATGTCTGCTTATCAGTCATATTTTTTTCTGCTTTTACTGTTTTCCATTTTCTTTAAAATAGTTCACATATGTTGCTACAACCAAAGATTGAGAATATGAACAATGCATGTTTACAAATTCTTGTATACTTGTCTTCTGTCATGCATTTCAAATAAAAATTTATCAATGTAAGATTTTACTGGAGAGTCATGGCAAATCTATAAATTCAAATTGAAGTTCACATGAAAAATTTCCAGTATCTGTTGAAAATGGAAGAAGAACATTCTCATGGAAGTCAGAAAAGATGTTTTTGAATTTTTTTTTTTTAATTTGTAATACTTGTATATAATTGTTTACATATTCCATGCTGTAAAATTCTTCACATGCACCATCAATTTGAGAAAACGAATGGAAATCTAATTTAGACTTTCCCATAAAATTAGTTTTGCCCCAAAAGCTTTTACAGACTTGGGTAGTTTATGAGCAGATAGATGTTTTCTCTTTTAGAGAAATAGTTTAAATCTCTTTTATGAACTATAATATTGATAAAGAATGCAAAATCTCAGTTCTCATCGTTGAACTTAAAACAAATTTCCCTTTAAATATTATGAATGTCTTCAAAGAAAACAGGTACTATCTTCAAAAAAACATGTAGTAATAGTGATTTAATAAATGTCTGATTTATTTTATTTATGATTGTTATCCTATAGAAAAAAATCACTCTAAAATTTAATAGCTCTATTGAGTTTAATATTTGTCTGTCTTTCTGGCATTAAACTGTATTAAAATGTTATAATTATTTTAATTGCAAGCGAATGCTATTTTAAATTAGTTTTCTGTATGCCTTGGAATATTCTTCTATATATCCAATGAAATTTTCTTCAGGGATGTGTGTGAGATTGCACTAAATCAATATTCTATAATTAGGCACTCTAAATTAAATCTTGTAATTGATTTCAATACAATATTTATAAATATTAATTAAGAAACATTTAAATAATTTTGCTGGAAATTTTATTGTTATTAAACAATATCTATTATTGAATTCATAATATTTAGCAATTATATAAGCGTAGATACAATAATGAAATAGAGAAAAAAGCAATTGTAATTTTTTCTGTTTACTTTATGAATTTAGAAATTGTTAATATTTTGTCAATAAATTCATAGATGTAAAGGACGCTTACAGTTACTCATATTTTATGAATATAAAAAATAAAAACCTAGCCATTCTTAAAAAAAATATTCCTTTTCCTAATTTGTAAGAATAATTTGACAAAATTAGTTATATTGCATGGTAAGTGTAATCTAAATATAACTGTGCACCACATTTCTAAATTTAAACATTTTGAGAAATGAGAAATGTTTCAGAATATCACAATGTATTTTATGCAAAAATATATCAAAAGTTTTTAATAGAAAATAAGATGTTCTGAATATCAAATATGTATGCAATTTTTCTAATTTTTATTCCTTGATAGAAATGCTGAGTAAATTCACTCTTAAACTAACAGAGAAATAATATTTTTTTAAATTGCAATTGTCAGGCTCTGGTAGTCATTTTGTGTATTAAATATTTCTATGTTATTTAAGTATTTTTCATAATCAGATACTTGGTATTTTTTTAATTTTCAAGTGCTAAACTGAATACCATAATTTTTTTCAATTTACAGGGGATCTTTTAAATGAGGAAGAAGTTTTGAATTGGTTGTTTGAATTCCAAGATTTAGGAGAAGAAAATGAGGCTATTGAAGATGTAAATGCAAATAGCTTGTTGCAGTTGATTGAAGAATCACAGTATCTTGCAGTGTTATTTTGTATCTATTTATAATAGGAAAATTTAATTTTGCATATTTACTTGTATGTGCCTGTATTTGTTCTTGCATCTAAAATAAATTAATTATACTTTCTTAAACTAGATGACATAGAAAGTCAAAAATCGCAAAAGATTTTGGAACAACTAGAAAATATTGATGATGATTGTGAACATCATGGGATACCTTTTGTTAAAATTGATGATGAAAAGGTAGCCTCTGAATATGGTATTGAGAGTCTTCCCACATTAGTATATTTTGAAAATAAAATGCCTAATTTTTATCAAGGTAAAAAAATGATTTTATTATTTATTCAATATTAATTATAAGAATGCCAATAATCCATTTTCTTTTTAAGGGGATCTTAGTAAAGAAGAAGATGTACTGGACTTCCTTGTTAAACAAACAAGTGTAGATGAAATTGAGGATGTGACAGGCAAAGTACTTCAGCATATGATAAAAAAAATGCATGAACTGGTAGTTCTTTTTTGTAAGTATTAATAAAATAGCATATATATAGTTCTTATCACAGACGTTTAACATAAATTTACTATCATTAAATAAAGTTTGTCTTCTCCTTGCACTAAAGTTATTTTGAAAAATTAATATTAATTTTGATGAAAAATATTTCAAGAACAGCATTGCTTATTGTAACAAAGTCTTGAAATTTGATTCAAGATAGATAGATTCGTATTAAAGGCTTTCTATTTTATTTGTAATTTTTTCACTGTTAATTGCATTTTGTTGCTAAAGTAATGATGTTATAAATTATAATTTACATAATATCAAATAAAATTACACAATCATGTTATGTTTTGAGAACTTACATATATTTTTATCAGTTACTAGCCTGACATATAATATCTATTGGAAAGCCTCTGGTCTAGCAAAGTTTTAATTGATTCGTTTAATGGAAAGTAAAACTGCCTATATTTCTGTTTTAAAATTTTAAAATATGTCATTATTGAGAAAATACAACATATATGAAATTGCAAATCTGCATTATATTTCCATTGTAGTTTTGTTTTGTGAATTTATCATAGAGTTCAGTGAATCAAATACTTCATGGAAGAAGGATTTTCTTTATTATAAATCCAATATTTGCAAACTATCTATCAAACTTTTAAGAAAATTTAAAGTATGAATTCAGAGCAAAAAATATTAGTCATTTATCACACTGAGTTCTGTTACTGCATCACAATCTTCCAGTCACTGCATTGTGCTCATGTCATATGAAATAATTTATTTTATATACACATAATTCTTTCACATTGTTTCTGTGGCCCTAATTTTGTTTTATTTAATTTCATTTTTTTAACATCCTCAAAGCTGTTTTTATTTAGTTGTAGGTATAAAATGAACTGTAACCAATATCTGTATTATATTACTGTCAATAAATGCATGTATTATACCAAGAAATGTTGTATTGCATTTTAATATTTGAAATCATATAATTTATTCTCTATAAATTTAGTAAAACATGGTTACCATAACACAAGAACATGATCTGTAATGCTTAAACATATCTTCCAACAGATATACTTGGTATACATCAAACAAAATTGTTATACTATGAAATTTTAGCAAAATTAACTTTGATGACTTACATCTTTTTAAGATGCAGCCAAATCAAATTATAAATCAAATTTTCAAAAAATTTTAATTAAACAGTACAGTTTTTAAAAAACTTGGTTTAAAAAATTGCTTATATCTTATTTTTGTAATTTAAGAATTTCAACGAAGAATGACAGAACTTTTTCAAGTCTCAGTGAGTTTGTAAAAAGAAGTGTGTACTGTTTTTGATTAATGTGCATTCTTATTTTTATTTTCTGATTTTTTTTCTAACTTGTACTTAAATTCAATTTTAAATATTTTTTCTCTAGTTGTGAACTTAAAATCTTTAAAAAAATATATTTTTATGCAGTTTTTCAAATTGGTATTTACCTAGTTTTTATTTTTGACATTATATAATAAACTTACACAAATATTTATCTCTTTACAGATGATAATGATGATGAAGCAAGCCATCGTATTTTAGCTCAACTCGAAAACATCGATGACGACTTTCTACCTTTTGTTAAACTTGATGATCCAAACTTAGCTGAAGCTTATGGGATCACTGAGGTTCCCACTCTAGTCTTTTTCAAAAATCAAGTTCCTATATTTTATACTGAAAAAAAAGAAGGTATGTCTAAAAAGAAAAATAAGGGTTCGAATTTATACCTGAAAAGTAATTAATGCACCTTAATAACGTCACTTTCTTAATTGCTATTCATTTCAATGAGTTGTCTCTTTATTTATTATTTTGAAAATAGTTTTTCTAATTGCTGAAAACATTCGTTTATTGTCTTTCATTGTAACATTCGTGTCTCATTTATATCTTTTTTGTAATTTGAGCTTGAAAATATTTTTAAAGCATGCTCTTTCTGACTTTTAATATAGGCCAGGGATCAAAATTTACTGTGAAATTCTAATTTTTTCTATAAATTTGATCATGTTTTATTACATATATTTCACATTTAATTTTTAGTCAATTTTGAATTTTATTATAAATATGAATTTTTGTTGTAAGTAAATAATGCTAGCTTTCATGATAAGGTTTAAGCCTTTTTCTACTAGACTAAGAATTGAATTTTAATTAGATGTTTCTGTGTAGAAAATTCATGAATGATATTCTTAAATTTGAAATTTTATTTCTGCTTCTTTCCAATTCTGTTACTGAAGCATTGGATTTAATATAAAATATATGTTAATGACAGATAAAGTTTTTATTATTTTTACATATAGGGTGATTACAAAAAAAACTATCCTGACATTTTGGCCCCAACTATCATAACATTCATAGAAACGGAGGGAATTTTGGCATAAAGTATTTTGAGGTACGTGTTCAAGAACGATATGGAAAACGTCACTCAAATTCTTACGGTTAAAGTGAGAAAATTTCGAAAGTTTCAAATGGCAATACCCAGTTTTTTTATTGGAATCTGATATCCAAACCGAAAAATGCTAAATAGCTTTGGAATTTCACCTATAGCATGAAAATCCCCTGAGCTAATCATAGAAAAAATGAAAAAGTACTTGGCAGTGCATCAGAGCATTAATGTTTGTTTCATTTATGTTACACATCTTACCATTTCTTCGGCTGAGATCCAAGACTGATTGGTCCTCCACAAAACGAGAAGAACCCAAGAAACACAGATTTCAAGTTCTATGTAAGACACTGTCATGACTAATGTCATCACAGTAGGTGAAAAAAGGCACTGCTAAATGTAAGCAGCATATCATATGATACTTTCCGCCTTTCCAAACAAGAGGCATCTTTCAGGGAAAGAATGTGTGGAAATCATAAAAATTTATTACCTGAATTTACAAAATGCCTCAAAGGCATTATATGTTTACCAATGAAACTATTGATTACAGCAAGACCCATGCACTGTCAAAGCTGTATGGGACTTGATTCACAAATTCGAAGACACTGGTTGCAATTGACCTCTTTCTGGACTACCGTCCATTCCTGTGGAAGCTGTTGCAGAAATTCATCAAAGGTTAAGCATAGTTTGCCCCACAAGTGCGCACAGTGTTTCGTGTGTTCTAAATCTACCAAATTCAACTGTCCGCAAGATTCTGCTCTCTTCTAAACATTATGTTTCCTTATCGATTCCAGTGTGTCCACTCTGTTTGAAGTGGAAGACTATCAATAACAGCTGGATTTTGCAATTCAGTACCGTAATGAATATGATGCAGATAGCATCTGACATTTATGTAATCTGTGGACAGATGAGGCACATTTCTCTCATTGACTGGTAGCATGAATTCAAGCACTGGGCAGAGAATCATCCACATGATGTGCTTGCAGGTCCATTACATGAGAAAAAAAAATGACTGTTTGATGGGATATAACGAGTATGTTAATTTTCGGCTTTATTTTTTTGAAAAGGTTACAGCTGGTGATCTGCAAACGTGTACAGTAATGAGTGCTCGCTATCTGGACATTAATTTGATGATTCGCTATCTGAATGCAAGATTCCCACATTACAATGGCTAAATGCTCTATCTGAAGTTGTGCTGATGCAAGATGGCACTTTTCCACATGTAAGCTCTTCAGTCAAACATGTCTTAAGTCAACAGTTTGGTGACAGAATTATCTCCCTTCATTTTCTGTTTCTGTGGCCACCTAATTCTTCTGATCTGACACCATTGAAATTTCGGCTGTGGGAATATCTGAAATCCAAAGTATATCAGTTTCGTCCGCAAACTGCATCTGAATTGAAAGATGCCATCACAACTGCAATTCAAGAGATTCCTATTACCATAGTACATGCTGCAGTGCTATACACCATCTGTCACATGCTAAGTCTCATTATGTGTGAAGGAGGTCATGTGGAAAATTTGTGAAACACACGAAAATGCTTTATTTTATGCTACTTTTCTTGCCTTATTGGTTGATCTCACTTTTAGTCTATGTACCGTCAGTGATTTTCCTACTACAGTTGCTGTTCGAATGTTATTTAGGATTTTTCACAATGGAGATCACATTCTAATAGAAAAAACTTGGTGCAGCCATTTGGTGTTTTCGAATTTTCTCATTGTAACTTTAACTATTATAGTGACATTGTTGTTTTCCATATCATCCTTGAGTGCATACCTCAAAATACCTCATGCCATAATTTCATTCAGTTTCTATGAATGGTATGATAGAAGCCCAAATGGCAGGATAATATTATCCCCCTGTATTTATTTTTACATGATATTTACACAATATTTAAAGACAAAATTTTAATTTTATAAATAAAAATATAAAATATTGTATTACTGTAATTATAATATTATCCATTGTAGTTGAATTATCTTTTAAATTAAAGTAAAGCTTTATTTGAAATATATATCTAATTCGTTCACTTTATGTGTATATTCTTGTAAAATTTTGATACAAGTCAAACTATGCCCGCAGTATCCTGATTAATTAAGGTGTTCATTCTCATTATGAGAAGGTAGCTATTTTGAGTTCTGACCCAATCAAAGACCTGTTGTGTTTGCTAATAGATGCTGGGCGCATTAAATATGTCATGCTCTCAATTTCCTCCATGTGAAATGATAACAGAAATTTATTGTCTTAAAAGCTCACATCCAGTTATTAGCTTAAATATACATCATAAGTAATTTAAGTAATTCTAGTAATTAGTTTATTAACTGATATCAAATCACGGAAGATAAATATCTCTTAAAAGTAACCTCTTAGTGTTTAAAAACTCAGACTTTATAAACACTTACAAAACATGTTTTGCTGATGCAGAGTTAAAAAATTCAAAATTTCTTTACTATGACTAAAAACAGAGAACTACTCGGTTTTCAGTTGCAATAATAATTAATGGGGTAGTTAAAACGTAATAAATTTAAATTATGTTTTACATTGCTGCATTAGAGTCATTTAATGACTTCAGCCTAAAGTATGATATTATTTCTGCTTTTGGAGATTTCTGAGCAAGGGTAAGCAGGCCGTATAAGAATATTTGTTAATTAAACATGAATAGCAACATTAAAAATGAGTTTAAATTTAAGAAATATTTAGCATTACCAACAATTATAATAAATGTTAATTAAAATTTTTGAAAAGTTTTTTAAATAAAAAGTTATAATTTAATTTAAATATTGTATTAAATTTATGCTTTTACCTTTTATTTTCACTTTTAAACGACTTTCTACCACCTCATGCAAATGAAAAAATCTCAAAAATAAAACTGACTGTTTTAATATAATTGAAATTAATTACATTTTAAATGTTTGTTTTTGTATTTCAGAATAATTTTAAGTGTCATTTATCTTTAAATTTTTGATTTTTGAAAATTTTTACATAATTTGTCTTGTTAATTTATTGCAACATTTAAGGAAATGCAACTACTGAAGAAGCAGTTCTAGAATTCTTAAAGGAATTGCAGGCATCTGATGACATAGAAATTGTATCTGATAAAGTTTTTAACCTTATGATTGAGAAGTGTGAATATCTTGCTGCTTTAATTTGTAAGTGTATAAATTTATTCTTTCCTGTCACATTTAGAATTTATAATTGCCTTTCTAATTGTGATGTCCATTTACTCACAGTTTTAGAAACTGTCACCAACTAACTATAGATTATTGTACTGATCAAAGCATTCTCACTGTTAATATTCTACAATTTTTCTTAATTATTACTTCAGGCTGTCCCATTATTAGATTTTCATATTACTTTAAGTTATCCCTTGTATTTTGTCTAGTAATTTTTTTACTACTGAAGTTCATTCATTCATATTTTTAATTCCCTTTTAATAAGTTTCTAAATTTTTAACTAAATATTCTCTCATTTCTCTGTGCTTAACAACTTCACATTTAATACAAGTTACAGTGGTTGTAATCACTAAATTAAGATATTATGACATGTAGATCTGTATTTGCTTATAAACATTCTGAAATTTAAATTTAAATTTTCAAGATATTTTACTTTTTATTATATTTCTTCGACTTCAGGATATAAGAATTAATTTTTGTTTCAGAGAATTGATTTCAATTTTGAAAATTTGAGATAAGGAATATTTAATTCTAAAAATAATATAAGAGAGAATTTTAAAAAGCTTGTAAATTATGCAATATTTAATTATAAAATTTGCTAAACATATGCCTGACATAATGATTAAATAAATAGTTTTCTGTCGCTGAAAGAATACAATCAACTTGTTTGAATTTAAGGAATCAGAAATATAGAAGGAGTACAGAAATTGTTGGACCACTGTAAAAAATGTCCATTTAAAGGAAAATTTAAAAAATCCAAATTGCATTATTCAGACAATTTTTTTTAAAAAAAAATATATTTTCATAATTAGTTAGTGACTGAAAAAATAATAAAATAATTTTTTGCTACTTGAAATTTCATATATGATTTGAAATAACGACTATTGTGATGTTATTGGAAAATGAGAGAAAGTTGGTTTATAAAAAATAACTAATGAGATTTGATCTATGAGAAATTTTGAACTTGTATATTCTTCTTGTCGAGAAAAATGACACTGCTGATTTTATTTATTTAAAAATTTTATTTTTTTATTGGAAACATTTCATAAGTTTTGCCCATGAAACCTGTAAGTTAAATAATAAAATTCTTACCATAACATTTAATTATTTAGAATTATTTTGTGAATTAACTTGAACCAATCTTAAATGAAATCAACCCCATAATCAAATTCTGAAAAAATCAAATGTAGAATTCTTTATAATATGCTGTTAATTAAAATTCCTCTTCATTCATTAATCTCTGTTTTGTAATTTATTCACTCTCTACCTTATGTGTGAAACAAGTAATATTTCTATTGTAATATTAAAACATTTTTGTGTGACAAGATTACATTTACCTAACTGATCTATTAAAAATGGTTGATGAGTTCCAAATGGTCACTTTTGCCATGTGGTAAAGCTGAAAATATCCTAATAATAAAAATTTTGGAAATAGAAAAGAAAAACTGAAATATTATTAATAAAGAACAGTAAAAAATTATAAAGTGAAATTTTTTAATAGTTTTGTAAAATTATATTTCCATTGTTTATGAACACTGTGTCAAAAATATGAATTTTATACATTTGATTTCTTAGAATCACAAATAGAATAAAGTCCTACTAATTATTCTTATATTATAGATTTCTATCTTTGCATGAAATAAACAATGTTTATATTTGGTAGCATTAACTTTTAAAAGATTATATAAATATTAATCAATTTCATTATAATAAACTAGAACTAAATTGTGATGAAAATTATAATAATTTTATTTTGTGGTGAAAATTACTTTTTACACAATATTAGGATTGGCATAATAAATATTTTGCAATAATAAATCAAAACGAATATTTAATTTTGTATTATTGAAATAAGCAGAGTTTAAAATCATGGTACCAATGACCGTATCATGAAGTTGAAAATAAAGATATTAAAAATGTTATAAGAAATAATAGTATGAACAAAAACTCAACCTATGTTTATTTTGTCTTACTTTGATATTTTGCATGTCATTTCATTTTATAATAAATTATATATATTTAAAAATTATGATTTATCATCTTGTTTTTTACTTGTGTCAAATTTAGTATAGTTTGCTTTTACCCCTTAATTTTATGTGTCTTACAAAATGCAGATGCATTAATGAATCTGAATTTTTGTATAAACTTTGAATAGTTTGTCGTAAATAATTTTTACAGGTGTCAACCTGTAAAAATTGAATAGACTGAAAATATTCCAATTTATTCAAGTATTCTAATTTGTTTAAATAATTTTAAAAGTAAATTTTCCTAGTATCATATCAAAAATATAATTATAATATAAATGTCTGACAAATGCTTCTATGGTCAAAAGTTACTGTATATATTTTAAAAATTAGGAACAGTATTAAAAATTTTATTATATAATAAAAGTTTGTGGCCATTTGTAAAAAATACCTAAATAAACATACCTGATTATTGTACCTAAATTCATATTATTTTAATATTTATTTATACCTAAACAAACATATAAAATGACATTGGCAGTCATAAATAATTTTGTTTTATACATGGTCTTAGAAATTCTATGATGTGAATAAATGATACATATTAATATTATTTGTTTTTAATATAGAAGTGCTTTTATGGTTTTTTAAAGATGAGTTAAAAATAATAAGTGATAGTGAACACATTTACACATACAACAATCATTTATAAATTTTGCTCTATATTTGGTATTTTATGTTCAATACCGTATGTTAAGCCTCTCAAGGGTTATGAACTCTAAGAAAGATTAATGTAATCCAATGGTAGCCTAGTGGAATTGATGAGCTATCTTTTTGCAATGAACATTTTATTATTGCAAAATATGTTGATATAAAGATATCAGCTACTATATGCAGGAAGTTACTCAGTGATAGACTGTATGTCCAAGTACCATAATTTGGTATTTCTCTATCTGTCAAATCTTCAGTGGTGTCATTAAAATGGTATTGTCACCATGTCAAAGACATGTTTAGAAATAAATCAATGCATACTGATGATATGTATGATATGAAGAAGACTCTTGCAAGCAAACAGCCAATGTAATATATATTAAAACCATTATGAAAAGTAATATATTTTACTTGAATTGTAAAGATTTGATTTACATACAAAAGACGGGGATGCCAGTCAGTGTCATGATTATTCCTTATATATTGTCTGGCATTAATAAATACTTGCAAATTTGTCTTGGGGATTCAATATTTGAAATAAAGTAATTGAAATCTGCAATGTTCTTTCCTTGAATTAGATCTATCTATGCTGATTAATCATGCCGATTTATAGTAGTTCTTAATGTGCTCCAGAACATCGCCAAATATAATGATTTCTCATAAAAATTCAATATTTTTCTATCTATTTCAAATGTTTAAGCATTATTTCTGGAGTAATTATGTTAATACATTATTGAAATATTCCATTCTAGTCAAGATTGTATTGGTCAGTGCATTAGCACCTTAGCACTTTGTTTAATGTTTAAAAGAGAGTGTACAGTTATTTATAAAACAGTAAATATTCCTTTGCCAGTTTTAAATGTAAATGAAGAATATTTCAAATAGAAAAAAGATATAAAATACTTGATTTACAGAAAGCATTGTTTTCAATTTTAAGATTATGTTTCTTTAAAATCTATATTATTGTATCCTAAAAAAGAGAGGTTTTTATTTTACCATTTTGTAATAAAGAAAATTCAAATAAATTGCATGGTTTTAAAGCATGTAAGTTTTATTTCATTAGATGATGCTGATGATTCTTCTGCTCAGAAAGTTTTAGATGAATTGGAACATATTCATGATGAAACTGACAAAGCTGGCATTCCACTTATTAGAAGCGAAAGCATAGCAATAGCAGAAACATATGGAATCGATGTTATACCAGCATTAGTTTATTTTGAAAGTGGAATTCCAAACATTTATCCAGGTGATTATGTTGTCCATATATCTTTGATTATAAATGTGTATTTATTTGTTGTGTATATATATGTATACTAAAACTGTGTTTGCTAATAACATTGTTTATAGGTGAACTTTCAAATGAAGAGGAAGTTTTAAAATGGTTAATTGAACAACAAAGTTTAGAAGAAATTGAAGATGTGTCTCCTAAAGTTCTGGAACAAATGATTGCGAAAACAGAACATTTAGCAGTACTTTTTTGTTAGTTTATTTTATAAAAGCATTGTTTTTATTTGTCAAGTAATTAAATAAAATATTTTATTAAAATTAACATTTCTTGGTAATATTAACTGGTAAAACTCAATTTGTATTTCTGTAAAATCTAACTTGTCATTATTTATATGACAGTTTAATTCTTAGTATTGAAATTAAAACCCATGTTAAATTTTTATTATGTATCATTCTATACTATTTTCTGTTAAAACGCAACAAAAATACATATAGTATATGTATACATTGTACACTTTGGTTTCTTGTATAAATAATTATTTCTTGTACTGAAGTTAAAATAATTGTATTCTGTAGATGATAAAAATGATCGTCGCTCTAAAGATGTTCTTAGGGAACTTGAAAATATTGATGATGAAGCTGATGAACAAAACATGCCGTTTGTACGAATTGATAACAAAGAAGTAGCTTCTCAATATGGATTTGATGCTGATTTACCTGCTTTGGTGTATTTTGAAAAAAGGATTCCATCTGTCTATCAGGGTAAGTATTATGAATTCTCACTTTTTGTGCTCAATTTTGCACAATTTTAATGTGCATAGCTGATTACAGTATTGGATAGACAACTGATATTATCAAAACTATAAAAAGAAGAAAACAAAGTTCATGTTAAGTTAATGATCTGTGTTAAGTTAATGATTTTTCACAAAATAAATTATAATAAATTAAAAATGTATTAAATTTTCTTTACAGTTGTCCCAGTTGATTTTGACAAGGTTTTTGTCATTATAAATTATTTTTAATATGCTATTCAAAATAACCACTGACAATCACAAAATTAAATTCGAAAAATCTAAAACTGAAGACAATTTTTTTACAATCTTGATCATCCAACTTTTCATTTTGCAAGAGCTAGACTGAAATAGCATTAAATATTACATTGTATGAAATATTACAATGAAATAGCATTTAATATTTGGTTAAAAATAAAGCTGTATAAGTTTCTCATAATATAATTAAATTGTTTGAAAGAATTATCTTTAAATCATATCTTTTCACTCAGAATGATATCTCTCAAAGTGTAACATTAGAAAAGTATGATTTTAATGATACACTTATCTCAGATATACTTTCTTTGTATGCATTTTCAAAAGTGTATAGATGAGGATTTGTGCATAAGACATGAAACTGGCCAATCAACATCTCATTTGCATTTCATTATTTTTCATATCACTAAATGATAATTGTGATAAGAAAATAAGCATTGTTTTTTGTTTCTTGTATGTCTTTTATTTCATGTTCACTTACTTTTAGTGATTGTTTAGCACTGCTATGTATGAGAAAATTCATTTCTAGATTTTCTTGTTTGGGTCAATAACTGTCAAGCACTCATCTCTTTTCATTAGACATGTGATAAATCATGATTTTATGGAACCATCATTTTTGCATATAAATATTTTCACTTCATGTTTCACAAACCATCAGCTTTTAATTTTTGTTGATCCTGAGCGAAATTTCAGTGCAATCAGAATAAAAGAGTTGCTGTCACTTAAAATTAATTTTTATTTCGCAACTTGTGCTTGAAGGTTTTTTAACATTAATTCATTAAAAATCTAGCGTTTAACTAAAGCAAGCATTTTTCGAAATTTTACTATTATAATAAAAGTATTGCTCCATTTATATTTTTCTCTGTAGTATGAGCCAATATGTGGTGGCAGTAGTTTTTCTAAAATTACTCAGGGTAAAATTTTAATATATTGATAAAATCTACTTATCTTCCTGCATCCATGGAATGGTTGGATGTGTTTTCATTTTATCATTGCCCTCACATGCAGTACTGTTTTGTATAGATATAAAGAAAAATGTAATATTGTAGGAAATTACCTATATTATTTGTTATTTTGTTGTTCCACTTTAATAAAATTAAAGTGCATGAGATATGCATTATTAGCTGTCACATGTCCTATTTAACTCTGATTGGTCTAGTATATTGATTTGGATATGCAATATTGCATATCCAATCTTTTTTTTTTTTTTTTTTTTTTGAAGCAATTTTATACCTATTTTAAAATTAAAAGAAAAGTATCAATATAACTCATTCAAACAGAACCATTTTGCATCTTCTGTATCAGTGTCATGAGAAAAGAAATGATCACTCTTCTTTGCACAGGAGGCAATGACACATTGAAAAATCAAAAACTAATGTTAACTTGAAAATGAGCCATTTTTATAATCATTATAAATTTTATTTATTGTTCTTTAAAATTATTCATTTAAATAATTAATATAGTAATATGAAAAATAATTGTAATATGCTTTAAATATTTTCAAAAAATAACGAATATCAATCTATTTTTAAAATTTGCACTCTGACTTCTTTCAACAAGATATTACATAGTTATGAATTTTACATGATATTTACCTTCCTCACTGCAGAGATTATTCAACTATTACCTGGATAGAATGTTTTCTATATCTGTCACACATTAAAAGCATCTCAACTTGAATTGATGAAAAAATGGTACATTATCTTTTTCCAAATTTTTTTGTTGGTGAAGTAATATATTCACTGTTCTTCACTTATAGCTCTGTGAATGAGAAAGAGAGAGATTGTTCTTTTTTATTTAAATTTAACTTGATATATATATTCAAGTGGATTGATGTCAGCAGTTCCAGGTTTAAGTACTCAATTTTTGAGTCTAAGTAAACAAACCACTTATGTATTTAATTATACTTTACAATTATACCACGTGTATGCACTTAAAAGATTCCATTATTAACTTTACTTTCTTAGGTGAGGTATTGTGCTGCCAACATTATAACAAGTTGTTTTAATGTAATTAAATTTTGTTCTTCAAAGAAATTTTAAAAAATGAGGTTAGATAGCAGTTTTTAGAAAAGTTTAAACTATTATATATCATGCCTTTTATCTTTATCAATTTTGGAAATAAGTTTATTTTAAATGTTAATTCTTGAATTATGTTGCTAAATTTTTTATTTTATTTTTTTTAATAAAAACGTTATAATTTTACAATGATTGAGGTAATAAAAATATTTAAGTATGATGCAAGAATCCAATAATAGCAGTTAGGGGATTTAAAATTGTAACTTTTGGCTTTAAAAAATTTTAATTATATAGCTTTCTCTTTTATCATATTTATATGCCACTGGAAATTGTTGAAATCAAAGTGTATTAAATAATTTTAATTCTATTAAATAAATGTGTGGAATGCATAAATAAATATTATTTGTCTGTATCTTTCTGAAATTTACTTATAAAAAAAATTTTCAATGTAATTTGAAACCTAATTTTAGGTGATTTGATGAATGAGCAACATGTTTGGAAGTGGCTTGATCATCAGTTAACTTCTGATGGAATTGAAGAAGTGACAGAAAAGATTCTTTTTAATCTTATAGCAAATAATGACTTTGTGGCAGTTTTATTTTGTGAGTAATTTTGTTTTATTCATATTTCTATTTCTAAATTTTCATATAATTATGATTAAATTAATTTTGTTTACCCTTTCTTTTTTTCCATTGCTTTGTTGAAAAAATAACTATTCTTAATATTTTTCATCATTAAAGTTTCATTTCTGTACACGAATTATAACTTAAGTTTTTCACTATACAAGAGTTACTTTTTTCCCATACTATAACTGAAATATGCAAGAGACTTTTGAATTATCTCACAATTTTTATGTGTTAAGCAATAATACAACTTGATTCTGTTTTCTCATGCAAAGCACTTTAGGTAAGTTTAGATTGTTTATAATATATATTTGTTGCTGCCATATTCTATGTACTTAATTCAACTTAATACTAATATCTACATTTCATTTCATATATATTTTTATGTGAAATTTATTCATCAAAAATTAAATGCAGTTGATATAATATTATTGAATAATTGCAAAAATTTGCTTCATTTTCTTTCTTATCATTAAGTAGAGGAAAGAAAGTAGCTTGTTTTCTTAGCCTGTATCATAGAAATTAGCCTGTATCATATAGTAGATCAAAAGTAGCCTGTATCATATAGTAGATCAAAAGTAGCCTGTATCATATAGATGTATCATGAAGTAGATGTATCATAGAAAGTAGCTTTTTTTCTTAGCCTAGTAATTAACAATAAACAAATATTTAGGTTAAGAATTTCTAAAACCATTTTAGTTCTTGACATTCTACAGATAAACTGTGTGTGAAAGATTTTTAAAATATAAAATTGCAGCATACTTTCTCCATTTTAAATCTCTCTTATCTAAGAGTTTTGAAGTAAGTATTGATATATATCTGTATGTGTGTGATTGATTGATTTAATATTCTGAAAATATATAATAGTTTTGTTGGATTTTAACTTGTTCACCAAGTCTGTCTGAGTAATTTCCACTAAAATTATCCCTTATTAAACCTGTTTGTAATCAGAAGTTTGCAAAAAAAAAAATTAAGTAATTTAAATATATTTTTAAGGATAAGCGCATCACATTTTTTGATGAATAGGAACAAATTTGAACTGCTTCTTTTTTGTAATCATTTCTCTGCTTTCAAGCTATGAGAAATATCAAATAAGAATTAAAAAAATGGGAATTTTACAATGAAATAAAAGGCGATGTTGGGAAAATTTGTTTCTATAGGTGGAGTATGTCTTGAGAAGAACTATTTATTCGATTAGGAAGTAAATGAATGATACTTATTTTAATATGTAGACAGTAGGGGTAAGAAGTAAGCAATAAAAATATTCAGTATTTATCTAAATTCTTCTTGTTAATCAGTAGGTAAGAATTTTTCATTAGAATGTAAAACAATATAAAATGAACTGCAAAATTTCCCATTGTAGGTATTTATTAACCAAAAAAAAATTTTTTTTATAATTGTAACAGTGTATATATCTGGGTCGTATAATTTAAGGAAAATCTTAAGTTTATGTGGTTCAGCAACTGTCTCAGAGATTTTTTTTAAACAAAATTGGGAAATTTACCAATATGAAGTCCAAAAACTTGTTAGATATTGGAAAATGATTAGAGAAAATTTCCAGTGTATTAAGTAGTATTATAAGATGCTAATGTGTTATTTTTGAATCTGCCATTGACCTTTTTAGTCACCCAATCTGGAGAAAAATTGTGAAGAAAATATGCAATAAAAAATATTTTAAAATACATATTGATTTTGTAAATAAAATGTCTAATATAATGCTACATCTTCTTTTCAAAATTGGAAACTATTCTAAATATTCTGATTAATATAATGTAGGTTTGGTTCAATCTATTTTTAGTAAATAAAATAAAAAGAGAAATTAACTTCTATGTTTTTTTAGCAATAAATTATTTTTTATTTATTCATGTAATGAATTTTGGTATCTTGCCACTTTTTTATATCCATCATTTTGCTATTTAATTTGGCAAATGATAGATATAAATGAGTAGTTGATGATAGGTATAAGTTAGTGCTATTGTTTTTATTATGATATAATTTTATTTCTAACCAGAATTATTTGGTTTTTTTAATAAAATCATTACTAATTTAACAGAAACAGAAAACATTTAAATTTCAATGTGAAACATAATCATAGTTATTATGCCTTGAAGATTTAATTTTGAGTGGCATTGAAAATGCTTGAAAGTTGCAATATGGTTTTATGCTAATAGTTGTACATACATTTTTATTATCTGAAACTTGGGGAAATTTATGCATTACATCTTATTAATGTTAGGTGGCTAGTCTTTAAATTTATTTAGCTTGATATGTCGTTAAAAGAAAAATTAGTTTTCTATCAAAAATTGTTTTTGTTACTTAATCTTCTTAATTATAATCAATCTCTAACCGTTGTTTATATCCTATACTCAATGTTGAATTACTTATGACATCAAATTTATCCATACTTATGTATCAGATTCGACACATAAGCTTCGATCACATCTATCTTGAAAGAAGGTAAATGATAAAACAAAATAAACATATGCTCGATTATTTTGTTCTATTATTTACCTTCTTTCAATTTTAAACCTTGAACGATTAATTCATATAAATCACATTTTCTTGTGCACTAGCATTTTATGATGTCATTTATACTACCTTTAACACGTTTTTCTTTTGCATTAAGATTCAGATTTAATTTGCTTTTTGTTAATTTAATGTCATTTACCTTAAATGTCTTCAGAATATTTTACCGTTGTTTACTTTTTACTGTATTTTTAAATGTCAAACAAAGTAAGTTGTTTCTATTCTTTCATTCACAAATTTTGTATTTCTAGTATTTAGCATCTATCTTACTTTAGTTTTATATGTTATAAAAACTTCTGTTTTTATTTCAACTGTATCCCGTATCACATGATTTAGATGTTGTGTATATTGATTCATGATAGTTAAAAATTAGAAAACTATGGAACATGAGTTTCGTAATTTTAGTTTATTTTCATGCTAAAATTGTCTACATATTCAGGTAAAAAGAGTAATGTTTTGCAATTTTTACTTATATTTTCATTTTTTTCTATGTTTTGCTTATTTATTGTTCTTGTTAAATTTGTTCAATTATTCTAAATTTTTATAGATGACCATAAATCAAAGAAAAGTGCGAAAGTTTTAAAAGAACTAGAAACAATCAATAGTGAGGCTGATGAATATGATATTGTGATTGTTAAAAATGACAATTTTTCTGCTGCACAGAAATATGGCATTAAAAAACTTCCTGCTCTATTATTTTTTAAAGAAGGCAGTCCAGTTGCATTTGAAGGTAAAAAAAAAATATTCTATTTGTATCATTTTAATAATCTGTTATGCAATTAATCATTGCTTCAATCTCTTCCAAGAGAAATTTGTAAAAATATTTAAATAAAAATGCATAATAAAATATTTAAGAAATAGTTTTTTTATTTACAATTCAGAACGTTTTTGGTGTCTAGGTTTTAAAAAATATTGAAAATAATAATACTGAAATATAGTCAAATTCAATAACATAAATGAAATCTTTAATATCAAGAATTTTTACTAGCAGTTGCAATTTCTGCAACAATGCTAAAATTATTTCAGTGAATTTATTTCAGAAATAAAAAAATTATTTTTTCTTTGATCATGCAAGTTTGTAAATCCATCTATTGTGTCTTTATTTTGTATGATACTTTTGTTAAATATAATTAAACTCTCATAATCATGTGTTAGAATTTTTCTATCCAATTTTCCTTTTTAAATGGAAGAACAAACAGAGGAAATTTCTAATTTTTTACTAGTTATTTTAAACTGCTGAGGCTGCTATAAGCTTCAGCCTTATATGTAAGTATACAAATATGACACAAGACAACTGATAAAAATTTTGCGTCAAACGAAAAAGTTCACTCATATAAGAAACCAGTTTTATGCAGGGTTACAAGAATTACTTGTTGCTTATAACATACAATTCTCGTAACCCTGCCTTTGAATTGCATGTGGTTTATGATATAAGTTGCTTATAACTTTTGTACAGTTTGCTTTGAGGACAGTCGTGTTTTTAAAGGTTTTCAAAAAATGAATTGAGCTGCTCAACATTGATATATAGTTTCATGTTTTGAATCAACTAAATCAATTACAGATATTGCTTAATTCATTTGCATTTTATGTTCTATTATTTCATGATTATGGAACTATAATTGCCAAGCTCCCAAACAGTAATTGTCTAATGATCTTTATCATGTTCCCAATAATTGTGATTGCAGTGGAAAATTGAGGTTTCTGTTGTAATCAAATAAAATTGAAAAGCGACCTCGATGCATTTGATATTTGAAGTATGACATTAGTAAGAAGATATCTGTCAGTACTATTTTCTGAAAGATGCACACTAATGGTATTTATGCATAGGCACTACAAGTTTGTGCCCTTAGAACCATCTAAACCTGTTGATTCAATTAAAATGTTGCTGTAGAAATATCGATTAGATTGGGTCTTATTTGAGTGAAATCAAGTTTATCAGTCAACACAATATGAAAAAAATCGGCAGAAAAGTAGGTTGAGATTTCTCTTGAATTCTTGTAATAAAAGCGTTAATGTCTGGAGGACACAAAGTTTATGCAGTCTGCTGTAGAATATCATTGAATAACATTTATTCTGATGTTGAAGTCTTGTCAGTAATTTGAATTTCACTGTAACCTGCACATCTACAAGCAAGGATTTGTAGTGGCTGTATAACATTGGAATGTAATCCTATACTCTTTTGAAAGATTGCAGCTTACAATTGGTACTGCTATCACTTTAATTGGAAAAAACAATGCTCACATAGATCGAATCATCATTAACAATTGCCTGAAGAGTAAAAGGATTATTATATCAAATTACCAGCATATTCTCTTTACCTGAATCACATTAAATATTTTGGGAAAATTCTTTGTGTTGTTGTATATACATGTTTACTACCTCCTGACATTTTCACTTATTTAAAGATTACTTTAGGTGAGTGATAGCAGTTATTTTATCTAATATTGGTTGATTATAGACACTTGATAGAAAGCGTAATCTAATATGAATAGATAAGGGGCTCACATGAGCTATGAAGCAAACATAAAGTTAATGTCATATTATATGTTTTGATTTTAAACTTTGCTTTCGACTCCAGTATGATATTACTGTATAAATGTTTGCCTTTATATTTGTGCAATTTATTAAATTCTTATTATGCCAGTTACAAAGTACTGTCACATTTACCACTGTATGTTTTCATTTGAGAGTGAGTACTTTGTCTTTGCCATTAATTATGCAGGAAAAGGAAATCTCTGAAAATAAATTTAGTACCTGATAATGATATTTCAAATATTTGTAAGTAATATATAAAATTTTTAATTTAGAAATCTAAGAATTTTTGTGCTATAATCCAGTGCATTTTAAACTATAATAAGACATAATATAAAGAATTTGTAACCATTTCTGTTAATTAGTCCTTCCATGAGTATATTTATAGTTTCAAATAATACAGTAATTCTGTCATAATTACTGTTGTATGTAAAAATCAAGTAACCAGGAATGTCATAAAACATTTATTAGTATAAAAACAATTAAAATTTTTAATTTAAAATTAAACTTTAATTCCTCATTGATCCCTCAATTTCAATTATACCAGGCCTTGTTTCTGTTATTTTAAAAATGATTAAATATAAAAGAAGGAAAACCAGCTATGAACTTAATATGGTTAAAAATGTTTTCTGGATAAAATCTTTTTAATTTAGATATCTTAGCTTTTTATGGCAGAGTTTTCGAAAATAATTATTGATTTTTACAAAAGTTATATCACAACAGAAACTTGTAAAGTGTTTCGCTCCAAGGCATTGATATCAAATAACATTATATTTTTATTAGAAAATGCTATACTTCATCGAGCTGTGCTATATAATAATATATTAATTTTTACAGTATAATCTTTCATGATACTTTTTGCTGTAATTTACTTGTCTACAAAACCAATATTATAATAAAATTTTAAGGACTGTCAACTGCTTATCAAACTGTTAAGACAAGGAAAATATTTGTGTGTGTGTGTGTGAGAGAGAGAGAGAGAGAATAAATTCAAATCGGGCACAAAACGTTTTGATTTCCCATTTTGCTAGATTTATAGTTTAATGCTTATTAAATTTCCCCTGTGTTTATTCTTTATGAAAATGTTAAAAAGAAAAACTAAGATTCCATGTAATTACAAAATTTGATGATGGCATGCTTAAATATGAACTTATTTAAATTAAATTGTAGTCACATTCTGTTCCATTATAAGTATCTTATAGTATCTGTTCCATTTCAGGAAATCTAATGAATGAAGAAGAGGTTTTGCAAAAGATGATAGAGCTGTTTTCAAGTGATGAAGAGGAAGTTGTGGGAGAAATTACAGTAGAAAATTTAATTGAAAATAATCAATATGTCGCAGTCTTCTTTTGTGAGTGTCTTTATTTCTATATTTGTTTATATGTGAATAAAGAAGAGAAATCAAAAAATTTCTAGAGTAATTAATTGTATTATAAAATATTAATTATTTCAGATGTCACATAGATGTAGCCAGTAATTAAATCTTTTGGGTGACAAATCATGTAATTTTTAGATGAATAATGCTGTTTTTATATTAGTTATATTTTTCTAGTTATTAACAATGCAATTAGGAGTTTAAAAAATATCAAAAATACATAAATAATTCTTGCATTAAAAATTTACAAAGTTTTTTTATATTTATTTTAGTAAAGGAAATCTTTTTGATGTTGAATGGTGGTATTGATTGTATTCATAAAATATTTAATGTATTTGTGAACTGAATTAAGAAATATAGTTTGCAAAATATAAAATGTATACTCAGGTGAGTTATGTGATTGCTAGTGACTCCTTATGAGTTACATTACATGGTAATTGATTCGAAACTTTGAATATTATCTGCGTAATTTGAATTTAGTAACATATTCATATATTAAACATAGGAATGAAATATCTGTTATTGCTTTTAATTAATTTAAAAAAATTCTTTTGCATTTGAATTTTATTTGCAGGTGAAAAAGGTTGCGCAAAATATGAAGCAACAGTTCAGGCATTAGAAAAAATTAATGAACAAACACGAAAAGAAAAGGATCATAATGGCATTCATTTTGCTAAAACAGCTGACACACAGCTTGCAAATATACTTGGTGTCACTGATATTCCAGCATTGGTTTACTTTGAGCATCAGATACCCCGTATATTCTCTGGTATGTATCGTATAATAATTTGATTAGAACACAAAATTATATGTTATCAGATTCATTATTATTTTGTCTAATTTATAGTTCAGAAATACTCTGTCTACATATTTTGCATTCATTAAAAATTATTTTTTACTCTTTATTATGTTTATCATTGTTATGATTTTTGTTTTTTCAAAAGTTGTGTTTTTTACAGAAATGTTTGATTAAATCTAAAATTTACCATCAATGAATAATGTAAAATAATTCAAATAAAAGGACCGTTCAAAACCAGTTTTATATAAAATTTACTAATCTATAGTGCAAGGTTTATTATCTTCTATGATTAGACTGTTTACGATGTAAAATCTGAAAACTCTTCTAAAATTGGAATTCATTGAAACTAATAAACCTGTTTTTACATTGCCATTAGAATTAAATCTCATTGAGAGTTATTTTAAAGAAATAAACAATGATTTGCATAATGAGGGGTGTTAGAAATTGAAAGAATATGATTTTTCCTTTATGTGCTTAAAACATTAATTATATAGCAGTAATTAGAATACAAGAAATCATTATCAAAACAATATAAGAATTGCTGACATTATATATACCTGAACTCAAAACTCCTCTTAGATTCTTCCTGGAACATGCAATTTCTCCATTGGTGTAATTATTTTGTGACATAATTTATCAACGGTAAAAAAAACTGTATACAGTAAAATAAAAAATTTTCAAATGAAATTGGATATACTATAAGTTAGGTAATATGCTATATATTTAGTATTTTCTTTTGATAGTAGATGGTGACCTTAAAATAGATGGGAATATTGTTAAAGAATTGCATCGCTCTATAAAACTTCTCTTTTGGATTTTGACTAAAATAATTGGAATTTTTACCATCAGTGTGTATTTTCATATCAATGAATCTTCTGAAACAAAACATTTATTTGTTAAATTTCAGACATTGGCTGTATTATATTTGAGCAACTTTTGAATTTTAAAATAAACTTAATTTATTTAGAACCATTGAAATAGATTTTTATCTATTGTTTATGTGTAAAGCATTCCTAAATTAAAGGATGTACTAATAATTATGATTTTTTTATCATATTGAGGAAGAACTCAGAATGAAGTAATATACAAGTGTATGAAAAAATTATGTCTGAACAAAAAAAGGTGTCTCCTTAGTCAATGTAGAAAAAAAGTATTTTCATATTATTAATTAGTCAACAAAGAAATAATCTTTCTTTTATATTTATCCAGAGGGATGTTTAGAAGTTACATATATTAGGGATGTTTAGAAGTTAAATAACCTCTCTTAAGAAGCTTGTAAGATATGGGGTAACAAATTTGTACATATTGCTGTATATGCTTACAAAATGTTGTAAATTTAAGGTGAAAAAACTGTGTGTACAGTGTATATGAATCTTTTTAAATAGCTTATCATAAAATAACTGTGTACTTAGGGAAAACTTACCTCTATAGTAATTGCTTGATTTACTTTTGGATTAGATCCAAAATGTGAAAATAAAATACAAGCTTATCAGGTTTTATGAATGTAATTCTCCTCATACCTTTTACAGTCTCTAAAGAAGAATTAAATTGTTTACTGAAAGTCAGATTTTTGCAGTCGATGAATACATCAAATGGATATGTTAAAGTATACAATACAAGTAAAACTATCAGATTCAGTTTAAATGGTAGTCTCATGTCTTTAACACAGCTCAAGTTTGTATTCCAAATTATAAATTTATATCAATTTTAGGGAAACTTTTAAGACTACGTTTTCATATCCTTTAGTTGAAATTTCTTTCAATATTTTGAATGATGTCATTATTGATGACAGAATAATGTTAAGTGTAGAAAATTATGAAAGGGTAGCATGATCAGGTGTTATTTGTGAAGTTATAACTTTTAAAGCACAGATATCATTATTAATTTCAAAAATTGCCAAGCTTCTCCAAAAAAGAATGTTAATCAAAACTTGACTGAAATTAAGGAAAATGTCTACTACTAATTCATATTAATACTAAAATAAATGATGTTGAAAATTATTTGCCTCAAAGTGGAATATGTTTGCTAACTTAATTGAAATGTCTCATTTAGAAATGCGGTTCATAATTTTTTTAAAGAACCTTGTTTGCAATAAATATGAAATTACAGTTAAACCACTTGTTTTAAATTTTCCCGTTATATGCGACCTTCTAGATTAATATGAACTTACATGATTATAAAAGATTTTGATGCTTACTAAAAATTGGTTAATGACCCACATGGCAGTTGTGCAGAATGCTAAAATTGTGGTATTATATTTAAAAATTATGTTAATAATAATTACTACTATCTTATACATGTCATATATAGTTATTTTAATGAACATATATAAAGGAACTTAATCTTAGTTTAACTTAGTATAAAGAACTTAATGTAATGGAGTATTTATAATTACTCATTTAAATTTTAGTGCCAATAAATAAGTATTTTATAACTTGAATAAATTAGAAATGTGTTTGAAGAAAATTTATACAGTATTGTGATCATTTAATTTGTCAATATCTTCAGGTAGTCATGTCGCGATATATTTATCTCCATGCTGTTACTTCTAGCTAAATTTGAAATTAATTTCCAATTTACAAAACTCATACCTTGAAAACCTTGGAAAATTTTGTCCCATTAAGTCTAAAAATTTTGAACACTTATACATAAAGTTTGTGAGAAACTGCAAAAAATATCTTTTCTATGATGGATTTTTAATTTTATACACAGAAATTTCTATGTATAAATTTTAAAAGGGGTTTATCATTAGTTCAAATTTGCTATTAACTAGTAGAAATCAGGTCACTGAAGTCATATTTCACTCTTACATGAAATAGAATTTTTATTTGCGAAAAATATTACAAAATATAAAACAAATAAAAGTATGTCTGCGATAACAAATTTTAATCTATCATTGTTTTCCTGATATTAAACTAAAAATGTATATAAGTTAACATTACTGTTCGTTTATTCTTGCTTGAGAAAAATTTCCAAGTAATATTGAATCCAAAATTATAGTTTAAAAATATAGATGGCTAAAAATTTCTAATCTTAATATTATCTTTTAATAAATGATCAGATTCATGCATTAAAACATAGAAAGTATAAAGTTAGATTTTCTGATTTAACTAAACTTTACTATTTGAGTGAAAACCTATAAAATTTGTGCATGTGAGTGAAAGCAGTATTTTTAAACATTTTGTTGTAATCGCTAGCAATTTTTAGGAAACTTCAATACTTAAATAACTTTTATGGATTTTTGTTTCATTCATATATCTTTATTAAAAAACATTTTCGGTGACTGTAACACTTTGGAATTGTAAAATTTTCAATTTTAAATATTTGTTACATTTGTAGAGACATTAAGTATTATTTAAGAAACAGGAAAAGAAAACTTATCATGATGACCTGTATCTTTATGATTGATATGACTGATTTAATATTTATTGTTTAGGCATTCTTAAATATCTCAATATAAAATTACTTTGTAATATTTTAAGTTTTTTTATTGTTCCACAAGGATTTACTGTTTTGAAAGTATTCAAATTTTTATCTCAGCTAACTTTATGTTGTTCATCATGATTAAATTAATGTAAAATTCTTGTGTTATTAGGATGGAACAACTATTCACAAATTCTTGTCTTTTATACAGTTTAATTAATTCTATTATGTTGACACAAAAAGTTATATTTTAATTTCATTGTATTAATCCTTAGTATGAACAACTCCTTTATAATTGCTATTTGACCGGTTTTATTGAATACTTAATTTTCTTTCTTCTTATTTAATAAGTATTGTACACACAGTTTAAAGTATAAAGATATTTTATCCAATTTTTATTTTTCATGTAAATTTTTTCAAGCATTTTTGTTGTCCATTAAAATTATCATGTCTTTCAAAAATGTTTGTGTGAAATTAATTTATTACAGAATTAATATTTGCTGGCATATTACTTTTAAAGAATTATTTAAAGCATTGTTTTTTCATCATAACAGTTTTGTTCAATTCTTTTAAAGTTGTAAAAAATTCCTTTTAAATAACATTTTTCTTCATTTATTATAATTATGTACTTACTCTTCTATTAGAAACTCAGTTGTACAATAATTACTATTCATAGGATAAAAAATAAAGCGAATATATAGACGGTTAAACGTCCATCTGTATTTTTTCTGAGCTGAAAACTTTTTAAATTTTTATAGGAGATATGTTGAATGAAAACCATGTTTTGGAATGGATCCTAAAGCAAAAGAAAGAAGAAACTATAGAGAATATCAATAGAGAAATTTTACTTTCTCTAATTGAAAATCAGGATTTTCTTGCTGTGCTCTTTTGTAAGTTGCCTTTTTACTCTTTGAAATTTGGATTTATAGTGTAATTTAAATATATTTATGGATTTTATGAATTCAAGAAATAATGAAAAAATATTTTTTATAAATATTATATTTGTCAAGAATTATTGTTCGCTGTGCAGTCATACTTATAAACTTCATCAGTTATATCTTTCAGGCAGATAAGCATTCCTTTGAATTTCATTCAAAACTGTTTGCTCCTTCCTTCACTGTTTTCTAATTAAAGCTTTGCCAATTACTCTGAAAGATCTTTGTTCTTCCTTCACTCATGCAAATTTTCCGAGCTGGCAGCCGAATGGTTAGCAGTCTTGCCTTCGGTTCAACAGTTCGTGGATTCGACTCCCACCTTGGGTATGAATGTTTGTAGTGATTCGGAATCTACTTTAATCCGTAGGTCCCGGTCTAATTAGCCCTCGTGTGCAAAAAATGATCGTTGAGCGACAAACTGTCAAATTCGTGCAAATTTGGAAAACAGGCTTGTATTCTGTTTTTCATAATTTACATCACATAAAAAGCAACTACTACATTAAGTTTGTCTCTGGCGTCTCTTCTATTTTCTTATGTGAGAAAGAATAAAAATGTTCGTTCAGTCTCCATTCCATGGAGCCTAT
This sequence comes from Latrodectus elegans, assembly GCA_030067965.1. Lineage (NCBI taxonomy): Eukaryota > Metazoa > Arthropoda > Arachnida > Araneae > Theridiidae > Latrodectus > Latrodectus elegans. The sequence continues at coordinate 44,498,052 of CM057809.1, forward strand.
AGGTGATAATTAGCTGCTTACATTTTCTTGTACTTCATTATTAGTTTTACTACAATGCTTTGTTTTGGACATTACTTTTCATGTAAAAGTATTTATTTTTAAATGATTTAAATACAGGATGTAAAAGGTGTGAAGAACCCATATAATTTTCTTTATATTTAATTTCATGCCTCAATTTTAATAATCATTGTTTTCAAATTTTTTAACAGTGATATTTTAACTTCATTCAGTTGGGTGAGCCACCCCACAGAATTCTTTTTGCATTTAAGAAGCAATTGGATTTATAAATTTTATGTATAAAATTTTCATTTTAAATTTATGTGATTTTACATAAATAAATCTTTATATGTATTTTATAGTTTAATTAATAAAAAATTCTATTTGTATAAAACTTTTTATGCTTAATAAATTTTTTGTTTCTTTGGATTAAAAAGATATTTTTTAAAAATACTTGTTTTGGTGATTTGTGTCATTTCTTTGACCTTGTACCATTCAAAACTACTGACTAACCTTTCTACTTATATGCTTGCTTAACCTATATTTAAAGTAGAAAAAGCAAATATTTATGTATTTTAAATGATAGAAATATTTTTATTCAAGAACAATTTTGTTGTGTGAAACTTTTTCATGTAAAACATGATTTCATCTAAGAAACCTTTCAATATTCATTTTTTATTTCTAACTTTAATAACCCTCTTGACTGCTCAATTTATGAACCAAACTTGTTTCCAAACTTGTATGTATGTGTTTTTGAATATTTTAAATCTATATAAATTGGAAAATTGAAATATACATTTTTTCTTTCTAAAAAAAGAGTTTTGAATAAATGTTTATTTTGAGAAACTAAGCTATCATGAGAAAAACAATTTCATTGTTACATAATTTAAAAAATTGATATTATAAAACTTAAGAAAATAGAATGCACTATAGAAGAAATATATCACTATCAAGTCTAAAAAATATTTCAGACTCTGATAAGTCATCAGGAATATGTTTACTACCAATCGCTGAACTTTTTCTAGCAGTTACTTCTGATTAAGAAAAACAGCAAAAATACTGAAATAAAAGCAGTGGTTGCCTATTATTTCAAACACCATAATAGTTTACTGGATATCTGAGGACATTTGCTGTAGTCAAAACCTAATGTGAACTTCTAATACTGTTTATAACTATTTCACTGATTATATAATGAGAAAGTGAGATAAGCTTCACAATAAAGGAAGAAAAACATATTCCCTCAAAAATCGCATAATGAAATGCCAGAACTATTCTGAATACCAACTAGTAGAAATGTCAAGTAAACAATATGAAAATCATAATAATACGTAGTAATGCCATATTATTTCTATTTAAAAGGGCTGTTTAACAGCAAACTTTTTGAAGTATTGACTATGTATTTGTCTTTTGGATTTTTTTGGAGACATCTTAAAAGCTTGTATTTTTTTTCAATTCGATTTGTAAAACTTCCTCTATTGTGTGAAACCTGTGATAGTCAGGCACAGTTCTTTGGTCAATGGGCTAATTTGGAATTGTTTCATTTATTGTAAAATAAACGAAGGATGGATAATGAAGAGAATCAAGCAAAATTTTAATTAATTCATATACTTATTATGTGTCCTCTAAAAGCCATAAAACAATTTGGTTTTTAAATTGAAATATACCAAAGTTGTAAACACATTTATCCAAACTTATACACAACTGCTGTAATCTTGCATATTGTTTGATTCTTTTATGACTTGTATTTTGTACATTTTTTTGCCATGAAACAGTGAATGATTTTTACATTATACATCTCCATGCCGCCATTTACTTTTCCAGCTTCTCCAAATCATAATTGGTCCTAAATATTAAAATTTCTTTTGGATTTCAAAAGATTAAATAATGTTTAAAATAAATGTTAGTTACATTTGATTTTTTTAGTATGTCATATTTTTTTATTATTTTTGAATTGTAAGAAAATAAACTTCATTTACTACTCTTCACACTTTTTACATCCAAAGATAAAAATTAAAAATATTTTAATGTATGCAAATAATTACAAATATTTTCAGTTATATTAGTTATGTAAAGCTTTATTATTTAACTTTAAGATTTAATGATACATTTTGTCTATTTAATATATGTACATTTATTAAATTTCTTTTCATAGTAAAGAAATGATACATGTTTTTTTACCAACTGTTCTGACAAAGAAGTCCTTAATCAATGTTTTCAGATTGATATTTCTTCAACACTTCCAATAATACTAATTAATGCATAAGCATCATAACTGAATCATTATGAAATGTGAAAGGAATTAAAAGATGATAAAATTGCTAATATTACTGTATATTTTAATTTTATTTCATACTATTCTTAAAGAATATAAATATTTTTTTACAGCTGACAACATTTTGTGACAAAAAGCAATGATTGTTGTACTATTCAATTTTGTTTGTTGAGAAATTAGAAAATGTTCATTATAAGTTAAAACAGTGAAACTATGCAAATTGCCAATATGATAACCTTAATTATTTTTAAGTAAAATTAAAAAGCACTATTGGTCTACCACAGATAAAAATTTAAGAGTTTTTCCTAAATAAAAAATTAGTAGCAGAAGTAGTCTATGACAGTATTAAAAAATATATCGTTTTGCATATATTTATGACACTGTAAAAATGTATTCCAAAGATTAACAACTTCTTTACTAAGTTTCATTTAATATCATTTTCAGATTCTGAAGGTGATAAGGAAAGTGAAGATGTTGTTCACAATCTTGAAAAAATTGATGATGATTGTAGTGAATATGATGTTGATCTTATCAAAACATCTGATAAAGCCTTGGCTAAAAAATATGGAGTAATGGCTTTTCCAACATTAATATTTTTCCGAAATGGTCAGCCTATTAAATATCCAGGTAATGTTTAATTTATTATTTAATTCAGTATATACAAATTTATTTACATTTCTTAAAATATGTTCATGTGCTAAAATATTATTTTTTGGCTGTTTCAGGAAATTTAAAAAATGAAAATGAAGTTTTGGAATTTATAACCAGTCCAGAAAACATGGCTGTAAGTGACATCATTGAAAAAGTGAATACTCGAATGTTTGATAGAATGTTGCATCGATTTGACTTTCTAGCTGTCTATTTTTGTGAGTACATGGTATTTTTATATCTTATGTGATGTGTTGATTTTTATTGTTCAAATTATTTTGTATTTGTAAAATTAACAGTGATTTTATTTCCTGTTAAAAATAGAATTTTTATTTCATTTAAATTTGAGTACTGAGTTTATTTTCTTTGATACAAATCACTCATTCCATCTAGATTCAAAGTCTGGATGCAAATTGTGTGGTAAAGTTCTTGATCAGCTGGAAAAAATTGATGATGAGGCTGAAGCTGATGGGATACATATTGTGAAAAATGCTGATAGCAACTTGGCAAAGAAATATGGAATATTTGCTTTCCCTGCACTTCTATTTTTTCATGGTCCACAGTCTCAACCTATAATTTATGCAGGTAGTATTGTACAACATTTAAATAAAAAGGAATATTAAATAAAATTTTGAAGAAATATTAATTTCTAAGGAAACCAGGTCTTGAATCTGATGAAAATATTAAGTTTTGCTATAATTACTATCACAGTGTTTAAGGTGTAATATACATTGATATAATTAAATAATTTTGCACACGAAACTTTTGCTCAGATTTCTTAAGTCTCAAATATTATTATTCGAATTTAGGCTACAATAATAAGTCCTACATTCTTTTAATGGACAATAATGCATGTCCATTATGAAGCTGTAATCAATTGACAAGTTTCTGAAAAATTAGGGATTGCATGTATAATGTCACCAATATGTTCGCCTGATCTGTATTGTTTGGAAAATATTTGGGATGTCCACATATTTGGTGTGTTTAAATTATTAACCCTAACCATTTTCATAGGCTTTGAAACTAAACTATTATTCTACTTGAGAAATAGTAATTATACTTGATTTTAAGGTAATGAATCTCATGTCTTTTAAAAAAACATCAAATGCTATGCACTTCATCAATGAGAGGTAATCACTTGTCCTATCATTGTTGTTTCATCATTTTTTTTGCTCCATAAACTTTCATTACCTTCCTGAAATATTCCAGGCTTGCAAATCAGTACTCAATTTTTCGGTAATTCGTGATTCTATGCTGAACATTTGCAATTGAAATCTGTTTTTTTTTTTTTTTTTTTTTTTTTTTTTGGAGGGGGGATAGTTAATAGTATGAATTGATAATTAATAGTATAAATAGTGATAATTTATTGAATCTATGACAAAATTTTAATTTGTTTTTTATTTATTTTTTTTGTAAAGAATTGTGTTGAATTATATATAGTTTCAAAATTTGTTTTCACAAGGTATTTTAATATCCTTATATTACAAAATACTGTTAATATATTAATATTATATAGTGATATTTCAAAATAATTTTTCCTTTATAAAAGCTTTGCAAATTTATTAACTTTGTTTTGAAAATTCCTCATTGTCAACATTTTTCATTCTAATATAATGCGAATTTTATATTTGCATTATATTGCAATTAAATGCATTCAAAATATGATATTCAAACCAACTTTTTTAGTTGCTTCAATATTGTGAATAGGTCGTATAAAATACTATTATTGTTTCAGGTTTTATTTTTCTTGAAATGAAAATGATTGTAAAAATATCCTTTTCTGAAATATGAAAATTGCTTTTTATTAAGAATATGTCGACTTTTTTAGTACTAGGTATTTTCCTTTAGCTTCTTAAAATTTTCAATTTTTAATAGGGGATATCAAAAGTGGAGATAGAATGCTTGAGTGGCTTCTTACACAAAAAAATCCTTCAGCAGATGTAATTGAAGAAGTTGAAGGTGATGAATTGCGAAAAATGATTGAAACAGCTGATCATTTGGCTGTGTTTTTCTGTAAGCTTTCCTTGTTTATTTTATAATTTTAAACTATATTTCAATATTAATAAAATACATAAAATTTCTGTCTTTAGTATTCCAGCAAACTGAAAATATTTTGGAATGTAATTTTTGTGTGTAGAATTTGTAGCTCATAAGGTCAATAATATACAAAAAAAATTTTAATTTTACATGTATTATAAAAAAAATTTATATTGATTTTTTTACTCCTAAAATTGCAGCAAAGTAAATGACTAATCAGAATTGCTAAAAGTTACTGTACAAATGATTTAGATGTACACAAATAAATAATTAAATTTCAAATAATATTACTTCGTCAAAGTTCAATATTATTTGAGCCAAATATGTACTTCTGTATGACATATTTTTAATTATATTCATGAAAACTACTAGAAAAACTAGTGCTTATTTATTGTAAATTTCAGTGGAAAAAATTTATTATTTATGTATGAGATTATTAATTCTAAAAAATAGAATCAATTTCCAAATTTCTTAAAAGTACAATAAATATTCTAAGAATAAAAAGATGTAACTGATACATATAGTTAAATCAATAATTGAATCAAGGGAATCATTCATGAAGTTGTTTCTGATTAGTATATCATACATGTTATCAAAATTTAAAATAAATTGTGTCAAACAAAATTTTCACAAACTTAAAAATATATTTCAATATGCAGCTTTTTCTATTCATATATTATAAAAACTTGGTAAAATAAATTTTTACTTTTATAGCAGGCAAAAATCTGGAAAAGTATCCTATCTTTTATACATATTTTTTGAAAATGAACATTAAAAAAATTACTATTTCCAAGTGAATGTATCTTTTCTTCAGAAAAAATTAAACAAGAATTAAAGAATTCATTGAATTAAAATAATTAAAGAAAATTGTTAGGATTAATTCAAGATAACATTCATTTTATACTGGTTGGTATGATATTCATTTTTTAATGAAGTAAGAAGATGTGTGTGTAATCTTTATTTATTTGTTTATTAATATTGGGAGTGATAAAAACGTTTACATAGTGTTACATATTGATTTGTTTGTAGTTGGTTACTTTTCTTGCATTATAAAAATTCTCTCATGTTTCATGAAAATATTTATTTATATGGGATAAATTGCTGACACACACGCAAATTTTTATCTTCTTAATTTCTCTAAATGTATTTTCTATTTTATGCTTTTTAATATAATTTTTTTATTCCTGTATTACATTTTTCAGATGATAAAAATTTATGCTCAAATTGCGACAATGCGAATATTGGTAAGAAATGTTTATTTTATTTTTAAAATGTTTATTTCAATGAAATAATTGTTTTTTAGATTCATTACTCTGTTACAAGTCTTTGTTAATCTCTCCATTATACAATATCAAAGGTTAACTAGAGAGACTGCAAAAGCCAAATTTGTAAAGACAAAACCATCTGTCCTTGTAAATGAAACCTGTGTAGCATGACTTTTGTGTAGATATTTCTGTATGCAGGATATTGTTTTTACTTTAGTGTGATTAGCAATTATGATGAATAAACAATAAATAAGAAATAATCATTTAAACTATTAAATGTTTTAATGTTTGTATCTTATTTCATTAAAGTAATAAAAATTTTAAGTAGGTTTTACAAAATATTTAGAAGGTGGCTATGACCAAATATTCATGCATTATGTCGCATTATATTTAAATGTTTCATTAAATCCAAATGAAATAGTAGAAAATAGCAGTTAATTTTTTTCATTATTCATAAAATTTAAAAATCAATTTCTTAATGTTATTTAATTTCCAATGCAAATAAAATTCATTCTAATAAATGAACCGAAATTTACACATTGTATCAATTATCTTCCATTTAATAAGAGTTTTATTTTCTGATTATGTTTATCTCACATATAAATGTGTGTAAGAGAGAGATACCCCAAACACTGATGAATTACTTTGTAACATAGTGTGAATGAGTTCTGTAAAAAATTAACCCAAATAATTTCTTTTAATTTTTTGTAAATAGAGTTTTAAAAATATTGGTAGTAAAAGTTCACTTTATTAAAATATATGAATTTAGACATTATGGCTCACAGGAACTACTATGTGTGGTCGTATTTAGTCATATTTTTTGCTTGAAAGATTTTCCACGTTGTATTTTGAAAATTAATAAGAATATGCAATGTCATTAAATTCTTCCTTCAAGAATAAGTTGTGTAAATTATTTTATGTATTTAATTGTATTATATTAATAATTTTGCTTCAACAAGTAATATGTCTAATGTTATCTTTCATTCCTAGATGCTATGGAATGTGAAGATTGTCAAATTATTATGGAGGAACTTGAAAATATAGATACTGAAACTGACCGCAATGGTATTCAATTCGTCAAAACAACTGATCTTAGTATTGCAAAACATTATGGCATAAAAATAACTCCTGCTTTAGTATATTATGAGAATCAGGTACCCAGTATATATGAAGGTAAATGAATTTGTTTTAATTAAATACTTTTTAGGTTTAATGTATTTTCATTTTAAACTTTATTGATTGTAAAACATATATAATTCATATTGCTGTTCTATTTATTTGTGATATTTATAATTACAAATTTCTGAAACTATAACTATACAAACACTCTGAATGGATTAAATAAAAACTATTTGAGTATAATTTAATATTCATTACTTACATTTTATGTTAAGGTTTTATTCCAATTCTTTGTGATATTTATATCTATTGTGATATGCAATAGATATAAATATATATATATATATATATATATATATATATTATTTGTGATATGCATTGTGTATATTAACAATATTAACATTTGAAATTTTATTTTTGTAGTACATTTCTATATTACTTTGATTTCAGCAGTTTTTATAATTTTTTATTACTAAAGTCAATTAATTTTATTTTATTTTTCTTGCGCTCATTCTTTATCTTTAAACTTTTCACTAGTCTACTTTAGATTTACCCTTACCATTTGTTGGAACAAATTGTTACTTTTTATATTATCACTCTTTAAAGAGAGGTTGATAAGAATAAAAAAATAATTTGTCTACACATTAACCAAAATAAAATTTCTATTTTTATTTGCATTAATATAATATCTCATGCGTTTTTATTATGCCCACAACATTGATAATGTTATTTGAAATTATTATGAAGACTACAAATATTTTTCTACCTCAAATCTACAAAGTGGTAAGTCTCATACTATCTCCTAGAAACGCTATATGATTAATATTACATAAATTATTATTTATTGTTATAACTAAAATAACTATTTTCAAACAGTTGTATTTTATATTAACTTCTATCAACTACAATTATTGCTCCCTATCTAACAATCTGTTATGTGAAAAAATTATTTTTGCATGATAAATTAATTAAACCCAACAGTAATTTCTAATATATGTGGTGATAGTAATAATATCACTACTAAGTAGTTGTGAGATTATAGAGAACAAATACCTTTTTACTGTACACGATTCGATTAAAACAATAAATTATGTGGTTATATAGAAAAAATTAAAGTAACTGCTGGACAAAATATAAGTTTAAGTTACAAATTAAATTTTATTTATTTATAGAAAGTAGCTAAATATTTTCAAAAAAATTTTAATCAACAAACATTTTCATGTTTGTATATAGCAAATTCATTTTTAAAAAACATTGTTATGAAATTAAATTTGATGTGATTGTTTAGGTTTTCATAAAATCTATACAAAAATCAAATTATCTTGTATGGATACTTGCCTTCTTATTTAAATTATGTTGTTAGAATCATGTAAACAATGAATATTTTTTGGTTTTTTCTGTGCAACAAGCAAACTACATTTCGTTATCTACTGCTTCTATTTACTTTAAAAATATAGCAAATTAGTGTAATAATTTAGACTTTGTACTTTTATAATAACTTTTAATATAAGACAATAAAGTTCTCTCAGGATTTAAAAAAAAGTGACAAAGTTGTTTTGGAGGGAATGAAAGATAAATAGCATAAATAATTCATTTTATATAAGGTTTGAAGCTATTAAAATGTAGCAAACATACCTGTTGCACAGTTAATGAAAATTTGATCATGAAGTTTATATATGTGGTTTTATTTATTAAATTATCTTTCTGTATCCTTATAAGTATGTTTAAATCTACATGAAATATTTAAAATATGTTTGAATTTTACATCAATTCTTTTAAAATTTATTAGAAGGAAAAGTAAACTTTATAAAACTATGCAATATATAGGATTAAGTAAATTAACTCAAATGTTTATTGAATACTAATTTTTGCCTTTTACTTAAACTACCTGTTACAATTCATGAATATTGTATATATTTTATGAAGAGTAAAAAAATGAAACTCTGACAAGCAATAAGTGATTGTTATAAACAGAAATAACAGCTAAAAACCTTAATGAAACACAATTGTTTTTTAATTTTATTACAAATTACACTGCTAGCATAAAATTAGTTTCAAAAAATTAATCAGTGAAAGTAATAGATATTTTTTATGATAACAATCTGAAAATTGACAATAATAGATCTGATAAAAATTTCATACACAATTTTGCTGTTAATATCATGAACAGTAAAAAGCTCAATCATTGTTAATGCAATCAGAAATTTCTATGAAAATTAATATCAGGGAGAAAAATAACATCAAATATCCTTTACAATTACTCATAAAATGCTATTATTGATAAAAAAAATATTAAAACAGTTTTGTATATTATACTTTGATTTTTAAGATGATCTGTTTTAAATATTGATCTTAAACCCCCTCTGTTAAAATTTCTCTTGTTTAACTGTTATCTAGAAATATGCCTATCCCAAAATATTAACATTTAATAAAAATTTTATGTCAATAATGAATAAGTAAGTAAAAGAAATTAAGAATTTAAATTAAGTAGGTGAAAGAAAAAGTAGTTTAAGTTCCTTAATTTTCATATAATGTTCAAAATTGTCTATTGTCATTACTAATTTTTTTATTCAAACTTTTCCATTGATTCCAGTGATGTATAAGTATTTAAAGCTATTGCTCTGTGGTATGTCCTTCATATATTTTATTAGTAGAATTCACATTACATTGTAAACTTAGTTAAATAATTCCAAATTAAAATTTTTATTTATTAGGAGATTTATCAGCTGAAGATGAAGTCTTGGAATATTTACTTCATCAAAAGTCTGAAGATACAATTGAAACTGTTAATAAAGCAATGCTTGAAAGAATTATAGAACAAACACAATATTTGGCTGTATTCTTCTGTGAGTATAAATATGAAATTGTGATTTTCTTTAGTAATACATTTTATTTATTTGAATTATAAAATAAATGTTAAATTTGAATTCCAATCGATTAATATTTAGTTTTAAAATACAAATTAGAAAAGCTTTTTATTTTCAATTAAAAATATTGATTAAGGAAATTTTCTGAACATATAATTAATGTTTTTTTGAAATTGATTTGTGATAGCCTATAAAAGGTAGTCAAAACAGATAAATTGATCAAAATATTAAAACTTGACTACAACTGTTTTTATTAAATAATGATTTTATTTTCAGTAGCAGATGAAATTTAAAAATGATGTTGACAAAATGTATAAGTAGTTTAATGTATAAGTAATGTAGTTTGCTTAAAAATAGTTTTAAGTTGAAATAATTTTTAACACTTGATATTTTTCCAACAGTTGGAAATACTTTTCCCTCATTCGCTAGAACTTCCTATCAAGTTTTCTATTAACTTTTACTTAATAATTTTAATTTTTTTACTTTCCTATCATGTTTTGCAATTAAGATTTATTAGAATTCTTCTAAATTAAGTCTAAGTTATTTAATGCTCTTGGTGCATAATTTGTTCTTCTGACTTTATTTTGATTGCTTTCTTTCTGGTTGCTGGAAAAGAGCTTTGACATTGTTTAATATAACTAAAATGTTGAAAATATAATAATTCTTTTAGGAAAAATATAATTACTTATCAAAAAATTCAGTTAGCATAACTCACCTTTTAATTACTTATTTTCATTAAAAGAATTTTCGTCTTTAAAAATATAGTTTAAAAAATGAACACATGTGTAGCCTTAAATAAGAAATTTTTTACTCAAAATATTCTTGTTTGTATACATATTTTTTCATTAAATATTGATTCTTTCGTTTACTTATTTGTGATAAATTTGCTAATATTTTTAGAGTTTTACATGTTGGTATGCAAAAGTGTTTTTACTCTATGCATGAGTTATTATTTGTTTTGACCTTTTGAATACAGAGGATAATAATAGTAAAATGTCTAGATTCAGAAATATTTAATACCATTTTTAAATATTCGCCAAACTATTTTTTAAAAGTAAATGGAACATGCTCAAAAAAATTAAACCCCCCAGAATAATTATTCAAGGACTGATTTGGCCATTTCCATGTTTCATTTCATTACTGAAAGCTGAATAAATTTTTAATATACATAATGGTAATTATATTGAACATATAAGCTCCACCTTACTACTAATAATTTAGTTGAATTACCTACAAACGCAATCAGAGCTGTGTAAACTATAAACGAAAGATTCTAAAAGAATTTTTTAAATCAGATCCTGTTTGCATGTAAAATTTTTTAATTTAAAATAGTAAAAATATAATTTACATAAAATTCTGAATTCATGAAACATTATTTTTCTTGGTTTAGATAATGTTCTCGGGTTGTAACATTATTTTTCTTGGTTTAGACCAACATAATATAACCAACATATAAATATTAATATATAATAAAAAGAAATTGATAACGCTGATTTTATGCTGCATGTAAATGACTGCTGTGTGATTGTAGAATCATTTTATGACATTCCTCCTTTGGCAAATAAAGTATTCTTGTAAAGAATTAAATTGATTACCTATTGAATATTTTATATTTTCATAAAATTGTTTAGCATAATTTACATATAATTTTTAAATATATGTAATTAAATATATATTATACAGCAATATCTGATAAATTTAATTATTTATCAGATATTGCTGTATAATAATTTAAAAAACAAATATAATTTACCAAATAAAATGGGTTCAATATATCCTTTTCAAATGAATTTAAAAAATATGCATTGAAAACATTTTTTTCTCATATGCTTTTCTCCTGAAATCCTCTTCCTCTATAAAACAAATATTTTGTCCTCAAAAATTGCTATGAGAAAATTTAAATTATAATTAAGGCTTAAAACTATTTTGTCCAAAATTTTTATATTTCATTATGTGTCAAATCATTTTGCATGCAAATTTACATATTGCTTACCAAATACTATATTTTAAAGTAAATTTTAGATAAACCACACTGCCGGGCTTGTGAAGCTGCTTTACTTCAACTTGAATTCATTGATGATGATACAGATTTGTATGGAATTAGTGTAGTTAAGATCTATGATATGCAAGTGTCAAAACGATATGGAATTAAAACATTCCCAGCTCTTGTTTACTTCAGAAATGGAAATCCATTGATATATGATGGTATATAAAACAAAAAATATTTTCAAGGTTTGTTCATGATAACAAAATTATATGTAATATCATAATGTGTGGTATAATGTAATATTATTGCAGGAGATTTAAAAAATGAAGAATCAGTATTGGAATGGCTTATTGATGATGATAACCGTGAGCTGTCTGATGAAATTGAAACTGTAAATCTGAGAATGCTGAATAAACTTGTTGAAGAATCTCCATTTCTGGCAGTTTATTTTTGTAAGTTTTTGGAAAAAATATTTAAAGCTACAATAGCTCTATTGTTGTCACTACTCTCTTCAATGCACAAATGATGTATTGCTTATAATATTTTTGCTTTTCCTTCTGACATTAAATATGAATTCCTTACACTGGATGTAAAATTATATTTCCACTAATAGTTCGTATTATCACCTTTTAAGTTATTCTTTTTAATTTCTACTATATCAATATATTTTTCAAGTGCAGTATTTCTTTAAAATATTGTTTCTCTTGAACTACAATTACTAATATAAGAGATTTTTATAAATGAGAATTTATATACACAGAAAAAACATCAGTGTGGCTTATTTAAACAATGCAAATTTCCAATTATGCTGTTTGCAATGCAATTATCTTCAATATGTAGTTTTAATTTCCTGGAATATTTCCCATTCCTATACTCTGATGTTCAAAATTTCAAAGATAAATATTAGCACTATTTGTGTGACTTTTGAATTTTGTTTTATATTTCTTTTAATTTTCATTTTTGAATTATCAAAAAATTATCTTATAATTATTTTAAAAGTATATATGAAAGGTGAATATTTTTTTGAACAATTTCTGTTATATAGAAGTTTTTCATTAATACATTTACAACTTTTACATGATTTAGATTGAGATGTTGAAATGCCAAATGACGTTCAGAATTCACACTTATCTTGAAAACAGGAAATCGTCAGAGAAAAATATATTTTATAAATTAACATATAACTAATTTGTTGTACACTATCTTTTCCTTTGATTAGCTTGTTCTAAAATTTTGTGTACTCTGAGATTATGTAGATGCACCTAGATTTTTGATCTTCTGAACTATATGATAGAAATGTATTTTTTCTAAGTTATTATTATTTTATTTTTTTCTATTTTTTTACTTTTTAAAAATTTTCCTTAATATTTTATTATTTTTCATAGTTTAAAATATCTTTAGGCCTGCTAATTTAAAAGGAAAAAGATTTAAAAAATTATCTAAAATTTATTTGTAGACAGAATGAAATTCTTATAAGGGAGATTGTTAAGAATTCTTTTCATTATTATATAAAGGCAAAATGAACATTCTGACAGTAAAACACATTAACAAGTATTCATTGCATTTAATAATGGGTGCAATTCCTTTCAAAATATTCATCTGTAGTTGAGATGATGTAAAAATGTATCACTTTAAAATTACTTATGTAAAATTTTATTGATTTTGCATCACATTCCTTATAAATTTCATTTAGAATATAATTTAACAGCTAGTTGTATTTTTTTTTTTTTTTTTTTTGTATTTTTATTTCAATTATAACACTCACAATAAATTAGTAATAATGTTGTAGTTTTACATTTATATATGTATATATATGGCAGAAATAAAGGGCTGTCGCTTTTTATATCAAATTTTTTTTTTTTACCGTGAAAACATTACAATGTGCTTACAAGTACTCAACTTAGAATTTCTGAAACCACAGTGAAATATGTGTTAAGATATTGTTTAAAATTTGAATTATAGGTTTATGAATATATAAAAATTCACTGTTATTTAAAATATGCCATGCATTTAAGGTCTGCACTCCAATTAACATTAAGAATTTACTATTGTAACTATATGGTAGATTTATTATTTACGAAATTTTAGAAATAATTTAATAATTTCTGTGAAATTTATAAGAATATCCAGATATTTTTTTCACTTGCACTTAAAATGTTACTATTTATACTTTCTATTTTATTTAGTTGAAGTTGGTAATCAAGATTGTGAAAGGGTTCTAATGGAACTGGAAAATATTGATGAAAAATGTGATACATTTGGAATTGATTTAGTGAAAGTTTTTGATCCTGTTGCATTTCAACAATATAATGTTACAAGTGTACCTGCTATTGTTTTTTTCCGTAAACAAGTTCCAATGTTTTATGAAGGTACATAATTGAAATTTTTAAATTTCTTTCTGAAAAATTTTTTAAGTATTGAATTAAAGAATATTTTAAATACATAAGTTCAAAATGTCAAAATCTTTTTTTTCTTTTATGTTTAATTTAACACAAAGTTTTTTATTTTTAAATTTAAGACCTATCAAATCATATTTTTTGAGGTTATAACTTTAAATAAAATCATTAAAAAGTATTCAACTCTTATAAATTATTATAAATATTGAATTATTGTACCAGATTTACTTGAGTATTGAGAATTTTATATCTTGTTTATTCTTAATAAAATTTTAAGCTTATATATATACACACACAACAGAAACTTTTATAATTATATAAGTGAACAATTAGTATAAATGTTTACTTATATACATTAAAATGAATATTTGGGCTTTTATGCTTGTTAAAATCTTAATTTATATGCAAATATTTCAAGACGAGTGTAAATATAGTTTGTCAAGAAGTACTGTGAAGGGTAATGAGAACTATTATATTTATTAGAAATAAACTATATTTTCGTTGTTTTAAGAAATCCACAATTGTTAAAACACAGTGAAGAGTTAATATTTAAACTATATTTCTATTGAAAAGAAATAAGTATTTTAATTCCTTCATATTTCATCTCTTCACTGAGAATATTTTTAACTTATACAACTTATAAAAAGGAAATTTTGTTTCCAACGCAGTACAGTATAGTCACATACAATAATTTATGTTTTTAAGTATAATTTAAGTGTATTGTATAGTGTGCATATTTTATGTTTCTGTTATATCCAAAAACAATTCCTTTAATCTCTAACTTTGTAATATGAATTAACAATTTCTAAGAAGAAAAACTGGGTACCTAATATTTTTACTTACATTATCCTAGAATAAAATGTGTAAGTTTTCCTATTTTCATTAAATAAAATTCTAATATCATGTTTTTTTTAATATACGTACAGAATTACTTCAAACTTCATCACCATGAAAGATTAATTATTTTGCTTTTACTCTTTAAAATTTTACCATTTAAAAAATTGTTTTTCCCCTATTTTAAATTTGCTGGTGGATAAATCCTATTTTTTTAAACTGCCATTTTTTACAACTACACTGTATTTGCATTGTTATAGAAAATATTTGATTCAAATCCCTTATGTAAAAACCTTTTTTACCATGAAATCATTTAAATAAATTCAAAAAATCCTGATGGAATATTTTTATTTATTAGTCGCAGCAATGGTATTTTCCAGGCTCGTATTCTATGGAAAACTTTTTAACTGTAACCGCATCCCAAATTTTCCGCCCCTCAGTCACAGCGGTACCAGTAAATGCCACGATCTCTTTTCACAATGATTTCCAGAATTGATTATTACTTCGTTTATGTTGAGTAAATTAATTTTTATATTTGGTTAAAAATATGTGATTAATTTAAATAGTGTTTTTATCTTTATTTAGTTAGTCTTTTTTTGTAATTATAAAGGACTTAAAAGTGCCTAATATCTTTTTTCATGCTCATTTTATCTTACATTTTATTCATTTGATGTTTTGATGGGTGTTTGAAATTTTACTGCATTTTCATTCAAATGATATTAAATTATGTGTCATTTTTAATTCAGTAAACATTAGGTTACTCGATGTAAAATAAGAGTGCAATAAAAGTACTGTAAGATTTTAATTTTATTGATTTGTTTGAGTAAATTAAATTTATGTGTTCAGTCATTGCTCTTTCATTCTCAAAATGTTAATTGATTTCTCTTCTCATTCAAACTGTAAAATATTCATTTCTAAATGATTAAGTTTTTGAAATTATATAAATTAATATATCAATAAAATTTCAAACAAATCATAAATAACAGAATATGATGTCAAAGTATGGTTGTACATAATTCCCTTTTCATGTTTAATTTTAAAATGTTTTTAATAAAATGATTTTCAAATTATACATTGTCCTTTATCACTAAAATATTGAATATTTGCAGGTGATTTGTATGATGAAGAAAAACTACTTGGGTGGTTGACTAGTAATGATGTTTTCGAAATTAAGGACGAAATTGAAGAAGTCAACAGAAAAATGCTAGAAAAACTTCTAGAAGAAAATGAATTTATAGCTGTGTTCTTTTGTATGAACGATTATTTTCTTTTTCAATGTTTGTTTTTTAGAATTTTTGTAATATAACTATTTAAATAATTTGCCAAATACACATTATCATTATATAGATGTGATATGAAAGAATTTACATTCGAAAGAATATTTCGTGTTTATTAGTATATCGATTTTGCACACCAATTTTGAAAAAAAAAATGTAAATGATATCTTTAAAAATGCAAATTTTCTTTTAAAAAGTCATGAAATATTTACATAATTTTATAAGCTTTGTTTCCATTCTTTATTGTATTATAAAACAGCATTTTCCTAGTGTGTCAGAAATATATATCTTTGCCCATATGCTATATATTGAAACCTAATATAATTTCAAGTCCATCCTAAAATATGTAATAAAATGTAATTGTAAATTTTTGCTTAAATGATTTTCCACCAGATTGTTTCGAAATACATGTTTGACAATCTTATGAAAATTAATCTTAGTAGTTAAACGATATGTGTTCTTGTAATTTTTTATCATTTTTTTCTCACTTATTTCTCTATTTCAATCTAATCTAAAAAAATTTACTGCCTGTCAATTTTAATTTTTCCTACAATGATACGTAACTACAAAATTAATCTGTGGCTTATGGTTTTATATTCAAATCTTATATGTGATTATAAAACCCTTCTGATGATAATTTAGAAGTTTTCTGTTTAAAAACCATTATGTTATTAAGATCCTGTTTAATTATATATTTAACCTTGACAAGCTCCTTTAAAAAAAAAAAAAGTTGAAACATTTTTATAAGGTTCTAATATATTGAAATTTCCATTAGACCTATTTTGGTGTGTTTATACTTTTTATGCAATAGTGAGCTAAAAATATATTATTTATATGCATAATTGCCTTAATTGAAATTATTAGAATGAAACAATATATGCATTTTATTTTTTTAATTAATTGGGCATTTAAATAAATTTTGTTTTCTTTCAAAAAAGAAATACCAAAGGTGTAATTTTTCTCTTATCATTTTCACTATCTATTTTTTTTTAAATATTCCGTATCGAATTTATTTAATTCCTTTCTAAATTTTTTTTTTAAAAAAAGAGCTTTTTCCTTCCTTTTGCAATTATATGCTAATATGAATGATTCGAATTTTATAATAGTAGTTTATGCTACTTTTTGAAGAATATAATTACCATTAATATTTAGCTATGTCAGCTAAACTGTTAAACATATTTATTTAATTGTAAATTATTTTCTTTTGAAGTAGCCTTTTGAATATAAATTATTCAAATTTCTTTTTTTAGATGAAAATAAATGTGAGAAATGTGATGAAGCCCTTCGAGAATTAGAACGAATTGATGATGAAGCCGATGATCTCTTAGACATTATGCTTGTCAAGATTAAAGATCCTCGTTATGCCAAGAAATTTGGAATAACTCAGCATCCTACATTAGTGTATTTTAGAAAAAAATTTCCTTCTATATACAGAGGAGATTTATTGGAAGAAGAAGAAGTTTTAGAATGGTTAAAGACAAATCGTTATCGCCACCCAGAATTAAATATGTTCGTGTATGGATTTGCTGGTATTGCTCTGAGCTTTGTCTTATATACGGTATTTCTAGTTTATTGCTATAAAAATAAAGAAAAAAAAGAATAATAGGTGAATAAATGGTTATGTGTTTGACTTTTTCTGAGATGATTACTAATTTATCTCAGTAGAAAAAAAATTCCAGATATTTATTTTAATAAAAAGGAATGATTTTGAGCTTAGTAATATTTTTTCAAACTCTATATAATATTGATCATCAATGAAATGAAACTGTTTTTATTTAATTGGATTTGTATGCTTCAGTATTACAGTATTTCCTTTTACATTTTTTCGTTTGCAAAAAAGATTTGTATGTATGTTTCAGTTGGAGTACTTTACTAAAAATAATCAGTTTCTATAATATTCATACCAACCGATGATTCACACAATTCTCAACTTTCATGTAAGAGTGTTCATCTAAATTTTGACAAACTTTTGATATTATGATAATATTTATTTTTAATAATTTAGATTTAACAACACATTTGATTAAGTCTGAAAAAAATTTTTTGTTACTGCCATAAGGAGTTCCATAGTGGGCAAATCTTTATAAAAATATTTTTCCAAACATGAATGAAAATAATGTAGCTTTCAAATATGTATTTTCTTTTAATAAAAAGTTGTCTAAATGTTGATTTTTATTTATCTGCACATGTTTGAATTTTTTTTCTTACTAAATGTTATTAATTTTCTTTCCAAGTAGTATCATTTTAAAAATGCATACTTTTCTGGTTATTCCTGTTGTATGAATATGATTGTTTTAGACATTTCCTCACCATATACTGTTTTTCTTAATATTCTCAAAAACTCTTCAAAATTTTACTGTAAATATAAATAAGTTATATAAAATAAATGCTGAATTAATAATGCTAATCCAATTTCATACTATCATATTCATGTTTTTGAAAATAAATTGTGTATTCTTTAAACAACACATTTGATTAAGTCATAATTATTTTAAAATCTCCGAAAATAAGGGTCTGTATAATAGCTGCAAGTTAGCAATTTCAAATTGATTATTCCAGATTTTATCCGATTCTTCCTGCATAAATTGCCAATGATTTTAGGTTTTTATTTTGTTTCATAAATAACTTTGTTATGAAAACAATTTGTACTAAATTTCTCAGGTGGTTTTTCCTGAATTTCAGACAATTTAATCTATTATGTATTTTAACAACATGGTACAGAATGTTTATTTTAAAAATAAACATTCTGCAACATGCTGTTCAAATACAAAATAAAGTTAATATGATATTTTAATGATATGATATAATTGGTTGATTCTGATGTAGAAAATCCAACTATATGTTACCATTAAAATTACGTCTCTTATTAAGAAATGTGTTCTTAATTTATAATATTCTTTTATGTGTGTTTTAAAGCATTTTTGAAATGATGTCAAATCTAATCATATCGTTCTTAAAGAATATAAGATGTTATTTTCCAAGAAAATTATATAATTAAATTTTATTAAATTAAAATTTTGGGAAGCATTTTAAAGATGAATGAAAGGAAATGAGTAAGTTTAAAAAAAATCGGTTATAAGCATTTGGCATCAAAATATCGCAAAGTTTGTAAAACTATATTTGTTGTTAGTCTTTAGTGACGAATCCCGTTTCCAACTGTATTCTGACGATCGTCGAAGACGCGTTTTGAGACGCACAGAGCAAAGGGGGGTCCCGCTTTCACTATTGCACGCCACACCGACCGTCAACAAGTCATTATGGTCTGGAGTGTCATTTCCTTTGACAGCCGGTCCCCTTTGGTTGTCATTAGAGGTACACTTACTGCACAGAGGTACGTCGACAACATTCTATGACCTGTTTTGCTACCGTTTCTTTTGCAGTGCCCTGGGCTGGTTTTCCAGCAGGACAATGCCAAACCACATACAGCATATGTTGCTATGAACTGTCTGCCAGCTTCTCAAACTCTTCCTTGGCCTGTCAGATCTTTCTCCCATCGAGCATGTTGGGATATGATAGGAAGGGATTACATCTGGCACGAAATGTTAATGACCTCTTTCAACAATTGAAGCGAATTTGGCTGGAAATACCGCAGAAGACCATCCGGGAGCTATATCAGTCTATGCCACGCCGTGTCCAGGCTAGAGGCGGGTCAACGCCTTATTGAACTTGTTACTGTAACTCTGAAATAAATTTTTCAATTGTTCTGAAATTTTAATCATTTACTATTCTGCACATTGTCTTCCTATCCACCAATTTTCGTCTCAATCAGACAACTGTATAGTGCATCAATGTTTTTTATATATATACATCACATTATACAAAGTATAATACACTAATATTCTGTTATCCCAAAAGAATTAAAACAAACATTATATTTTTAGGAATCGATGTAAACTCCAAACTTAAATGGACTTTTCACTCTAATCAGTAATTAAAAAAGCAATAGAGGTAATATTCCCGATAAAAAAAACATTTGAGAATCATCTGATAAACATGGTGTTTATCTTTAAAAAATGTAATTTATCTTTTAGGACTTGTACAAAAAGCAAAAGAAAATCTTAGTTCTCACCATCACAAAAAGGCTTCCTAGATTAAACTAAAGCAAATTTCAGAATTCTCTTTCCTTCATTAAGTATTATTATAGATAATAACACTTTATTTCATTATATGTAACAATTGAAGTAAATACGAAATTAAATAATTTGAATCATCCAGACTATATGCCTAAATAGGAAAAGCGCATTCCATTTAACTACATTACCTAACTTTTTTTTTCTACTGATAAAATCGTTAATACAGATAAACAGAAAACTTTTCAAAAGAGCAGATCGATTCCCTTTTGCCTGATGGATAAAAAACAGATATGTTATTTATTCTTTTTTTTTTTTTTTTTACCTAACAACAAACATATCCATATGTAGAGTACAAAATTTAAAAAAGAAATTTTATTCCTCTAAACAGAATTGTTAGCCATCAAAACTGACATGAAATAGATTAATAAAGAAGAAAATGCTACAAACTAAATCAGTAAACTGGATTACAAAAATATCTTTTTGTATTAGATTAAGGTCCACATACGGTTAAAAAAATAGCGAAGTATTTAATCAGAATTTAATATATCTATATGTATATATATATATACATACATACACATATATAACCCATTCATTTATCTCTATTATTTCTATTACTTCCAAGTCTTTCTTTTTTAAATTCAGAAAAAATGGTACGTAACCTGGATTTCTATAATATTATCGATGAAATTTCAAGAGTAAATTTTTTTATTCTATTATAACTTTCTATTTAAACGTGATTTTTTTCCCCCCAAAGCTAGATTATTGACATTTAGTATCATGGTCTCAACAGATTTGAAAAATCTGTTCCAGTTCTTTTGAGTAAATGTATTTTTTAAAGTTTTTTCTGATATTTTTTTTTTAACTTTTGTTCCTGTTATACTAGCATTACTCTATTTCTGCTGCGTAGTGAGATGTGCAATGAAGTTGTAACCAAAACACCTTCTTTTGCATTGGAAAGTAAGAAGCAGATCTTGAAGTTGTCATAAGTTTCTGAAATAACATATTTTCTCATCTTGCTGTTGTTGTCTTGTACCAGCATTATGGGCTTCGTTGGTCCACTTTTCCAATTGAGCCATATTTTGGTGAGGAGTCCGACCTCCTCAGTACACACATACTATAGGGAGCCGTTTATAGCGTAGGCAATCATTCACAACCCATTCATACAAAGAAATGACAAAGACAGAGAAAGTACATCCATGCCCTAACTGGGATTTGAACCTAGAACCTCCCTATCATCTGTCAGGTACTCTAACCACTAGATTTGGTGTATGGTATTTTCTCTTCTAATACCATACATTGAACTGATATAATTCGATTCTGATTAAGAAGCAAAGTATTTGCCCTCAGATTCAGCTAGAAACGAGATGAGACCGTCAGATTTCTCCAGTTTAGATTAAACATTTTTCTGAAATTATTCTAAGAAATGAAATTTATAATTTAGTGTGGTAATATATTTCTCATATACATGTATATGATTTTATTAAGCAATATTTTTAGTTACCGACTTTATTTCCCTTAAAAGCAGAACTTTGCATGCCTATTTTAATTCCAATTATTGCCTGTAAAAATTCCGAAACTCAGACAGTCTTTCATAAAATTTTACGATTTTTCATTTGACAAATTATGAGTGACGAAGAAGATTAAAAGGAAAGTAAAGTTAGTTTTCTCGGAAGCAACTTTTGTGAATTTAAAGGAATTTTCAAACTATAATATAAAATATGCTGTCTCTTAATCCGCAAAATATTTATCTATGAACTAAAGTAGTGAGGAATGTTTACTTTTTCACAGAGAAATAAAATGTTACCCAAAAAAAATTCTACTTTAAAATAAAATTTTCCATTTCAAAATAACTTTGACATACCTTAATCGCATTAAAAAATTTAAATAAATACAGTTGTACAATAATAAGCTACTTTAAAAACTGAAAAATAAAAAAAATTCTATTGTAATAAATGACCAATAAAGATCAATTTGTAATAAGTTACGTTTTACTCTGTTTCATTATCATCTATCTTAGTACAGCAGGCGCTCGTTTTTACGAGTTCGCAGGGACTGGTAAAACAATTTGTAAAATAAGAAAATATATATAATGTATTATCAGATTACAAAGATCGTATTTTTTTTACTAAACTATTTTTTCTTTATAAATAAAATACTATTAGAAAGAATTATTTAAAGTGCATTAAAAGAAACACATGCAAAATAAAATTCACATTGTTAAAAACATTTACTCATGTATCTTTTATTTTTAGCTTCATAGCAAAGAAGTTGTATTTTTCTTTAATGACATTATACCATTAACAGGAATGTTTACGGTAATATCATTGAAGAGAATTTTTCTCAGCCAAGGAAGCAAAGCTTTTTCCAGTTCAGGTTGTTTTGCTTTTTTATAATATTTTCGACAAGGCGGTTTCTGTTTCCTAATCCTAGTAGTGTTTAGTTTTCCAGACTTTTTTTTTTTCCTTCAATTTTTTAAAATTGTCCAGAGGCTGTTCTTCGAAATTCTATATTATTTTTTCGGCAATTTTTGTGTCTTTAATGTTTTTTCATCTACTTTCAGAATTTTCTTATTTACTTCAACTGTTAAACACGTTCGTTTCTTCAGTGTGACAAATCCTACTTCCGAGTGTATTTCCTTTGTTCTAACGTACGTGAAGAAGAGAAGATTTTTAACCCCTTTCTATATCCTTACCTATACGGGACAGAAGTTGAACTCAGCACCACAGTTTTTTCCTCATCAATGTCTGATATTCATGCGCCTTGGACTCTTGTTTCCACATTGCCTGGAACGTGAGCCGTCGTTGTCCAAGAATGAATCAAGTTCTCAAGCATTATGTAAAAAGGAACCAAATAAAAATTGAAAAAATACCAGATCATAAAAAATATATAAGAAACTACAAAGAAAGCTAATTTTGAGAATCGAAAGTTCGCAAAAAAAGAGATTTTTCAAAATTTTAGTTCGTGAATGACAGAATTACCATTGTGTCTATGATGTCAGGATAGGGACTAGCCATTTGTTCAGAAAAACGAGAGTGTTCGTAAAAAAGAGTATCTTCTGTATATAGGATAGAATGTTTGACACAGCAATGGCAGAAATTAACGTCCAAATATATGCAAAGCATGATTGAAGTCAACCAATGGCAGAAATTATTATTCAAGATTATATTAATCATATCACACATGAAAAATAATATTAAATTATTTATAGTATTCTTTTTATATATGAATAAAGTTAAATTTTTAGATGCGGTTAAAACAATTCTGTCAAAATTAGTTTGAGATCGAAAATAAAAATAAAATATTGATATTGAAAATGCATATTTTAAAAAGAGAGATTTCTTAGAGAATATTTTTATTGTCTATAAATGTAATGTTCTCAGTCAATAAACTAAAGTAAGTAGAAAATTTATGAATTTTTTATTATTCTTTCATATTTGTAGAAATTATTGAATTCATTTTAACGATGATCTTGTAAAGAGTAATACTGAAAAATAAATAATTTGTTTACCAATCTAATGGATGCATTTTTCCTTCAATCAAAATGAATAATTTTAAATTTTTCGAATATCATTTCATACTGTGACATTACCTTCATGTGGTAGTACGAAAATTTCTTTTTTCAGCAAAATATTATTTTATCAATATAATGGGCAACAATATATGCCCAAAAATATTAAGAAACATGTTACTTTATTAAAACATTTGTAAAATATCTTTTGTATGATTGCATATTACGCACACAGTTTTAATTTTAACATATCTTTAAAATACACTAATTTCTCATGTAGCATAAACATAAGCATCCTGATGCAATACATTGTTTAGTATTATGATTTAATAAATAACAAAAATTTTAATATCTTGTTTCAGATGATTATTTTCATTTTCTAACGTCCAAATGTAAGCAAAAAATGATTGAAGTCAAACAATGGCAGAAATTATTTATTTAAGATTATATTAATTATACCATACATGAAAAATAATTGTAAAGAACTTTTAGTATTATTTTTATCTATGAATAAAGTTAGATTTTTAGATTCGGTCAAAAAAATGACAATCAACAACCATGTGCTTTTTCCCTAGAATTCGAGACCGAACAGATGGGGTGGCAAAGCGGTAACCATTAGAGCGAATCGACCGCTTATAGGCGATTTCTGACTAGAACCCCTAATATATGAAAGTATTTGCTATGTATTTATACTGAACAAAAAACCCTAATAAATGTGTAAAAATATGAAAAAAATTTTTACATTTCTAACTTTCGTAAAATTTGAGTTCAAAATGATTAATTAATCTAACTTGTCTTACATTTTATGCATTTTTTAAACGATAATAATCAAACTATAATTAATTTAACAAAATTGTAATGTAATATTTAATAAAACAAATAGAATGGATGTTACACACACAGTGATTCATCTTTTATTTTATTTATTATATCTTATTTCACTTCAATTCCTTGAATGTCATATATATATATATATATCACTCTTATTTTAAGTCTATGAACTATACAAACACTTTATTTGCTATCTTTTTTTAATTGTTACTTAAATAAGAATATTAAAAGGAATTCTTTTAAAAGACATTTTAGCAGACATATGATGAGAGAATTTTAGACAGATATAGAGAAATTTTGAGAACACTAGCTATTTGCAGTTAAATATTGTATAATTTTTAAGCGTAAGTGGTTAATAATAAAATAAAGACAGGAAAATACCTTACGAAAAGTTAATTATAAAAATAAATGCCTTGTATTTTGGTTTTTTTGAAATCTTTATTATGTATTTTGAATTTAAGAAAATCATTTTCTAAAATTACATTCTAAAGAACTAGATAATTATGAAAAGAAAACAATTCTTGTAAAACATTTCCAAAAGATTTATTAACTACATTACATAAAATACGAAGTAATTATGGTTCCATAAATTTATTTTAAAAATTAGTGACATTTTATTTATTAGTTTATTTTTCATTTGTTAAATAAGATACTTTTTGTTACTCATATTAACAACTTGTCAATAAGAATAATAACAACTCCATTCAAAAAATACTTATTTAATAAAATTAATACAATTTTTCTCTAATTTAAAGTATTTTGTATTTTATTTAATTTTTTATAACTCTATTGAAAATGTCAGAAAAAATGTATTTATACTTGCATGTATATTTATTAAAATTTGCATTTATTTGTGGAAATGACTTTTATATCATTTGTCATAGATGTTAGTAAATCAAAAGTTTCTAAAGAAGTATCTGATAAAATTTTAAAAATTCTTATTATTTATAGAAATTAATATTTATCCTGTATAGGTAAAGAATTAAAATCTTTATTTTGAAAAACCCAAGTTTTCTCATTTAGATTTTCTACATAAATAGCTTTCATGGACAAATAGAGTTTTTACTTTTCATAAAAGAGATTACTTTTCATGGTATTGATTACAAAAAAATATAATTTTTTTGTGGAAAATACGTTATTTTAAGCAACATAAATATTACTTGGAGGAAATTTAAAGGCATATTTACGAAGTTTGCAAATTTTGCACAATTTTTTCCAAAATAATAAAATATTTGAACTAACTGTGTGGAACAAAGCTTATCGAAACTGGTTTTAATAAAATTAAACTCTGTATTGAACAATCATAAATAAAGAAACGCAAAACGAATGAGTAATTCACATAAATATCGCAAAAATTCCTCATCGAAACAAAATACGGTACGAGTTTCTACAACGTAAGCTCTTCAGAAAATTTACTTCCTAGAACACAGGCTTCTCAAAGAATAAGAAACAGCAAGTTACAAATTAAAACAATACGGATTGTAGGACTATTACGTAAGCATAATTCTTTAGAGATTTACTTTTATCTTGTTGCAAGAAAAAATGAGCAAATGCTCCATCATAGTTAAGTAAGATTTTCTTAGTGACCTCCTCTCTCATTTATACATTCATACACACATGTATGTGTGTGTGTGTGTGTGTGTGTGTGTGTGTAGGAAATTGTTCAGCCAGTTCCTCATACACAAATTGCATTTGAACGTTGTTGCCTGGTGAAAAGTTGTTGTGATGCCTCGTGTAAGAAGGAGAAATGCGTACCAGCACGTTTCTGACTTTGATAAAGCTCGAATTGTAGCGTACCGGGATTGCGGTTTATCCTATCGCAGTATTGCTGCTCCCGTCGGTCGAGATCCAATGGCTGTTAGCAGAATATGGAATCGATGGGTTCAGGACGGTAATACAGAACGCCATGCGGGATCTCAACGGCCACCTATCACTAGCAGCCGAGAAGACAGGCATATTATTCGCATGGCCGTAATGGATCGTGCAACCACGTCACAAGCCGTGAGTCAAGAAACGGGGTCGTTTGGAAGACAACAAGTGTCTGTACGAATAGTTCGACGACGTTTGCAGCAGCATGGACTCTCAGCTCGGAGACCATGGCTGCGGCTTCCCTTGACGCTGCGTCATAGACAAGAGCGCCTTCAATGGTGTGATCAACGATGAACCTGGGCGCACGAATGGCGAGACGTCATCTTTTCAGATGAATCCAGGTTCTGTGTACAGCATCATGATGGTCGCATCCATGTTTGGCGGCATCGTGGTGAACGCACACTGGCAGCGTGCATTCGTCATTGTCATACTGGCCCATCACCTGGCGTCATGGTATGGGGTACCATTGGATACATGTCTCGGTCACCTCTTGTTCGCATTGATGGTGTTTTGAACAGTGCACGTTACATTTCTGGTGTGTTACGACCCGTGGTTCTACCCTTTATTCGAGCCCTGCGAAACCCTACGTTTCAGCAGGATAATGCCCGACCGCATGTTGCCAGTATTGTACGGACCTTCCTTGATACGGAACATGTTCGGCTGTTGCCATGGCCAGCACGTTCTCCGGATCTTTCACCAATAGAAAACGTCTGGTCAATGGTTGCCGAGTGACTAGCTCGTCACTAAACGCCAGTCACTACGGTTGATGAACTGTGGTATCGTGTTGAAGCTGCATGGGCATCTGTACCTGTACATGCAATCCAACCTCTGTTTGACTCAATGCCCAGGCGTATAACTGCTGTTATTACTGCCAGAGGTGGTTGTTCTGGGTACTGATTTCTCAGGATCTACCCAGCCAAATTTTTTGAAAATTTAATCACTTGTTATTTCTAGTATAATATATTTGTCCAATAAATATCATTTTGTTATCTGCATTTCTTCCTTGTGTATCAATTTTAATGGCCAGTAGTGTGTATATATATATATATATATATATATATATATATATATATATATATATATATATATATATATATATATATATATATATATATATATATATATATATATATATATATATATATATATATATATATATATATATACTTCCAATTATTATAATATTTAATTTATATACTTTGTACGTATTTCTAAATATGAATAATGTGAATCCACAAAACTGCCATAATATCAAGTATTTACTACAACAGATAACATTTGAAGTTTAAGAAATTTAAGAGAGTGATTACATAATTATATATATATATATATATATATATATATATATATATATATATATTTTGTCTGCATTTTAAAAAAGTGAATTTTAAATTCACAAGATACAAGAAAATTATCAAAATTTATTCGCTTGTACAAAGTCCTGTTGAATAAAATTTTGAAAGCAATATGTAATAGTCAAATAATCCAAATAAGTATTTTTTTGGGTAAAAGAGACTTTAATTTTAAGCACTCCAAACTGGAAAATTATCAAAAGTTAAAAATTTACATGAATAAACTAAATTTAAAAGAAATACGAGGGGAGAGTTTGAAGAGTCGAATTACTTTCTTATTAGATTAACTATTGACAAAAAGATCGTTATTTGTGGAAAAATTGATTTTGGTGTTCTAAAATATACAAATAAAAGTTTTCTTAGAGGAAAACGTTACAGACATTTAATGAGCTCTTTTGCCTTACCTATTAATAAATAATTTAACACAAAGACTTTCCAAAAATATAAATTGTTCATACAATATTTGAAACAAAAATGCAAATTTAAGAAATAGTAACAGTACATATATATTTATTTCTTTTTTCCTTTCAAACTATTTTATTGAAAGAATATTCAATGTAATCACAGTTGAAAAGGTGAAAATTTACCTTCATCAAGTAGCTAAAAGAAAAATATAAAAACACTAGATTGATGGAACTTAATCAAGAAAAATTATGTAATAAAAATATAGATAAAAACAAATAAACTTCTAACATTTTCAAATTTTTGAAAAATTCCTTTAATGAAACCTGGTAATTACACTAAAAATGCTTTTATTTAAAGTAGACAAAAGATTATTGTCACACAAGAGCTGGACTTCGTGTAACATTAGAACCGATTTCTCCAAAATGGAAGATCTCATCTTTTATCCCAATGACTATTCAGCAAAGAAACATGTTTTTGTTTTCATCATGCACATCTGACTCTTAAGTACTTAGGCGTTTTCTGAGTTTGCTACACATGAAGATGGCCCACACTCTGTGAAAGTCTTTCCAAAAGGCAGTCCACAAAAGGGTGTTTACATGTCTTATACAACAGTTCTACCCTGTGTCAAACCCTATCACGAAACATCCGATATCATGCTGTGCAAACATTTTCTAAACACCATTCTACCTCCCTTTTGGGAAAATAAATCCAACTAACTAATTTAAGACCGCCCCTATAAATATTCAGTTAGATACTCATGATACTGGATTTGATCTACAATTAATAATTGAAAGACTCATTTTGATGCAAGTAGTTAAAACACAATTTTAATATAAGTAAATTACTCATATTTTCAATACACCAGTTTTGTATGTAAATAAAATACTCGACTTATTTTTTTACTGTACTTTTGAATAACATAGTTTTTTTTCTTGTGATTTTCTTACAGTGTGTGTGGTATATATATATATATATATATTAATCTTAGAATGATCAAATTTTGCATAAATTTCTAATATTTTTTAAATATTTTTTGTAAAATTATTTCTAATAAAAAAGCATAAAAACTATTAATTACAATAAAGAACTGAAATAAAATTGCTTGAAAATTGAACAAATAAAATAAAAATGAAAAAAGGGAGTAGTCTGAGTTTGGGTAATCGTTATAATAATCTTTTTATTTATATATAATGGATGAAAAAAATGCCTCAATTATTACCTACACACCTGGTTAATGAACTAAGACAAAGATTAGTTCTATTTCACGTTGATTTTATTGTTAACACTTCATTTTTTCTGTATTTTTCGATAGAGTACATAAAAAGATTATTACGAGGTAAAAAACAATAGAAAAATCATGTAATATAGAATATTTCACGTGATTTATTTAAGATAAATATAATATTAAAACGTATGAAAAGGAATGCATTCATTTCATTAATGGATTTAAAGAGTGAAAAATGTTATGCAGTTATGTTAGCAGTAATGTTTTGCAGTTATGTTAATTCTTACTAAAAAGAAGTGTAAAAGATAGTCACAAGGAAAAAAAATAAATGTTAAAATCGCTTACCTTTTGTAGGTAGATTTATACTTTTTGTGTTTATTAATGCTAAAGTGACGCTTATAAAAAAATGAAGCGATAACTCTCAATTTAAAAGAATCTTCTCTTGGACTTGTTGAATATTTTATTTTATTTACATTTTTATAAGAGTTCTGCAAATTACAGTTTCACTGAAAGGTACTTACTCCACACTTTATGTGGGGTCTGCAGTTGCAGGCTTAAGAAGATCCACTCTTAAATGCAAACTATCTCATATGTTAAAAAGAACTTCGCGAATACCAGTTTTATATTATTGAATAATTAGGTTTATTGCATTATTTTCGTTATTTTTTTAATCTTTTGCAAGCCCGACCAGGATTCTTCCTCCTCCATTTCAGCAAAAACGAGCAAGTATTATGAAATTCCCTTGTCTTTGAGGTACTTATATGCCCTCAGAGACAACTTGAACGCTCCCATGACTCCATCAATCTTAAAAATTTCATTGAGATGAGAAAAAAATTCAACCATTTACTTACTGCCATGGTATTTATGGTAAAAAAATTCTTCATGACTGTCTTTATTACCAAATCTTTGATATTTTTCTCCAAATAATCATTTTCAAAATCAGCAAAAGTAGTTAATGATAACCATCCAGTAAAATTAAAATAATATTCTGAAAAAGTAATTATATAAATTATTTCTATGATTTATTTTTTTATGAAACGAAAAGAAGGAATGAAAAAGAAATATTTTTATAAACAGAATAACGTGTAATTTCAAATTTATCATAATGTATTTATTTAATACGAATTTCTCGTATTAAATGATTACGTTATAAAATGTTAATCAGACTTTCTTAAATTACAAATACATGAAATTAGAAACTAACAGATCAAAAATGTTTTATATGAATTCCTTTAAAAGATATATATACCTTTAGAGACAAACTTATAATAAATTCAAAACTTCATGGAGAAAGAAAAATAAAATTGTTCAGACGACAATTATAAATATTAAGGAAATCAAAGTCAATATTAATAAAATTTAATCCATCAATTTAATTAGATTTCAAATCATGTAAAAATATTAAGATGCAAGGGAATTTTCTTATGCTGGAAATCTACTAATGTTTAAACTATATATAGAGTAAATTTTTAACTCTATTTATTTAGCGAATACCTTCATTCATATAAAAGCCAAAATAATATAAGATTTTAGAAATGCACGTTTCTTCATAAAACCCAGAATAATATACTTTCATTTTTATTATGCCAATCATGTTAAGTGTCCAGTTAATTTCTGAAAATGATAGAGAATGCTCAAAATCATAACTGCTCTACAAATTTATATATAGGTTTTCATGAACTTCCAAAATGTACTGAAAATTTTAAAATAAAAGTGAATACGGAAATTTTAATGAACAATTAACTGTTTCAATGTATGATCATTTAATTCTTCAATGTGAATGAATTATTAAATATACCATTCAGCAATTTTTCTGCAGGAAAGATATTTTCAGTAACAGCATTTCATTAATAGTTAAACATAATTTTAAATAAAATAGGCACTGATTATTTTCATTGATAATCCTGTTTTTAGTAAACATTTAAATTATCTAATCATCTAGAAAAATATCATGTTATTTCCTTTCTATATTATGAACCAAGTATTCATTGATAACATAATCAAACAATTTCAGTTAACATGAAATTGTAATTTGCCAATCCTATGGAAACACCTACTGACTCTGGAAAATGGTATGGCAATAAAGATCAGTTACTTAATAGTTTGAGGAAAAATTACAAACTGAATGCGTAATTTGCAAGATAGTCTTCGCTTGCAGAAATACTTATATCTATTATCTTTCTAAATCATTCTGGTACACCATATTTTGCCATATCTTATATGTGCATCATTTCTCAAGTAATGAAGGCATTTCAAACATGAATATAACTAAAAAATTTTCTATGCATGAAAATAAAAATATTTTTCTTAAAAAAAATATATAAATGTAAAAACAATTCCAATAATAGAATTGAAAAATTTTGATTTTGCATTTCCATATATGAACAACAAACTTAATGATTTCAATGTTCGTAAGTTATCACATTCAAAACAATGTTCAAAATATTCTGATGGAAAATTCAGTGTCCAAAAAATACATGCTTATATTTGATAGAAATTCGCTGCCAAAGTGACATAAGTATATCAAAACACTATAAAAAAGTGCATATAATAAGTCTATCTTTTATATTAATTGAATGCATTTGTTTTTATTAATTAATGAGATTCAAGTTCCCTTAATTAATTTTTAAGACTAAATATACTTTTCTTTGCTCTTAACTTAGTATTTGTGTCATGCTTTCCATAAATAATCACGTACTGCAGAAACGTATATAATTTCGAATTTAAATATTTCTTCCATATAATAAATAGCTATGGACTATAATTAGTGATACTAATGATTTTAAATTTACCAGAGGAATAGCTTAAGTTTTTTTAAAAAAATATTTAAAGGAAAATAATAATTATAGATCAATAACTTTATAATAAGCAAAATAGCGTTAGATATTTTAACTATTGAACTCAGTTTAAGCTAATAAAAAAATCAAGTCTAATATTAAAATCCCACTGAGTAATGAAATCCTCTTTGATGTGAGTGAAACAATTAAATGGCTGAGTTTGAACACTTTTCCAGTCCATAGCGAAATGCCTTCCTTCTTACAAGATGCTCTCCGGAATGAGTGTTTTCCGGGGCAAAGTTCGATTCTAGTTACAATCTAATTCGTTTTCATCGCGCGCGTAATTTGAAACATGCATCAAGGGTCAAGGTTGCGCAATAGTTGTGTACTTTCTGCCCCACGTAAATCATGTGTTGGTCGTGGCGTGTAAATTCGGAGCAAGTGACAGAAATGAGTTGTGACGTCACTCAACAACGGCCATCACGTGTTGTCATGACAACCGCGCAGCGTCGTAACAGCCGAATTCTGCGATTCATATTAAAAGCCAGTCGATCTAGAGTTAGTTGCTTACTCATGTAAAACATGATTTCGTGATCAGCCAGGTCAGCTATGATCCCCTGGCTGACGGAGTTCGTGCTCATTGTAGCCAGTGCGTTGGCTGTCCTGTGTAATCCCCTCAACCGACGGCCAGAGGTAAACATTACTCTTTTGTATCCTTTATAAATGTTTAGAAAAGATTTTTAATAATTTGATCAATATAATAAATTGCATTAACTTGTTAATATTAAGAGCTCTATTAAATATTTAGAAAATTAAAATATTTTGTAATGAAAACATGTTTCGAATCTAAAAATTTTTAACGCAACATTTGAATATTTTTAATTTAAAAAATTAACAATTCTTTTTGCGAAATATTTAATTTATAAAACATTTGTTGATATTATATATAAGAAACATATAGTTTTAAATATATTACGATCATTTTATACTTAATCTTCCTGTGTGCATATTTATTAGTCATGTTTTTTTAAGTTTAAAAATCGTCTTTATAAAGGTATAAAATTATAGTTACCTCAGTACAATTGTGCATTTTAATAGTAAAATTATTTTATATCTGTATAAAAAACAATTTATAATCTGTAGAATTAAAATTTGATTATTAGTAAAAAATAATAATTTTTTAAAAATTTAATTTTTAAATGAAAGTGATGATATATGTATTTTAGATGATGTTTGCTTTTTGCTTAAAAATTTGCTTTATATAAATAAAAATTTTGCTTCTTATGTATAATTAACATAGAAAAAATTATATAGTTTAATTTTTTAAGTTTGTATAAAAAAATATCATGGCAAGTATGAAGTATAACGCATTCAAAGCAAATTAATTTAATCAGAAATATAAAAACAATTTTGATAAAAATTTTCAGTGTTCTTTATCTTATCTTAATTCAAAATACATAAAATGTTAGTAAAAATAGTAAAATTTTTTAATGTATTGAATTATGTGCTTAATGAATATAAAAATCTGTAATAATTGTCATTTGACAATTTGAAGCTGAACAAAAGACATATATTGCGAACTTAATATGATTGAACATAATTGTAGATAAATTTGATACTTGAACATTTCAAAACGTTATTTTTGCATCATATTTTTAAATCGTTAAAACGTGGGAAATAATTTCATTAGAAATGAAATCAATAGTACCTCCTTTGATTGCTATTAAAAATTGTATCAAGGATTCTAACACTATATATGTATATATCTTTGAAAATAAGTATATTGAAAAACAATGCAAAAGAAAATATTTATTTCCTATGTAACTTTTGAGTCATCACAACAATTTTTTAAAAGAAAAATTAACCAAATAAACAAAAATAATTTGATAGAAAAGAAATTAAATCATTTTGAATTACTCTCTTAAAGTGTTTCTACTGAGGATTTAGAATCGTAGAACAGACAAAACCATATTGTAATGCATGAAGAGTAAATTTATATTTAAATTATTAATTTTAATTATTTCATTAACGTAGCACATTAAAAACGCTCTTGCTTTTCCTTATATTTTTACTATATTATTAATAAGAACACATCACTTTTAAGAAAATAAAATGTTATGTTTTAATAGATTGATCACAAGATAATTTTTCTCTCATTGTTTACTTTTAATAATATTTTAATTGTTAAAACTAATTATATTTAAATTCCAACATTTTTTTCATTTAAAACTTTTAAGCAATTTAAGTTTCATAGGAAAGTAAGTTCTCAAGGAATAATATTACTCATACTCAAAAATTTCTTTAATATGACCATTATGGGTCATTATCAACACTCGAATTCGAGAAATAATCGTTAATTATTGCATGCTCATAAAACTTGAAAAAAAGCATAAATACCCTTTATTTTTATTTAAATTCAGTTTTGGCAATCATTTATTTCAAAAGAAAGTGTTTCCAGTTTGCCCTATTGTTAGTTCTTCATAAAAGATATTTTTGCATTAATTAAATTCAAAATAATTTTTATACACAGTAGTTGCTTTCAAACATAATTTTCTTTGAAATTAAGACAAATTTGTTTGCATTAATCAACATTTCCTGAGAAATTAATAATTTCGCTTTCTTATTTTTCTTATTCTTGGATTGAAACATTTGACAATAATATAATTTTTAAGAATTTTATAATTGGTTTCTTCATTTAATATTTTATATTATACAACATCTAATAATTTCATAAAAAAAAAAAGAAAAAGAAAATTTTAAAGACAAATATTATTTTATTAATGAATTCATAAAATTTAGAAATTTATCAAATTACTTAATAGAAAATAATAAAAATTTAATGTTGGTTAATTTGTTACTATTATTCGAGAATTTCTAATAAGTGAAATAATTCATTTAAATTGTTATGTAGAAGCATATATTTTATGCTAATGATGATAAGTTTGTTGATTATAAAAGTCATGAATGAGATTTTAAAATGACAATTCCTAATTCAGGAATATTTGAGCATATATACCTGAATTTTGTTATTTTAAAAATTTTAATACAAACAACATTTAAGTTATTAGTTTATGAGACTATCATACATAAAGTAAAAAATAATAATTCTACAGTAATTTATGCTCTATACAGTAGTTTTTATTTTTCAATTTGAAAAATGTTGCCCTAATCTTATACAAAATTTTCTTAAGTAATGAGATTAAGAATTCTCAATTATATCATTAAGATTTCAGATAGTTAATACATGATATATATATATATAATGTGGCATGAAATAATTATTTTCACTTAGGCATTTTTTTAAAAAAAATAAAATCTTTGCTTAGCAAGCGAAAAAGTATATATGTCATAAATAATATTAAACACTTTCAGACTGACAGTAAATGATGAAACAAAGCTGAAATCTTATATAACATGTGAGTGAGAGAACAATCTGAATTAATTACTTTCATGGGACGATTTCTTATGATATTCTGCCTCCTAATCCATTTCATTAAATTTGTGTATTTTAAATTGAAGAGCAAGATTGTCTTTAATTTTGTTCTGTGACTTACTCAATTGTGATAGGGAATGTCTATAAATATTTGGCAAATTTTTCTGGTGGACGTATCGAATTGAAAAATTACTTATTACCCTTCCTAATTTCACCTGAAAATCTTCGTCAGTAACTCAACAGCAGAATTCGAGCTTGAAAGATTTCTTTTAAATACAAAATACCTGTACATTGCGTACTTCCGAGATTATCATGAATTTCATGAAAATTCAATTACTATTGTGAATGCCATATATTTTAATAGCAATATATGGCATTATGTAACTAATGAATTTCTAAATTATATGAATTTAATTCACATACTTACATAGAGTTTTTTCGGCAAATGTTCCAAAAACAATTCCGGTATGCTTTAATTCAAGCCACAATCTATACTATTTCCAAGAAAAATTCAAAAATATCTCCTGAAAGAATTCGATCTTAAATCTACTGAGAAACATGCATATGTTTAGTTTCATAATAACGTCAACATTTTATCCAAAATTATTTTTGGCTAATTATCTTTGGATTAAAAAAAAAACTAAGTTCAAATAGGCTGGTGATACACCTGTGTAAAGATCAATATTAGGAATAATGCATCATTAAAGTCAGTCAGAAGTAAATATATCTGGAAAACATGTTAACAATATGTGTATAAATCATAATGTTTACATAAGTTATAATTAATATTTTTATAGAGAAAATTCATCATAATTATAAATGCTTAATATGCTCATAATATTTACTTATCTGTATCTTAGAGTGCATGATGCCATTTTAACTACATTTTGCCATATTTTTAGCATATGATAAACCGGAAAAGAACATCATATTTTTTTAAACAACACATTTATTTTCTTAGTTTTTAATAAATTTTTGAAGCAACATTTTACAAGCAATTTCTTGTGCATCGTACTTCGTGCCTTATATTTAAAAGAAGGGGTGTGATCTTATTTAATAACTTCTTCCTACGTTTAAAGTTTTACTTCATAAATTTTTAATTTTCACAGTTACTACGATATAGCTTTCTATAATTCTTGATAAACAAAAAAATATAGTTGGATATATTTTTAACCTATTTCAGTAAAAAACTCACGTAACGTCCTGTATTTCCGATTTGGATTTGTGTTACTCTACAATAACTATTTGTACACTATAGCTAATTTGACTAGAGCCTACAGTTTAATGCGGATACAAAACCATTACAAATATCCATGCCTAAGGTAGGAGACAAATCTGTGAACTGTCCCGAGGTAGGAGACAGTTCATGGATTTGTCTTTTGAGGTGTGGATTAGAAATATCATATTAAAATATTTTAATCCCAGCTGAGAGGGATACTAAGAACGAAAATCAGCTAATCGAAATCTCGTAGATTGTTTTAATCACCCCTTTCCCATACGCACACATGTATATAGATCTCAAATTCCCTTAATAAAAGTTATAGTTTTGTAAAGTGGAATAAACCCGCAATAAAATTTATAACTTAATTTTAAGCATTTGACAATTCTTAAGTTCAATGATAAAAATAACATCAATTATGAAACTAAGCTCATTGTATTTAATTTCTATCTGTAAAATATTAGAATTATACTTCTTGTTTTATAATAAATTTTAGGTTGTAAAAAAGAGGATTCATCAATTCATTTCCTTTCGAAAAAATAGATTATTTTACAAATGCGAAATTATTCTACTATTATTCTACGAAGTCAATACTTTAATTAAACAATGACCCTGCAAGAGATAACCCAGTAACTGTGAGTTTTGAAACAAGAGGTGCATCTAAAAAATGTAAAAATTCTAGCTAAACTTCTTTAATGATACAACGAAATTGCTTTAAAATACTGTTTAGCAATTTACTATTTCTTAGAAAAGTGATTTTGATAATTGTTATTAATATAAAATTTATAAAGTAATGGAATAAAATGTTTTTTAATTGTGTTTCCATTAAATTATTTTTTGCATAATAATTAATATACAGTTACTAAATTCGAAAGGATAAATTTTCCATTTTCATATTATAGATTTTTCTCAACTTTACCAATGATTTATTAGTTCCTTAAATAAATTTGAATAAACATAAATGACATGTTTTATCTTATGAACATTTTTATACGATTTGATCATTTTGCAAATGAACGATTTTCCTCAGTGTATTTTGATAGATATTAAACTTATTATAAATATATTATTTTTTGGAACTATTAAACCCACCCTTTCTTATGCCTCAAACAGTTAGTTGCAAAAAAGAGAATAAAAATAAATAAAATTAGAAAAAGAGCTGAAAAGTTATAAATTATATCGACGAAAGGGAGGAGCATGTAACAATGGAGCCCTTTAATAACACTAATTGCTTGTTCTACATCAGTAATTTGCAATGTTATAGTAACGTCATAACTGCCAGTAGTGCTAAGGTTGAAATCAATAGTGCTCAGTGTGGTGAAAAATCGATGCCTGCAAAATAAGGCCAGAGTTCAAGTTTTATCAATATTATTTGCCAGACAATGCATGTAAAGTTAAATTAAATAGTGAATTAATTCTAATATATCTTCCTTTATAACTTATATATATATAATACTAAACTTAGGCCAACTTTTATTTATTATTATGTTCTCAATAAATTATTCTGGTATTATTTGAGATCTAACTTATTAGCATCACTAATTTATTAGTTTTTGAATTAATGATATGATAAATACAGTGAATAATATTCTACGAAAATACTTCAAAAGTAAAAGCTAAAGATTTTAATAAAAACTTTTTAAAAAAATAAGAAAGATTTTAATAAATAATAGATTAATATTATAATCTGATCTCAAAATGTGATTCATTTTAAAAGTGGCTTGATTCTCAGTTAAAATAACTGACAATTATTATTGAGTGCCTGATTTCGCAATTATTAATGAGTTAGAAAATCTAAATCAAGTACAAGCAGATAAATTTTAATTTTTTGGCAAAGCATATAGCGTTTTGTCCTGAAAATTTTGAATATTATTTCATTATTTTATATTTCGACACAGAAAGATGTACAATATATATGTAACTTAAAACAATCAACCAATTCTTCTTCGAGTTAAATATTTTTTCTTGAGTTGAAAGGACACTTTCCTTTTTTTTATTTTTTAACATTCTTAAATGTAATGAAATGATATAAAGTTTTCTTATTTCGATTTCATTATTTTTATTACTCATATTATATATATATATATATATATATATATATATATATATATATATATATATATATATATATATATATATATATATATATATATATATAGTCATTTAGTACTTTGAGTGATATTACTTTACGTGTAGTATCACTTAAATATTATTTATCACTAATACATGTGAGCACTTATTCACAGAGTGTGAAGAATTATTCAGGAAAAACCTTCCATGACAGCTGTCGTGAATTGGATATCTTAGATTTCCTTCGATGTAAACTATTCAACCTGGTGTGATCAGAAACTGGTAATTGCGTGACAGTCCTATTTTATGTGAGGCAGGTAAATTGTCTGATGGTCCTCACCAGCTGCCACGAGAATTCAGACATGGAAGCGGGATCCTTTTCTTTTTCCGCATTTTCAGACTTTTGAATTTCACGTAGATTGTTGACGCATGCCGAAAGGTGCCAGATGGTTGTTTGTTTAACATTTTTTATTATTGTTTTAGAAAGGTTCTGTGGGAAAGGTGTGTTGAGCAATTTTTAGTCGGTGTTATGGCATACGTATATTTAACTTACATACCTCCCAAATATTATTTCTCTTTTCGTCCTCTAGTGATGGGTTTTATATTCATATTGCGTGTTTCGCTTATTCATTTTTTATTTTTTATTTTATTATCCTTCTGGACGTGATTTGATATTTGTAATAACTAAGCATACCTGAATGTCTTGCAGTATTTATTTGAAATATTTAAGTAATATTGATTTTAAATATTTCAGTACTTTTGATTTAATTTTTTTTTTTGTCAGTACTATTAAATATCTCAGTACTATTGATATGTTATAATTTAGGAAATAACTAGTAGTTTGTAAAATAAGGAGTTGTTTTTTTTAAAAAACTTAATCACTAAAATGGAAAATGTCGGAATTTCATAGTACTAATTACAACTCTCCATATGAATAAAAATTCCTAGTTATGTTGGCTTTTCGTTTAAAATATTTTTCAATTAAATAAAAGCATGAAGAACAATTGGTGCTTAAGAATTTATTTTGTCAAAGAAATATGACATAGGTACATATATTTTTGTAATAGTATTCGTTTTCATCAAAATAACTTTACAAAATGCCCCTATAGTGTGAAACTGTGTCTTCTATTGAAAGAGAAGCAGTTATTCGTTTATAGAAATATAACAAGAAATATGTTATTTACTTCACGTAAATATACTTATAAAGCATGGTTTTCTATTTTAATCAATAAATATAGCATTGCTCAATAAAGTCACGCAGTTTAGGTCTAGTATTTAGGTACACATAATTAAGTAAAAATGTTAAATCAATTGATATCGCTAAAATTATATGCAGTTTTGTAGATTTATTTTTGATAAAACACACTCTCATAAAACATTTGAAAAATGAGCTTTTGATCCATATGAATATTTGATAGATTCGGAATCTTCCTTAAGTTGTAGGTTCCGGTTGGATCAGCCTTCATGTACAAGAAATGATGATAGAGCGAAAAAGGAAATCAATCAATATAAAACTATGTTTGATTTATTATTTTCTTTTTCAGCAATTTATTCTCCTAAAAATGAAATGCTTCCCAAAATGAATTACACCATTTCATTTACAAGTGCTGTATTATTTATAAAACATTTGTAGTAAATAATGCGAATTCTTAAGTAAATTTTTTGAGTAGAAAGCAAAATTACAGCAGTAAATAAATGTCTATAGTAAGTTGTTTAATAAATACATGATTTCGAAGTGGATATATTTTTGTCATAATCAGATACTTTCGGTTTTTCATTACTTCAATTTGAATTATTATAAATTATAGGAAAGCTATAAGTATTAATTTAATAATTTTTCAATTCTGTATGATATGTTACACTGCTTAAAAATTTTACTTAAAAAAGATCCATATAAGTTCAGCAGATAATTAAAAATAACTTTTTTCTGTTTATTAGAGTTTGCATTGAAAACAATACAAATTAAATTAACTTCTAATCTTAATTTACTCTCCCCATGGGAAAATTTCTAGTTATTTTAAAATGTCAATAGTCTGTATTACTTAGAAATTGAAATATTCTAAATTCTCTCCAGTTATTAAATAAACTCTGTTTACTTCCCTTCACATTTAAATTAATAAATTAATTTTAAGCGCTATCTATCATTGTAAAAAAAATGCATGACATATTTTAAATTTCAAAATCATTAAGTTAGAAAATCCTACCCATGGATAACTGTTACGTGTAGACTAAGGATAATAGTAAATTTTTCAAAGTATAGTCAGGATATCTAAATAATTTCTTACCATGAAACAATAGTTAAAAGAATTCTCAAAATTCGAGGTTGACGAGAGGTTGGTAGATTTCCTTAATGCAAAACTACTTGCTCTTTATTTTTCAAGTTCTGCCTCATTTTCAAGAATGAAAAAATTATAAAATAAGTAAAGTGAAAATCGCATTTTTTGAAAACTTAATTACATTTAACAAAGATCAAATAAACAAAAAACTGCTTACAGTGATTTAAAATTGATGTTCATCTACTAAAACTGTGTTAAAAGCATTCAATTAATAAAACATAGCAGTCTCACATTAAAAAGTTTTATCTAGCAGAAATATAAAAAAAAAGAAATTGGGGAAAAAAAGATAAAAATTTATGCGGGAAGCATTACTGATGCCTTCTGAAATTTAATTGCACTTTTAATATGTTTCAGCAAATAAAATGATAGAAAGAAGTGGAGAATTCAAACTAATGTTACTATATTTTGCAAAACATTCCTCAGAAAAATAACATTTTACTATTATACGCAAGGGTAAAACTTGACAAATAGTTGAATTTTATGCAATTTTAAATAAAATATTTAATTACAAATAGCTTGACACATAAATTGATTAATAATAAATTGGTATTTAATAGTTTGTTTACATATATTTATTTAGCATAATTAAGATATGAAATCTAAAAATATCATTTCGTTTATATATAGCTTACACGAGACGATTAATTTAGATTCATTAATCACAAAATTATAAGTAAATTGGTAAAATAAGTTACTTTAAATTAATATTGGCACATTATGTATTTTATGATTATAGCATATCATGAATTAAATTTAACCTTTAATTAAAATTTTAATAAATGCTGAATTGAGTTAAAATTGCATAATTGCAACATTGGAAAATATTGATTTTACATTAATTTATAAAGTAGGCGTCTAGCCAACAACTGGAACACCTACACTAGGTACACTATTTAACATTTATTCAATATTACGTTATAATTCCTACATCTTAAATGCTTCTTGTTTGTTTTTAAATGATAATAAGATCACAAAATGAACTATTTAAATAAATAGCTATCACATTAATATTTTTACCTGTTAATTACTTTATGCATAATTCAGAAAAAATGCTTTTTGCAATGAAGAAATAAAAACAATTTACGAGTCTTTTTATTGAAAGTCAATATATCTTAATGAACTCAGAATATATTTTGACAGTGATATATTATATGATAAATCAAATAGAAAGTTCTTAGGGCTTGTCTTTTACAGCAATCGGATCAATAATGTTCGGTTGACAACGACAATTGTTTTCTAGATTAACTCCAAACAACCAAGTTTCGCTATTTTTAACCTTATTGTAAAGTAAATATTGTAATCAGCAATGATATTTTTAGATATGTAAATTTGAAACTTAGAGTAAATATTTAAAATATAGTCATGATGTTTCGTTAAAGTCAGACAAAAATTGCATTAATGTTTTTACAATTAAATCCTAAGACAGTAAATAATTTTGAAACAAAACAACGCATCTGTAAAGTGACAAATTATTTTATATGAGACTTTTTGTGTATTTTAAGTTGTTAGTTTTGATCTATTATTCAAAAAAAATTTATTATGAACAGTTTTGACACACATCAGATTTTCCTATATATTATCATAAGCAAATTTCTTATGTAATAACATGGAAGAAAAAAGAGAAAAAGGCAGATTTCTGAATCAGCGTAGTTGCATTAAAGAAAATTTATGAATAATATGTGTGTTAAACTATTCATCCATATTTATTTCACGGAAAAAGGTTTTATTTCTATTAAATCATAGATCTTTCTCATGATTTTCTTGAATCATTTGCCACAATTTGTGGAGAAAACTTCATGCAGAAAGCTTTCCACTTTTTAGAGCAACGCATCAAAAAGACATTCCAAACTTTTTAAATAACACACGGTCCCCCAAACATTCCAAAATTTGGGAAAAATCTTCATGCAGAAAGCTTTCCACTTTTTAGAGCAACGCATCAAAAAGACATTCCAAACTTTTTAAATAACACACGGTCCCCCAAACATTCCAAAATTTGGGAAAAATCTATAAATTGTTTCATACATAATGGCATAGATAATTAATAGTTTAGAAAAGAAAATGGTTCTGTGTTAAATTTCTATAAGCCTTCCTAGTATCTACGCTAAATAAAGTTTATGTAAATTAACAGGTTAGAAATGTTTTCAAAGTTAATGGTTTGAAATAAAAATTTAAACATGGATTTTCGAAAAAGAATCATAATATTCGAAAAAGAATTGTAGCTAAAAATCATTATGTCGTAAATCTAAAATTCAAAGAAACACCAGAATCGATTAAGGAAGCTATGCAGAAATCTTTAGTATTCTTAATAGAACAGTTCATTTAATTTTGTTCCCTACTATAAACTACTAGATAAAAATAGTTAATCCAAATTACCAGTCCGCACTTTTTAATCAACGATTGATTTGCTGACAACTCCGTTTACAGACAGATTAAATGTCATATAACGATATTTGAAATGATGAGCGAAAAATGTTTCAAGGTATTTAAGAGAAATGTATTATAACAAGAACTGAATTTCCCAAACTTCAATCATATGATATCTTTTTAAACAATCTATACATTATAGTAACTATAAGTTAACAGTAAAATAGAATTTTTTAACAGGAATAAATTGTTTTTATATATGCTTAAGTTTAAAATATTAAATTTTATTTATAGTGATTTTTGAGAAATGGCAAGTAAATAAAATTTTGTTTTATTCGTACTTTTGCTCTTTAGAAAATATATTATCTGCCATTGGATTTCTGTCAATCAGCCTTTTGGCTACTCGTCTATTGCCGATTAATGGCAATAGATGAATAGCCAAAAGACAAACAAATCAACTATGGATTGATAAATTCCTTCCTCAAAATTGATGTGCCATTTTACAGCAATTTATTTATTGGGTAATAGGGAATATTGACTTGAAATGCTAAAAATTAAAGGAAATTTTTTATGCATGATTGAAGTAGCAAACCACTGATTAACATTCATGTTATTTTTCTTCTGAGATTATGATTCAGAGGTGCAGAAGCGAAATCAATA
The DNA here is from genome assembly GCA_030067965.1 of Latrodectus elegans. Taxonomy (NCBI): domain Eukaryota; kingdom Metazoa; phylum Arthropoda; class Arachnida; order Araneae; family Theridiidae; genus Latrodectus; species Latrodectus elegans. The sequence goes on from CM057809.1 coordinate 44,542,876, forward strand.
TTTACAGACATGGCCATATTGCTCCCTACGATATGTGACCTCGTCTTCTAACCATGGTTCAAAATTATGAAGCGCTTGATGATTGGCGAGTATTTCAAATTCGCTAATCTTAAGGTACAGTCCGGAGATTGTCTTCACTGCTATGTATTTATATAAGCTAAAAATTTGAAACTTCTTACTAAAAGAGTGAAGTAAACCTGAACAAATAAAAATTTAATCTGTAAGTCTATTTTCAAATGAGGCTAATTTGGTTATCAAATGAGATTAATTAATCTCAAATGAGATATTTAGAAGAATGATTGCATGACATGTCAAGAGTATAACATTTATCATAAATCTTCAAGGAAACAATTCTGGTATTCTTCAATTTGATGACATAAAATTTCCGAAAATCCACAGAATGTTTTGTTCAAATGTCCTTTAAGAATTTGAATTACACATTTTTTAATACCACTTAGGTATATTATATTTACTATACTCTTAAGCAAATTTTAGTGATAAAACTTAAATAATAAAGGGAAAAATATTTAATGAATTTATAATTGTTTTTACGTTTGTGATTTGAAGACACTTAACTAACATGAGAATTTAAATAAATTGGTTATTTCCAAAGAAACTCTTTATTTCTGTAATCTTAAATTATTTACTGTTTCTAATTCATAATAAAAGAATGATTAGCTATGTCTAATTAACGGCATTTCAAAATTAGAGAAAAACTTTCAAGCGTGCTATTAGAACTTTACATTAGAGACTTAAATATTGTTAAAATTTGATAAAAAGAACAAATATTGGAATACAATAAAAAATTCCATTACTCTTAAAAATACATATATTAGTTTCGCCTCCCATGAAAATGCACTTGTTGAGAATAAACAATATTAAATTTTTTTGCACGAAAATTTATTCAATTTCCTGTAATCATTTTGCTGTGATAAATAATTAATCGCGTTTATGAGTGTGAAAGAGAAAGAGAGAGAAAGGTCAAAAAATTCAGTATCATAAGAGATAGGAATTATAATTTTCGTACGATCTCCTGATGCCCAGAGTGATTTTTAAAAAATTGTTGCATTACTTTTGCCTGCAATATTGAATTTTTTTTTTTTTACAAATATTCTTACAAGTTATTATTTTTCTGTTCATAAATCTCGAAATATTTTTCAAATATTTAAGGAAATGTACCCCAATTGAGCTAAAAATGAGTTATTTTTGATAGTAAATGAACTATAACATTAAAAATTGATAAAATAAAATGATTTATACTAGAATACCCATTGAGAATAATTGAAATACAATTTTAAGGAAAACACATTATATATATATATATATGTATATGTATATATATATATATATATGTATATATATATATATATATATATACATATATATATATACATATACATATAAATATATATATATATATATATATAATTATAAAGCAAAAAATATATACATATAGCAAAAAATATAAATATATATAATAATATAAATATATATAAAAATACAATACAAAATATACAATACAATACAATAGGAAATCTAGCCAGCGCAAAAGCAGCTAAAGAAAGATTTGCCAATATAAATAAGATAAAATATGAAAAATATGAAATTGGAAAAACAGTGAAATATAAATAAAATAAAACATGAAAAATATGGAAAAGCATTGAAATACATGAAACAGATGAAAAGAAGAATACATAGGGGCCACGTCTTCATCAGGAGGGAGATGGCCAGCTATGCTAAAAGAAAGAACACTCTTTTCTGACATGCTCGAAGGACAAATGTCTAAAGATCTTCGAGCAATTCCCCCAAAGAGTGTTCGTATTCAAAGAACCTAGGTTAAAACATTTGAATAAATATAAATGCAGAAAATTAGAAATACCTATAAATTAAACACAAATGCAATTAGAGATACTCATATAAATGAAACATACATACAGTAAAAATTTTAAATACATAAAGCCAAAGTCAGCAAATCAGATGGGATTTATACATGAAAATAGTATGAAAGTTGCCAAAAGTAATTTTAAAATTATAGTAAAGAAGTGTTGCCAGTTGTAATTAGATTAAATTTAAATTTAAAATATAAATGTAGGTGTTTTAAGGATTCTTGTAATAACTTCAATGCTTGGGTGGCCCTTATGTAGTTATAAAAACTACGCATTACTTTAATCTTACAAGCGGTTCCCTACTTCCTACATATTTTAAAATAAAATTAATTGGAATATTATTATTTTTTAAGTGATTTATCAGTCGTTTAATTTGATTTTTAGTAGATTCATGGTTGTTGCAAATATTATAAATGCGATTAAGTTCATTAATTATAACGTTTCTGTATATTTTTAAAGAAATATTTGAGTTCCAGGAAATTAACTTATTAACATGAAAATTAAATTGATTTGTTTTGTCGAAGACATCAATATATGTAGTAGAATTATCAGTAGTGATAAATAAATCCAAAAATTCTGTTTTAGTATCAAATAAATTAGTTTTAATTAGAGAAAGCTCTTCAGGATAAATAGTTTTAGAAATATCTTGAAATTTTAAATTGTTAAAAATAATGAAATCATCTATGTATCTGAAAGCATAAGGATATTGATAAAAGAAGTTTTTTTCGAAATAATGTAGAAATAAATTTGCTAGTGTGCTGGAAAAGTTTGATCCTTGTGGAATTCCACAATTTTGAATAAAAATATTTTCACCGTTAAATATATAATTGTTATAAATACACATTTTAACTAGATTATTCCAATATTCAAAATTAATATTTAATAATTTTCTATAGTCCTGATAATAAATGTGTAATACGTTATTTAGTTTATCAATAGGAATACTTGTAAAAAGGTCTTTAAAGTCAAAGGAATTAACACTATGAATTTTATTTTTTGATAAGAAATCCAAAATAGGTTTATTGTTATTAATGATCCAAGTAGTATCTGATTTAATAATATAGTCTAGTATAATATTAAGAATTTTAGCAAAAATGATTCCAGGTTTATTCATGTACGATTTAGTACCACAGGTGATAAATCTAAACTTTATAGGAATTTTGTGAAATTTAGGAATGACTGTTAAATAAGGAAACTCTAATTTATAGTTGTTAATGTTTAGAAGTTTATAAAATCCAAGGATTTTTTTATTAATGATGTTAACTGTGGAGTTTAAACGTTTATAAGTGCTGGAATTTAATGTTTCATTATCAATTAAATCTAAATAAAATTTCTTACAAAAAAATGCGTAATTATTAGAGGCTTTATCTACTGGAGTAATGATGAAATTATCTTTTAGTGTGAAATTATCTTTTAGAGTGTTCTTTCTTTTAGCATAGCTGGCCATCTCCCTCCTGATGAAGACGTGGCCCCTATGTATTCTTCTTTTCATCTGTTTCATGTATTTCAATGCTTTTCCATATTTTTCATGTTTTATTTTATTTATATTTCACTGTTTTTCCAATTTCATATTTTTCATATTTTATCTTATATATATATATATATATATACATATACATATATATATATATACATATATATATATATATATATATATATATATATATACATATATATATATATATATATATATATATATATATATATATATACATATATATATATATATATATATATATATATATATATATATATATATATATATATATATACATATATATATATATATATAAAATTATATATATATATACATAGTTATATATATATATATATATATATATTTTAATATTTTTATATATATATATATATATATATATATTTATATACATATTCATTTATATATATATATATATATATATATATATATATATATACATATATATATATATATATATATATATATATATATATATATATATATATATATATATATATATATACATATATATATATATATATATATATATATATATATATATATACATATACATATATATATATATATATATATATATATATATATATATATATATATATATATATATATATATATATATATATATATATATACATATATATATATATATATATATATATATATATATATACATATATATATATATATATATATATATATATATATATATATATATATATATATATATATATATATATATATATATATATATATATATACATATATATATATATATATATATATATATATATATATATATACATATATATATATATATATATATATATATATATATATATATATATATATATATATATATATATATATATATATATATATATATATATATATATATATATATATATATATATATATATATATATATATATATATATATATATATATATATATATATATATATATATATATATATATATATATATATTGATAAAGTTTATAGCCTGCTTAAAACATTGTATTAAAATGCAATGTTAAGCAGCAAACTTCAGCTGAAATAATCTCTAATATATATTATATATTTACCAAATTTCTTAATGTTATTAATTAATAGTTAAAATTTAAGTTACTCTCTCTCTCTCTTAATTTGCACGAATTGTTAATTAAACATTAAATAGAAAACTACTGATATTTTACGAAGGTTTTCTATGATTACACAAATGCAATCAGTTTTGTAGGTTGAAATATCAAACTGAGCACGCGACAGAAATCAATAATAGTTAGCAAATTATGACTGATCAGGAAATAAATTTAGTTTACCGATGCGCATATTTACGTGAGTTTATTAAATTTTTGTTATCAATTTGCTTAGTCAAGTAATATCCAAAATGTTAATATTATTTGAATAAGCACAAATAATATTAACATTTTGGATTAAACATTAACATTAATTAAAGAACAATTTAATTAGAAAATAGTATGGAAGCTTAATAAATCGTGAAATATCGTGCGTAAATAAATTGTAATAAAAGTCCAGATTTATAATATTTTTTAAAATTTTTATATGTAAAAATATTGTTATTTTGATCAAAAGAGTTATGTAAAACTTACATTAAGAAATATAAAAAATGGGGTTTGGTCACGAAATTTAAATTCTTGTATCTCCTGGCAATCATTTTTATGTGAATACAAGAATAGTTCAATTTAGTTATAAATTGCTTATTATGAATGAAACAAAATTTGACCAAATATCACTGAACTGTATTTTAAAAGTGTGGATTTGGTGATACTTTCATGATTGCATTTTGCAATTTTAATTAAAAGATTTTACTTATTTTAAAAAATTTTTCATATATATATATATATATATATATATATATATATATATATATATATATATATATATATATATATATATATATATATATATATATCTTTACTAGAGACTAAGTTTAAATCATAAATAATTTTCTACAATGTCAACAAAAAGTAATAAATAAAAAAAATGTGATCGAGATATTCATGCTTTAAGTAAAATGATTGTTTTCTCATTATTTTATAAATATTTAATACTATGACAAACGCAAATATTTGCATATATATGTGCGTGTAAAGAGATAGTAAATTCTTAGTACAATATTTGAAAAATTGAATCGATTACCAAATTATTTACATTAGTTCCGATTCATTTATAGTGTTTACTTTAAAAAAATCTAGAGAATACCTCACTATAGTAACTTTATGTGACTAGTTCTTTCGATAACATTAGGAAACAGAGGTCTGGAACACAGAATAGAATCTAATTGCATATCGGGAGGCAAATTACTCTTTTTCTAACATTTTAGGAAATAGAGGTCTGGAACACAGAATAGGATCTAATTGCATATCGGGAGGCAGATTACTCTTTTTTCTAACATTTTAAGTTGAGAAACTTCATGAAATAATATTTCTTATGAAATATACAATAAAGTCAACAAAGTTACTCAGCATATTTTAATTCACTCAAAAAGATAGTGTCACGCAAAACAGGTCTATTATAAAATAATTCCAAAATCCTCATGTTTCATTCCAAGGTTTCAGATATCATGATCAAGATGTCTTTTATTGAACATACATTACTGGAAAGCTGTCTGAAGAAAATAATGGGGTAGGGTTTTATGACTTCCGGAATTTAAAATAGTTCAGCCATGAGCTGAAGTCTGTTAAAGTTATCTAATTATGCTAAGATGATTTAAAAAAAAAAAAAAAAAACTGTAAAAATAAATTTGGAAAAAACCGTAAAATCATTTTTTTTTTTTGGTGATTTTTGAGGATATCTAGACAATTGTTGCCTCACAATCATAAATATTTGGTTCTATCATCTTGTTTAGACTATCTCTATGGACATGCACTCATTTTTAGCTTTGTCTAAAATGAGCACCCCCCCCCCTTCCAGATATATTGCTTTTGTTTTCCCCTGAACAAGATTCTCCTTACTCCAGTAGTTTTTTAATAAGAATAGATTACAGAGCCACACATTCATTCATTCATTCACTCCCCACCCAGTCAGAGAATTTATTGATTTATGATGACCTTGTTACACTTTGTGGACCCCTAAGGCTTATTTGTGTCTGAATAAAATAATCAAAGGCGAAAATTGTTACATTTGTGTTTCTGAAAATTTTGAGAATACATTATGAATTTTCCTTGCATCTTGCAAAGTTTAATGTTAATGTGGGTCATAGAATCTTTTGTAGTTGACACAATGTTTGTTTTAGGAAATTACTACTTGCGGTTATATTGCATGCTATTTTACAGACTATTAGTACCTTGGTATGTTGCAGACATATGCAGGCCTCAACTTCAGTAAAGGCAGTGTCTCAAATTATCTTCACAAAAGATAACATAGGCTCACATGTTTTATGATAAATAAAGTGTAATTTATGCATCAAGATTTCCGTGTTTTTGTTACAGTCAATTAATTCCTCAGAAATTCATAACCTCTACTTTCTTTGGATTTGATTCAATATAATTATTGGACATGAACCTACCTGAAGGATATGTTTTATTGTGGGGGTGTAGTGACACTAATTTTCAGTATTCCACCATACTTCATTCTACGATCAGCTGTTGAATATTCCGTCAAGTGTTTTGAAATTTCACTGGCCTGTGACAGTAGGCACATTAATCAAATTCTATAACATCATCTTAAATATGATCAAGAACTTCTATATTTCTCACATTTAGTAGTAATTTAATTCCATTCCTGCAAGATGGCTTTTTTTTTTCAGTTACAAGCACCACAAATTTATTTTTCTTTTAATGTTTATTTAATGTTGTTCTATCACATTTGGTGATTAAAACTTGGTGACACGATAAATCTTCATTCTATTATTAAACTAGGCCCTCTATCCTGGTTATTCCCTTATATATTGTAACTTTTCCATGCAAAACATTTTAATTTTAAAGTTAAGTTAATTTTAAAAGTGCTTATAACCTCATTAAAAATGATCTACATATTTTTCGTTTGATCTTTTAACGAATGAATTTATAAATCTTACTAGATTATTTACATAATTCTAAGTAGAAATTTTAACACTGAAATTAGACTGGCATTAGTTATTATTTAAATTAAATTGTAATAAATGAAAATTTGATTGCAATAAATTAAAATATTGAAGCTGATGTGTATGAAAAAATTCTCAGTGTAAAAATAAATAGTATTGATTGAATAATAAATATTATACGATATTTTTAAAATCGTCTAAAATTATTTTACTGTGCAATTACTGAATTTGCTTTTTGAATTTTACTTTACTGTAATATTTAGATTTTTAAAACAAAAACCTGAACATAGCATGCTCTGAATAATATCTAGCTACAAGTCTCAGTTATTTATATTTATTATTATGAGTAAACTTTATAATTTATGAGTAATGAAGATGTTTGAAAAAATTTTCATGGAGTCTAAATTCAAATGCGTTTATTTAAAATAGCGATCGAAAATTCAACTATAATTGATCATGGAAAACAATGTAAAATTAAACATAAAACGTTAAAATTTAGAAATTAAATAACCCATGACATAAGTGTTTATACCTTAATTAAATATAACGTTATTTTTCCTTAATGTTTTTTTAAAAATATATTTGTAATCGAAAAAGATAGTAGCAATTTAATTTAGCAATTCAATAGCTTATAGCTTATCAGTATTAACTTAAATAAATAGCTTATTATAGTCGATTGATTTGAAAATTGGCATTTATTTTTGTAACACTCGGAGAGAATCAGTGGGATACGAAAATGAGCGGAGAATGGAAATCCAATATTACCACGACTAGCGTCTCACTGATATAGAGAATATATTACTGATAATAGCTGAATTTTGATAAAATTAATTCTTAGTTGAGAGTTATTTAAATATTAAATTTGGAATCAAATTGTTTTTTTTTTCCCTGATTAAATTTTCCGAACTTCTTAGCTCTTGTTTTTGTCTCAGTTACTAAGTTTACAAATATTTCCCTTTATGGAGATTCCTTAGAATTTTTATGAAGTGAAACAATTGTGTATCTTTAGCTTACATTTCTTAGGGTCCTAAATATGTAATGGCTTTTATTTATTAAAAATTTAACCATATTTCTGAACTGTTTTTCAATATTTACTTGTCATTTTAAGCAAAAATAAAAATCACGTAATCATAAAATTTATTTGTTTAATCGGGTTTTATTTTAATTGTAATTGTAAAATTTTTCTTCTTTCCTGATTTAACCAATTTTTGTTTCTGGTCATTTGGATTTTTTTTTTCATAATTACTTCCTTTTTCGTCATAATTTTCTAGAGTTAAAATAGTACACAAAATAGGTATTGATGCAAAAATATATGTATTAAATTTTTTAGCAAATAAATTATAGTTTTTAAAATTGTATCTATTTTATCCTGTTAGATTAATGCATGTGACAAATGCACAAAGACATATCAATGAGGAATTATTAAAATAAAAAGTTCAAAAAGTGCGATTATTTTTATCATTATATTCGTAACTACCATGCTTTCTACTGGGAAGAAATCTCAGAGCGCTTGAGCACATATCTATGATTAGTCACGTGTGATACACAATTCCCATAAATATCGTTTGGTTTTTCAATTTTAAAATTTACAATTTTAAATGAATTATTGAGATTTAATTTCAAATTAATAATTTAATTCAGGTTCAATCTCTCAAATATTTCATCCATATCCTGTTAGCAGCAGAAATTATAACAAATATCTGTTTCTCCGAGTATCCATTTAAAAGGTCTTCGTTTGAAAAAAAAATGACTGTAGAGGAACAAACAAACCAAACCAAGCTATTTCACATGAGATTTAAAAAAGCAGCAAAGCTTTAAAAAAACTTTTTCATGTGCATAAAAATAAGATTTAAAATCTTGTTAGTGAGAAGGACTTTTTGTAGCATAATATAAACGAAGTTCATTTTGAATTTTAACCAATGCATATGTTAGTGCGTGTTCTGAACAAAGCTTCATGAAGTAATAGCTTTGAAAGAAATAATCTTCAAAACTGAGTCTTATCAGAAATTTTATATTAAATTGGTAAGTATTTTAATTTTCTTTATATTTAAAAGAAGTCAGAAGAACTAAAATCAAATCAAAATAATTTTTATTATTCTAAGCAAAAAGAAAATATATAATGTATACTCCCATGGAGCTTATTTGTGAATAATAATTATTTTTAAGGTGAATATCACTTTTTGAGTCATTTGAATTTTTGATAATCGTTTTTAATCATATTTAATTTTTCAAATATTTCATATATGCGTTTAGGGATAAGCCTTTTTTTTCACGTGTAATTTTCAAAAATTCAACAAATTTTTTTTTAAATATTGTACTTATTTTTAATGAATCATATTTTAAAATTTTTATCATAGATAAATATTTAAATATTTTTAACTTACAAATGAGAAATTTTATTGCGCTGAGCAATAATTATACAATAAAAGAAATAAAAAATGGAAAAAATTACTCTTGTTGAATGAAAATATTTCATAAACTGTACCCATTAAATTACTTTTCAAGCAAAATCAACGATACAGTCGAAATGCTCTGTATAAATTGCAAAATTATATAATTCAAATTTTAAAACCCTTCATTTTTGACAATTAGTATGTTTAACTTCATTAATTTTAGACTGTAAAATTATTTTCTAAAATTTTGCAATTTGCCAAATTTTCTCTAAGCGATATTCCTAATCATGGGAAAGTTAACTATTAATGCTAGAAGTTAAGAATTTTTAAATTTTGATGTAGTTTATATTGTATTTCATTATACCATTATAGGCTTAAATATTGGGTACAACAATTATTTAGTTTAATAAATTAATCGGGTGCAACAATTATTGAGTTTGCAACAATAATTATAGTCTTAGTGGATTCAAAATTATCATTTAAGAGATTAACTATTAATTAGTTTCCATTTTATCTAAGGATGATCACTTACTTTTCCATTTTAAGTAAGGACGATCTGTTAATTCTGCTATAAAAAGAAACTAATATTTTAAATGAAGTCCTTCAGAATACAAATATTTATTCAGCATTTTATAAAATATTTAATAAGAATTGGAACCTATATTCTTAACAATGACGTTAGCATTTATTTTCGAACTGATGAAGAATGTTTAAGAATATGTTATATTTGACTTTTTCTTTGCAGGGAAGTTTTTTATTGGCATTGGTTTTTCTTTCTCCCCCCCCCCCCTTTCGCTCTTTCACTCCTGTAGCAATAGATGTTTGTGAAGAGAGGAAGCTTAAAACTTATATAATAAAGTTGCGTTTCATTATTAATAGTTTATCTTTGCTCGAAATTTGCTAAATGCCATTCCTTTAAAGTTACTGATATTGATCTTTGTATATTACAACTTTTATTTGGTCATTTTCGGTGCTTGTGGGGAGTACTTAATCCAATATTTTTTAATAGTGTTCCTTGAAGTGAATGCTTTCAAAATTGCTCTAATACATAATTGAAAGAATCGGTTAGAAACATACATTGAAGCTAGACAGACAGGCTTGGCTTAAATTCGCTTTATCTTTTTCTTTCAATAAAGATTGTGATTAGATGTTAAAAATTTATATAGTACGTTCTGAACTTTCAAATAATATGAAATATAAAATGTCTAATTCACATTAAGCTAAACTCATGTTATTTTTAACAGCCTAGAACTTTTACACATTAAATGTTTAAATCTATAGCTCATGTTATACCCATCCCTTTGCAAGTAATACATACTTGTATGCATTTTGACTTGAAATAATAAAGATTATTTAACGTATTCTATAATACACTTCAACAGAACTCTTTCACAATTGACTTTACACTTGTTAAACTTGCAACATTTTGGTGTCCCAAGTCTGGTATTATATTTCTATCACATTCTGTTGAAAAATATCTGACGAACTCCAAAGCCAAAAACGGACATCTACAGTTTTGACATTTCCAGAAATATGTAATCCCTTCAACTTGGAATTATCTGTTTGATAAATGGCTTCGTAAAAAAGTAACGTAGTAAATGAAGCAAGTTTCTGAGAAAATCTCATAAACTTATAAAACAATCGATTATTATTGAGTGAATCAATTTATTCAGATCTGACGCAAGAAGAATTCTCTAGAGACATATTATTGTAAATAGTTAGTCGCACTAAATTTGTATACGGGTGATATCTATGGAGCTCTAAAAAACCAATACTGACAATGACTATTGGTCCTTCCATCTTTATAGATGGATTCATTGATTATCTGTTGTTAAGTTAATGTAACAGCTAATTAAATCATATTTTTTAAAGCTGAGTATCATGTGCTAGCAGTCTGTTGTTAGCAATGATAATTAGTGTTGACGCCACTCCAGACACCGTATTATTGTTAGGATGCTTAATGTACACATCTTAGAGAAGATCACATCTCAGCCTAATACCACTATTTTGTAAAAAGCTATTGTAATAGCCTAGATAATAAACATTAATTAATTACAGCCGTTCACATTACCATTAAATGTTGTCTTGTGCACCTGACACAATTGGGTCCGTATTGTGTAAGTAGAGACCTATTATTCAGTACAACTAATCTACTTCACATTTCTTTACTGTATAACTATACTCTGATTTGCTTTAATGAACATAAAGCCTTCTGGTATTTATTATTGTGATTACTGTTTGTCTCTGAGAAACAGCAGTGAGAACAATGAGCTAGATAATTCTTTTATTTTAATGTTTTTATAAGATATTAATTGCGCAGTATAAACTCGTCTTATGAAGAAACTGATATTTACTAACTTTAGATTTTTCATCATTAATGTACTTCATATAGAATTTGTAAATATAATTTCGAAACAAATAAATTATTTTAGAGTTTTTTTTTCTTAAATAAAAATTATTTACTCTATGCAATCATACTCTATGCATTATGCAAATCATACATTATTATGCGAATAAAATTGGAGCTCCTAATTCGAATATCAATTTCGAGTTTCATATTTAATAACTTGAACTGAAAAAACAAATAATGAAAATTGCATGAACATAACTCTAATTTATTCTAATTAATTAAAATAAAATTCAAATTTACATTCAAAATCTTACATTTTTTTATAATATTCTTTTTTAAAGTTGAATATTTAAAAGGAAATTTTATGTAAGTAAATACAAAGTCTAAAGGTAAAGACATTTAACTTTATGCTCTTTTTCTCCAATAACTTAACATAAATTATTTTGTGCGCATAGATTTAAGTATGTGTGTGTAAGTCTATTTCTTAAAAAAATTGTATTTAATGTTTTATAATAAAATATACGATAGGTGTTAACTACTATAATATCTATCCCATTTAAAAAAGGACAATTAATTACAAAATGCATTCAAGTTCAACCTCTCACACTTATATGAGCATGGCAAAAAAACAATATGTTGAAGGAACCTATACATAGTTTGACTGTCAAATGTTTGAAAGAATCCGGAAGTATACGAAAGTAGAACTTCATTTGACTGAATGAACACATAAGAATGTAGCTCCCTCATTTAAAAAGTAAAATAATCAATGCTTGATTACAGTTATCAATCAGCATTTTATTATTAAATGTAATCTTCAATTGTTTTAGAATTGTAAATATATAGACTTGATAGTTAATTTCGACATATTTAAAAGTAAAAACCACAAATTTTTATTAAATTTTTTTTAGTATGCGAAATCATGAATGCATAGAAATGAATGCTGATAAGATGCTTACAAACAAAACAAAGTTATGAGTATTTTTCCCAATATTTTCAATGTTTCTTTCAGCATATTAACGAAATATTTTATGTCATCATATATCAATTGTATGCCTTAAAATAAATTTATCTTTTTCTGTTCTCAATAAAGGCAAATTCTACTAAAAGCAGTGAACTTGGTTTTCAGGAAATAATATGTTTTATTTTTCGTAAAGGAATTGTGCAGTTACTTCAAGTGTTTTAGCAGTTGTCAGAACTCACATGAAATTATTAGAATTAATATACACTAAAATGAAAATAATCATTTATACAGTTTGCGAAATGAAGAATGTATTTTATTTTTAGCGTTGTAGTTGTAGTCACTGAAACTTTATATAAATTTATTGACAACTTTTACACATTCTGCTTATAAAATACATACTTCCTATAAATTTCATAAAATAATACCATTAATTTTTAAATATTACTTTCAAAGTTTAAATATTACTTAATGATTATAAAAAATAACACAGTCAAAAATAAAAAAGTAACGCACTCAAAGATGATTTAAAAATTTTTAATTACGAGTGAATTCATGAGTAAATTAAAATTTAATTAAAGCATGTCAATTAGGCATTACAAAGTAGCCCCAAAAATAAAGTAAAGGCGTGCTGTTACTCGTAACATTGTGCAAAATTATCTGATATTCATCTTTATATTTTATTAACATAAAATCAATGATTCAAAAGTAACTAAATTATCTGACACCAAGCTTTATTTCTTTAAATAAAACCATTAAGTTGGAAACAACAAAACTAATAGGCATTAATAAATTTGGAAGGAAATATAAAGAGTACAATTCGGAAAAAATTTAATCAGCTTAATCTGTTTAACAAATATTGCTTGTAAAGTAATGAATCTTGAAAGCGACACTTAATATCTTGAAATAAATATATCCGTAATGTAGAATCTCTTCAGACACATGTGACAGAATTTATATACTTATAATACTTCACAGGATGTCCCGAACACCACTTTTTTCACAGTGAACGTTCAGAAAACACCATGGCATACGATGAAAATATTTTGTCGAAAGTTCCGGTCATCCACCCCATCGAGAATTTTAATAAATTTTCTTATTAATCACGCACCGATACAAATACAGAAGAGAAATTCTCTGTGAATCATGTAGCTGTTGCTTGCAAATCAAAATAAGCATTTACATCGCACCATTGTTCTCCCTCAGGACTCTGGAAAGCTTCCGTTAAAACGCGATGTGTGAGCAATTTCATAGAGAGAACAAAATTTTACTTACTCTATCCAAGGTTGAGCAAAGATTGATTGCGGCTAGACGACATGAGATTTATGCTAATTTATTGAACATTTTTATGGAAGAGTTACACGAAAGCGAAAAAAGATGAAACTACATATTCTTTGCGTAAGTCCATGGATACAGAATAGACGAATAGTCAATTGAAAAGATTGCTATAATCTTTTACATTCTATGATCGACATAAATTGTGTGTTTGGACTCTGTATTTTTGAAATTATAACTGAATCTTTATAAATTGATTCTTCTTATTCAGTAAATATTTCTTAATTTTATTGCAAATACCATACATTTAAAAACTAAACGATATCCACTGCTTTTTTTAAGCTTTTATTTCTTAACATAAATTATTTTCTTATAACTTTATCTTACCAGCACTTTTTTACAAACATTTTAGCTTTTTGATCTACATAAAGTGAACACAATTATATTACAGCCTAAAGACTGTAATATAGTTCTCTTGCATAATTTTATGAATGCATTTTATGACTTTTTTCATTTTCCATATTTGATCAAAAACCTAAATTTAAAAAATTGCTTCTAATTTTAATTCCCTACTTCTGAAATCAAGTGGAATGCTCTTTTATGTTTAAATAAGTTCTTTGATGAATTTTGATGATTTTTAAATTCATTAAACCTTTCTTATGATTTGCTTCTTCAAAAAAAAGTACGCTATTTCCACGAATTTTTCTGTCAAATCATCATTTAAATTACATATGTCTTTATTAATATCTGCATTTCTTTTTTTGATTCTGAAATTTTTCATACTATAAAAAATAGAAGTAATCATTACCCCTACAATTCAGAACTCTTAATATTATATATATTCATTGAATTTCACATCGAATGATAATATTATTTAACTTCCATAGATTGAAAATGCTGGAAAGAATTACTTGGAATTTAAAAAATGTTTAGTTAACCAAATGCAACAACTGTTTTCACCAAAAATTATTTGTAAAAAAATCGCCTTGATAAATAATTTTAAAAATTAGTTTTATTGTGATGTATGTTTTTCATCATCATCTATATAAACTCGACAAGTGTTAATCCTTCTGAAATCCACGCCAAATTGCCATCTTTTCTTACACTAAATATATTTTTAATATGAATACGACTTTGTTTATAAAAATATAGTAGCTTTTTTTTTATTTTATGTGCAATGTCATAATTTTAATGTCTATATGGATTGACCTTATGACATTTAATGTGTGAAAAATAAACTTAAAACACACATTTATTTCTTATTACATAAAATTATGCTTTCATTTATCCATGAAATATTAAAAATTATAAGTTATGTAAATTTCTCTTCAGATTAAATATTTCAAAGACATTACAGTTTTTTTCTTATTAATTTAAATTGTTCGGATAGTTTGAAATATAAAACAAAAATAAATAAAACATTAAAAATTATAATTATTACAAATATCAAAAAATGTATATGAATGTCACAAATTTACATCTTTATAAATTTAATTAAGTCCTGAAACTATCATTTATTGAATCTTTTGTATCATGAACAATTAGAAAATCTGACATCATTTTCTAGTTGTAAAGTAAAAAATTAAAGACTAAAATAAAAATTAAGCCAATAATAGGACCCAGTACTATTTTTTTCCATACTTTTGGATTAGAGGAAATAGCCCAACCTATTTCACGTTTCTTTTGTAACAGATAATTTTTTTTAAATAAAAAAGTTCATTTAATTATTTCCATTTCCTTCTTTTCTGCTTTCCAAATATCTAAAGAGATCAGACTCTTAGAATTATGAAGATATAAAGTTGTTTCTTTTCATTAACTTTGCCTTTCTATAAAAATTTTTTCATTAATAAAAAAAAACAAGATAGCTTTCAATCAAAAGTTACTTTATAAATTAATTTCGATCAATTGCACACTCAATATAATTTATATCTGCAATAACAGTTGAAGAATGAATACATTTTTGGAATAGTCTATTAATATACATTAAAAAAATCAAAGTTTTGAATAAATATTTATAGTGAAATCCAAATTTATTTATCCTTTTAACTTTTTTTTTTAAATTGATTATTATAGCAACCGATAAAAATCTCAATTTTCTTGATTTCATTCTTACATTTAGAGAAATATTAGTTAAACTGAATTAGACATGATTAATTTGAATTTTTTTTGTATTTATTTGCTTTTGAGACTAATATTAATATGTACAAATTAATGTTTCTCTTTTAGAATAAAAATCTTAGAACATAATATCAGCTTGAATTTTAAAATATTCAGTTTAATCAAACCAGAAAATTATTTAACTCCTCAAAATTCATCTTTTAAGCTATAATAATTTATATTTTATGCGAAATAAAAAAACTTTACACATTTTGCATATAAATGTTTTAAAATAATTATTTATAACAAAAGGAATTATATTCTCATTTATCGAAATTTGGAAAAAAATGCATATTTACCAGATAAAATTTATAGAAAATAAATTAGTATTTTCAGCTTTCATTTCGCTAAATTGATAAGAAAAAAATAATAGTTATAAAGCAGAATTACAATTTCTTAATTTTTGTCGTATTTATAATTGCTTTATTGTATATTATAATCTTCTAAGTATGTTAACTTTTCACTCATGAAAATTTTAATACAAATTTTGCCTTAGCATTTAATTTCCAAAGTTTCCTTTTGTTTTAAATAAAATTCAAAATATTTTCGACTAAAAATGTAACCTTTTATTACGATGTTGGGGATGAGAGGATATTTGACTATCGTAATAACCAATATTAAATTAATTTGATTTCTAAATATTTTTATCCAAAATTTCAATTTACACTTGAATTATAAATTGTTACGAATAGCGTAGCTATATCATACCTGCCTTATGTATATTTTGAAACAAAATGTATACTTTTCAGCTTGTTGTTGATGTTTATAATCTTTAATCTGCTCAGACCAGATTAATGAAACTATTGTCATTAATGAAGTCTGACACAATAAGTGGACAAGACTTTTTAGCTTAAAATGTCTAAATTAGGAGCATCTTTAACTCTGCTTTAATATGATACATATCATTAGTTGTAAGATTTAACAATCCCATATTGATTTAGCAATGAAGTAATATAGCACAACTTTGAGGTATTAAAGTGCTATATATTTAAAATAATGCTTGCAATCCTTTTTTTTTTATCCTATTATATGATAATATTCTTAATTCATAGTCTCAGGATCAAATAAAACTCTTTTCGACCATCATAAAAGATTAAATAACTCCCTAATAGACGTTAAGAACCAATTTGTTATCATTGGTCTAGATTAAATGAATGTATTTGATCCAAAATTACAAAAGACAAATTGAGTGCTTTGGTTTACAACAATTGTATTTGTAGTTAATGAAAAGACTTAATATGTCATATAATACAACAGTTGTAAAAACTTGTTAATATTGTTATTCGTCAAATATAAAAATTTGATTTAAATTTAGTTCAAAAGACTTTTTGTTTGTTCAAAGTTTTTCCTTGGTTAAATAAATGAATATATAAGTTAAAGTATACTAATAAGAAGTTGTAGAACCAACGAAGGTTTTGAATATTCAGATAAAACATCTCTTTTTATTAAAAGGTGTCATAAATTTTTTTTAATTTACAATTTTCATTTTTTTAATCAAATCAACGTAATAAATTTATCTGACTTTTGGAATTGAAAATTTATTTCTAGTTTTGCTTAAACAATTAACTTTACTTAGTCGTCGTCTAATTGATTCCAAAATGCGATGACTTACTGAACCAAAAGATCGACTAATTGAATCAAAAGTTGTATATATGTCTTGAAATAATTAAAATATTATTTTAATAAAAAAATAAAACGTATGAATTGATCGCTTATAACAGAGATATTATACTTAATATAAAATTACATTATCTCTGGAATTGTAAAAGACAGCATATTGATAGATTAAAGTGTGACAGTTGGTTTCAACATATGGAGGAATTCTCGTATTCACCTAAATT
>CM057809.1:44566276-44763776 GCA_030067965.1 Latrodectus elegans
AGATTTCTATATTGTTTTTCATTAGTTTTTCCCCCATTTATATGGTGTATATAAGTCATTTACTCAAAAGCATTTTTAAATATTTAGGAATTATTCCTTTAGATTATTTTATTAATGTTTGCTATTACAATGACTTTGATTTTGTATTCATTTCAAAACCACGGTAAAAGCAAGTTAAAACTGTTTCTTAGGTTGCATGTGCTTGAAAATCTCTGATGTAAATTCTTTAGTGGTTCGGAATCAGCTTAAAACTGCATGTTCCCGTTAAATTGACCTCATTATGCAAAAAGTGATCGTATAGAGCGACAACCAAAGCAGTGATGCCTATTAAACTTAATTAATTTCACTTAATAATGTCTTTAATTATATTTTGTATTGCTTATTTATATTTTTGTCTACTGATTACATATTTTAAATTTTTCTTGTTATTTCAAGCAGAGGACTATTTTTTGTTGAATTTTTATATTCATATATTTTTTTTCGTCATCACTAACTTAACTTGTTTCATGAGAATTGTGTAATTCTTGCATAAGAAACATTTCATAATAAAGGAATAGACCATGTTACCACTGATATTATTCCTTTATTATATCTTTCATTTTCGAAGAAATGTTTCATTTAAGATAAATATATTTAATACATAAATTTCAATTTAAGTAAAATTTACATCTTTTGAATACCATCCTTCGTTTTTATTAAATACGATGACACTAGACATTTTAAATTTTTAAATCACTTCTTTATATTTATTTATTATATTTATTTTTAAAAAAAAATATGATGGGGTAATATAAGCAAAATAGAATTCAATAAATATACTCTTACTCTTGAAACGATTAATAAAAAATATCAGAAAATAAAATAAATGTTAAATATTTTCTAAAAAACACAGGGAATAAATTTAATATGAAAGTAATTTTTAACTGACATTAGGCACTAGAAACTAATTTGAATATTTTTCTCATTAAAATAACAAAATTTACAAGAAATATTGAATCATAATAAATTTGTATCAGCACTATATTATTATTTCAGCACTTTGCAAGTGAATGAAACATATTACATAAAAATGCAAAAGCATGGTAAAAAAAATTTTAAAAAAATGTGCTTTAAAAAAATTTGAAAAATTATTGATTTGATATACCAAAATGATACTATAATGCAAGACCATGAAAACAGTAGAAATATAAGAGTTTTAATTTATCATTTTTTGGGGAAAGTTAAAATTATTATTATACATTATTTTATATAAGAATAAGCAAAATATTTAAATTATAAATAACAAATAACAGGCATGGGAAACTAAAGCATGAAGAGAAATTTCATTAGCACAAAAAGAGAGAGAGTTTAAATTAATAACATTTTCATGCGGATTTGGTTCTACTTAATAAAAAATGCATTGCTGTTTGAGGAAATCTCACAAAGGAATACAAAATTTCAATATATTTTTAATTGTATCAACTTACTTTGGAAGTAGGTCATAAAACAGAGACGTTAATTTAAATTTAAGAATTTATTAAATATACCACCAAAAAATCCAATACATATTCATTTATTTATTTTAAAAATATTGAATAAATATTTCGTTGACATATAATATCTTTTGAAAAAAATTTTTGATATTATAGGATAATATTTTTTAACTATTTCATGCATGAAGAACATAAAAAGCTCTTAAAATTGACAACACCTGATTTTTATTTTTAACATAATTAAAATTTCTACTCTAACTATTATTTATGATGTAACTAATGTCGAATAGACTGAAAAGTCTGAGAGGTTATTCAAGTTTCGAGTTTCAATTCGAAGCAAATAAATTTAAGTTCTCAAAAGTATTATATATATATATATATATATATATATATATATATATATATATATATATATATATATATATATATATATATATATATATATTGCGTTCCTAAAGCCCAAGTCTGAAGTTCGATCCTCGTGATGGGCAAGGTCGACTCAGTCTTTCAACCCTTTAGTAGGTCGACAAGCTGAGTATCAAGCATGTTGGGACTAAGCACTGTGGATGTCACGTTAAGCTGACCACCTAACCTGAATATATACTTCGCACCCCAAGGCGTTCCTTCAGGAAAACAGAAATAGGCACTGTAAGCCTTATCTCGCATATTGATTGTGGTGCCATAGTTTTAGTTTTATTCATATATTTGTTTCTTACTTATAGAAATTTATAACTTCATGGGAGAAAAACATCACAGTTACAAAAAATAAAGTGCTCGCGTGATCAAAAAAAAAAAGCATAAAGTGATTTTAAAGCGATAAAAGCCTGAAGTGAATAGTTTAAATCATAAATTTTTATTTACGGTTGTTTAAATTTATATGAGAAATAAACAACGGAAAATAACTCTACACAATATAAAGTTTAAAAATAAGTACACTTGTGCAAATTTAATTCAAACTAAATACACTATTGTTAAGAGTAAATGCAAATATATTTTCAAATAGTACATTACATCAAACATGAAAAAAGTAATACGATTAACCTTAAGGTCTATTTTTAGGTTTAATTCCAACATTATTCACAACTTTCTTCAGCATTTCCATAAGAATTTCCAGAATAAAATCCGTAGATAAATACGTGCATATTAATTCAACGATAAGTCAAGAAACGTATTCAAAACAAAAGTTGACATGTTTTGGATGTTAAATTAATGTTTTCTTAAGACACGCGCCCATGTGTATGTAAAAATACGGATGTTTTCACTTTCCCCGAACAACACATACCACGCCATCACTTAATTATTGAATAAATCAGTGTAAATGAGTGTGTGCGCTATTTTACCATTATATATCAAATAAACAGGTAATGTGCAAACTAAATTTTTAAATGAGCATTTTTTTTTCGATTGAAAAATATTGCTTTTATATAAAAAAATTTTTAGAAACTGGGGATTATAAATTAATGCATATCATTATATTTTAGGTTCCTGAAGACTTTTTAATTAAACTTCAAACTGTTCAAAATATTAGCCAGTTCCTAAATAGTTGGATAGATCAAACAGCAGTTCAACGAGCTTATATATTTCAGGGAGACGAGGAAGGTAAGTCGGAGAGGTGGTTTTAAAACAAGCTTTCTATCTATAATTTTTACCTACTTCAAAATATGTTTGTACTTAAAAATATTTATTTATTTTTATTTAAATAAAAGTTTGAAATATTAAATATTAAGCATCAAATGAATAAATTTAAAATTAAATTTGTTGTAATCTCTCATAGTCAGCACTTGAGATTTGAAGAGCCTCTGATGGGGAGAATGAGTAGGGAGACGGTTGGTGCCAGGAACTGTCTGAAAAAACTGCGTTTTTTTTTTTTTTTTTTTTTTTCTTTTTTTTCTTTTAATATTGATACTTACTTTTGTGCGCCACGAAGGCGCGACACTTGTTAGCGAACCCAGATATGACTCTTTTGCAATTTTGTTTCTTTGTTAATTAAATGTGTTTGTTTTCAAAATTTGGAGTCATTAGTTTGTTTCATAACAATGTAGATAAATGATTATATTATCTATGCATTTAAAATTAATCCAATTGTAGAAGTTTTAAATTGGATATATTTTTAATTGAAATGTGCTGTTTTAAAATTAAGAGAACACTTTTATGGAATTATGAATTATTAAAAAATCACACAGTCCCCGGGTTCATTAATACTAAATAGTATTACTTCTGTCAAAGGCCACTGGTTATCTGGGGCGTCGTTTTTATCATCGGAAGTTAGCGAGTTCGTATCCCCCTTAACCGACGATTCATCATATTAAAGTTGGCTGGTGCGCGTTAAGTACGCCGTAGTAGCAACGTCCTCTAAGTGAAATAGCATTTCTGGGAGTGAGCGACAGGTCAAATATACGAGGGTCTTCTATTTGGTCCTACCTGTTGCTTTTTTTTTTTTTTTTTAAGATTCATAACCTTGGCCACAAAATCAAATGTTCTTGCATGATCGATATTTATGAAAAGAAATCTAAAAAACTTGCTTTGTGCTTTTACCTGATCTCGTTTGGGAGATATAAGTTCGAGTCCTAAAATGTTAAAGCTGAATGAGTAACTAAGAGTACGTTATTTTAAATCAATTCTTTGATTACCCAAATTTTTTTACCAGATGTAAGACAAAAATGTTTATTCCAGGATTTGAGTAGTAGAAAAATCATATTTGAATGTTAAATTTATACTGTTTTTCAGTATGATTAATTCGAATTACTGTGCATTTCCCCTGAAATTTGAATGAAAAATGAAGCTTTAAATATAATAGTTTACATTATTGCAATTGATTCGATGAAATATTAATATTTAGCTAAATATTATAATAAATGTAAAGATTCTAAAAACAGAAACTTCAGTTTTTATTTCATAATATGTGTAACTTATCTAATGTTTAAAATTATGCAAATATCTGAAATTTAAATTTGATTGAATTTTTAATATTTATACTCATTAAATAAACATAGGTTTCCAGTTTTATAGAAATTTTTTATTCATTACATTCCAAAAACTGAAAACTTTCTATTAATATCTAATTTCACAAATGCAGTCGTATTCAGAAACCACACCACTTTGATAAGCTAAAATTTGAATTGATAAGTATAAATATACTTATGAAAATGTGAAAGTCGGTGTAACGAATGCAGTCTATTACACTGTCGTAAGAACATGATCAAGTATATCTTTGATGAACATGATCAAATAAAGCTTTATATGCAGTTTTAAAATAAATTTTTTAAACATTTTAATTGATGGTTATACGAATATTTTAAATCAAATTAAAACTCTGTATCTTACAACTAAAAAAATGGATAAATTATAGAGTGCTGTAATTTTTAAAAATATTTGTTTTCAATAAATTTTAAAATGATTATAACTGCAGATTTTGATTTGAATATAATATTTTAATAAATGTCATTTTTGAAAACATACGCTTATTATAACTCTTATACTTTAAAAATTATCCCATTAAAAATTAATAAAAAAAATAATAAAATAATTTTTCAAGTTTAAATTAAACTTAATTCAAGAAGAAAAATAATAAAACATTAATGAAGAATATGACCTTTTAACAATTTATATGAATAATATTTTCATTACAAATCTAAATATAATATGAAAAACTTATGTTAATGACATTATATTAAACTCATTCGTGAACAGTTTTAGCAAAAAGATACCAAAATATTTGAGACTATCAAAAAAAAAAAAAAAATCAAAATGAATGAATACAAAACTAAAATATAAAAACTAGTTAATTATGACTGAACTACACACACACAATCTCCTGATAATATCAGACAGTAAAAAATTTCAAATAGGCCGCTATCCCTACATTTTAGTGGTAAATAAGTGATATTTTATCAGCCTGGTATACAGTAAAATTTACTTAGTAAAAACAAACCTATATTTGAGTAGAATCAGTATTAGTGTATTTGTTGAATCTTATTAATGGAAAAGTGCTTCATTTTGTCATTTATTTTATATAAGATAATGGACCTATTATGAATTAAAAAGCAGCAAAAAATTTTAAGTAGTAATTAAAGGTTGATTTTATACTTAGGAATGCTAATTTTAAATTTACATTGTCTTCAATGTATTTTATAAGCCCTCTTAATCATGATCAGATAAAAACAATTTTTTAAACAATTTATTATATCACAAATTTTAATCAATTATTCAAACTATAAATTAAAAATTGAAGAAATCAAATACAAACAAAAACAATTTAATTAATAAAATTTTAAGATTTTTTTATTTGTTTGAAAATTGAACAGAAACATTCAAAAAGATTTCGGTGACTCATATAAAGAGAATTTTTAAAAAAATAAAATATATATGAGTGAAACTTCTGAAAAGATTATTAAATGCTAATAAATAAATACGCTTAGTTGTGAGAATTTAGATCAGAAATAAAATTTTTAAACTCTTCATTGAAAATTTTTTCTGCCAATCTTAGCAAGCCTGTTAAAACAGGAAGATAAAATTTACAGAATTTTGAGAGTAATTTTACAGCTTATTGTTAAAACCCTCCTTCCTGTAACAAAACTTTAAATAGGTAGTTAAGCACCATTTTCAAAATGTTTAAACTTTATAAAGTTATATAAAATATAATTAAAATGTATTCAATGGTCAAATATTTCTTATTGCTTTGAATTTTTAGAAAATAACTTTTTCGAGAAGCATGAACAAATAATCTGAAGCAAATCCCTTGTTTAATTTGTGATATCCTAGTTTGTTTCTTCCAAAAAATTTCTAAAAGTAACTTAAAAAGAATATTGTAAGTAGCAATTCTTGGCCTAAACTATGTTTAAATATTTATTAGATGATTTTTTGAAATCTAAATTTATTTAAATCTAACAAATTATTTCAGATATAAAACAGTTGTGTGTGTGTGTCTAAAAAAGATCAGAATATAGGATTTACAAAATTAAAATATTGCATTAGAAACTGAAAATTTCACAGTATACTATATAACTTAAATATAATATTAATCTTGTTTAAAAAATCGCAAATATTTGTTCGCACTTTTGTTATAAAATTAAACTGTTTTTCATATTATTTTTTGATAGATAAATATCTAATAAACGTATGTTCACCTAACATTTTAATAGCTAATGATGAAGTTTTAAAAAATTAATTATTGTGATGCAACTTCTCCATTTAGAAGTATAACCCAACTGCGATTTCTTTAGATTTTTAATAATCTATAACGTAAATTCCATTTCTTTTTTATTAACTTATGGTATGTAATACTGTATTTCTCAAAGATTAATTTAATTTATATTCTTAGTTCTCACATTTGGGAAATAATATGATTAGTAATACAATAAATAAGAAAATAGAACTCCAATATTTGGAATCGCTTTCAGAATTGAAAAAAAAATTAGACTGAAAAAGAAAGGGAAAATTAGAGAAAAAGGAAAAATCCCAAGAAACTGAAAGGAAAGAAAGGGGAAAAAATAAATAAATAAAAATCCTGTCATTTGAGAAATTTGGAAACATTATTTTGAAAATTCCTGGATGATGAGAAGTTAGTGCTAAAGACATAGGAGAACAGATTATGAGTGAGACCTTAGACCTCAAATTGAAAATGATGTTAAACTTACTTAAAGTGTTCATTAAGAAGATGTCTTTAATGTCCAAGATGTAGCAGACACGAGTCCATCAGCTAGAGAATTATTTGCTGGCTTTAAAACTGTTCTGAGGTGGATAGAGCATCAGCCATAGTGTGCCCTCATACAAATTCTCTCTGTCAAGTTGGGTGCACGAATTGGCTGCCCGAAAACAAATAAAGACAGTGAAGCAGCTTACTCTGACCAAGATATTCGGCAAAAAGTGATTTCTATTTACTGCACTGTGTATGTACTGTTTTAATATACAGTACTTGAAAGTACCTTAACATGTAAAAGTGTTGCCTAAAGTAATTTTACTTAATCATAGTATTAGATTACTGAAGCAGATTTTTTAAATGTGTTTTTATAAAAAAAAAAGTATTCAAAATTAGTACCAATATGAATAAGTGGCATTAAAAATGATAACAACGATCGCTACTTCTCGAAGTGAGCTATGTTATTATATTTTTTACTTATTTTAGTTTTTGTAACGATAAAAATTATGACTCTGACATTCCAATAACCATAATTTGCTGTAGCTCTAAAAGTAATATTAATGAAGAAAGTGTAAAAGCAATTAAATATTATATAATATATATAGATCTCATAAAATTCAAAAAAATTTTTCAAACATTAGAAATTTTATATCTCATAAAACTGAAAAATCAGATTAAGAAACGATGGTAAAAGTCATTCATATCTACTGTCATAAAAAAAAAGAAATATCCTCTTAAGCAGATTTATTAATACTTAATTTACATAAAATAAGCAGGAAAATTAAAAATCTCAAAAATAGACATCTCCCTTTTTTGGTTTTTGATTGGCAATAAAAAATCTTTGTAACTAAACACTCTCATTCTCAGAAAAAATGAATTTGACTGAGAAACTTGGGAAAAATACAATTGCAAATAAACTGCAAAAATAGCAGCGAATATTCATGTAACAGTTAAAATCTGACACTGAATTTCAAATTGAATATCTTCAAAAGATGCCAAATCGCTCATTACTGTAATAATCACATATCAATAAAAGAGTAAAGCTATAACAAAGGTTTCGTTGTCAGGTCTATAGAACTACATAGGATACGTATTTTCAAATCATTCTAGTTGAAAAATAAGTACCACGTAATCCTTTGGTCGACTGGATGTAATCTGCTTTTATGTCATCATAAAACAATATTCAGTGAGACAGTTTTGCTTCAAGCGAAAATTTTTCGTAAAGATGGGTAAATATAAAGATTTTACTGACTGGTAATCTTGTATAGTTTCACCCGTGGTCATACGATGACTGAATGAAGTTGGTGTTTAGCAGTGAATTCTTCACCATTTCTACAAGTAGTTCTCTAATACATGACATGTAGCTACTAAATGCAATATTAAAAACGTGGTTACAAAAGATTATGACTGATAGAAACAGAAGATGAATATCATAGTTTGTGAATCAAAATCACTTTCAAATTTTTGCAGTCAGTGAATAAAATTTCTCTCACAACCTATGAGGGAAAGAACATTGGAAAGGAGACTGCATGTAACATAGATATGTAGTGGGATCCTTAAGAAGCCATTCCTCTTAGAGATGCATAATGCGGTGCGTTTGACACTGCGGTTAAATTCCGAAATCAGCATTCCCGCAATTTGGAAAATTTTGCGGGATCAAATCCTCATCGAGAGGTTTAAAGTGGAAGTGGCTTGCCTGCACATGTTTGGGCTCATTTTCAAACCCAATCCAGACAGTATTATACTATTTTAGAAATTATGAAAACGATACATTTTTCTTTCAACGTGACAAAGTTTTTGTTCGATGAGCTTATCTATAACAAAAAAAAGCTTAGAAGTGTAGATTTGCGTATTACGAGAAAATATAGTTAATTTGAGAATTAGTGTACATTTATAATTATAAGGTAAATAAGAAAGTTCTTGCCGTTTTCGTGTTGCCATTAAATGAAGTGAGAATAAGTATACAAATTAGAGTATGACATGGTTGAGACACTTGTCGGTCGAGAGTTGGAATGTCAATCGTTATAAAAGCAGGTCTACGAGCACATTTATCTATCGTAACTCTTTTAGTAGCGAAGAGAAATAGACGAGTTAAAGGAGCTCATTTGGTGTTGTTTGCTTTACGACTTCAAATTAGGCTCATCAGCTGCTGCATCATGTCGCTGAATATGTCAAGCGTTTGGGGATAGTGATGAGAATGAACGCATGGAAAGACATTGGTTTCACAAACTCAGGTCGGGAGATTTGTCCCTCGATTATGAATCTGCTATCTGGTGGACTAGTCGACAACTGGTTGTTTACAGTGAGTATCAATGAGACAATTGGTCACTGCGAACCTGCATTTCAGCAATATGAATGTGTGCAACAAGCACTGCAAGAGAAGGAGTCAGTACAGGTTAATTGCAAGCGTGTACTGTTCTTGGCCGATAACGCGATTCCGCATGTCACGTGGGTGGCCAGAAATTTCATACAGTAACTTCAATTGGAGACTTTGTACCATCTTCCTTATTCACCTGACCTTGCACCATTATATTATCACCTCTTCCATTCTCTGGACCATCATCTTCTTACAAAATGAAGCAGACTTACGAAAAGCACTCATGGAATTTCTTTGTGTCCGAAACCACCGAGTTTTAACTCAATGGAACTGTACAATTTTAGACACATTGGCAGAAGGTGCTGGATGATGCCTATAGTGATTGCTTCGAGGATTAACTATAAGCTATACTTTCTGTAAGTCATCTTTTGGGTCATTAAAAAGGTCTATAACTTTCTCGTTTATCTTCTATATTCATTATTATATGCGGATAATTGTACTTAAAGTATTTCGAAAACTTCACACATTTCGTTAATTTTTTTTATAAATGTGATCACGCCATTTTTAACTACCGAAACATTCTATATATATTTGTGTGTGTGTAACAACATAACAAAGGTATTACAAATCCCTTTCCTGAAGACACTTTTAAAAAAAATAAATAAATAAACTCTCGCAAAATGTATATTTTTATATCTTAGAGCTCTATTAACATATTTCCTTATTACTATGTAAAATATTTACTTCCATTTGCACTTAGCAAAATGTGTTTAGTAGAAAAATATTTATTTAACAATAAAGTATTTTCAATATAAAATATTTTCATTCTTCTATTGTTAAAAAGGGGAAAAAACTGTAGAAGTTGCTCATCCAGCTGGCTGCCTTCCGGAAATGCAAATTGTTGAATTTGAAAGACCTTACGATCCATCATTAGTCATATGGCCCATCTGCACAAGGGTTCGTCGATGCAGTGGTTGCTGTAGCAGCAAACTCCTTCACTGTGTTGCGACACGAACTAGCACAATCACTTATAAGGTGAGATGATTTTTAATAACTTTCTGTTCATGTTCTATTTCTTTCTCAGCATCAATAACATCTTAATAAAAGTTTTAATGAACAAAAAGATTCAATCAGTATTAGCCATTTTTATAAATATTCAATGTTTATATATTTTTCTTTGTAATGTGTGAAAGCTTATTCAATCCCAATTCAAATTAATGCTTTCTTACTTTCATATTTCTTAAAATCCCTAACTTTGCGCTTTCAGAGATGTACATAGCCCTGATACGTGTTACAATATGCAAAATACTGTTCTAAGAATATTTTGACAATGAGTACACATTGCCTTGCGGAAGACTTTTTATAGGCTTAGGTAGTAGTCAAGTGTCACTAGGGAAGAAATACAGAGACACTTCCAAGCACTCACGTGACTGATGCAAAACGTAGAAATGCAACATCCATATCCCATTCCTTAATTATTGCTGGTATCGAATCATGGACATTCTACTCCGAAGAGCATGCTCCTACCAGTGGGTCTCGACCAGCTCATATGTGCATAATATAATTCTAATTTGATGCCCCTGACATGTTTTTGAAAGAAAGAAAACATAAAATTTGCCTTTCTTTACCAAGCTTTTTTTTATAATTCTTTCGCATTTATATTGCATAAAAAATTTCGCTGCTGAAACGGTATTTCACTTTTACTACACTTTCATTTTGCTATAAAAAAAATAAATAAATAAATACCTTGCGCATCATAGTACAAGTTAACGGCATTCAGAAAGAAGACTTGCAAAATGTTTGAATTAAATAAAAATCAGAAGTCACTGTAAGAAATTATTAAGTGGCCTGTCTAGGAAAAGTGTTATCCTCGTTATAAGAAAGCAGTCAGCACTATACCCGATTTAACTAGAGTTGCGTTGTATTCTCTAAAGACAGCTGGGACACGATAAATAGATCGTAGTAATGCCTCCTAAGTGATATGATACCTGTAAGAGTTGTCAGTCTAGTCTTAGAGAGTCTTCTATTCCTGAATTATACTAAGACTAAACCACATTTTTCCAGCAATTCCCACCTAACTCGTACAACCCAACTCTGGGCTCGGAACAGGGAAGTAAGTGTACTAGTGATTACAAATGATTATTATCTGTTGAATTATATCACGTTACTTTATAGAGAGTGGTCACGCGTTTTTGTAATGACTTTGCAAAAGATACGTATAGAAATAAATAGAATTTTCTAATATGCTCACTCTGATAGCCCTTTCTTTGAAATATCATTTTACTTAATCATTATCTTATATATATATATCATCATTATCTTAATTTCCGAGATAGAAGTCCTTCTCTTAAATCGTCAAGTCTGATATTGTTCCACTCCTCCTTCACCCTCTACCAAATTCCATACAACGTTTTGTGATGCTTGAATGTTTTATAAGGAACTTGCTTTAAAAGTCCACATGAACAGTAATATATAGATGACGCATCAGAAGATGTGGGTGGGGTGCATTTAAAAAGAATAGCCTAAAAAAATTCCGGTTTCATTTCTCATTTTTTCAAAAAAAGAGCAGTAGATTTAGAGTCTTACCTTGATGGAACTTATCACAATGAAGATTGTATGGATAAATGGATGGAATATGAAAAAAGGTGTTAAAAAGCACACTTCATACAGTAATTATAATTAATTTTGACATTTTATTCTACTTTCCTTAATTAAAGTTTTCTGTTACATAAGAAAATCCAGTAATAACTATGAAATCTTAGGAAAAACTTTTCTTCTTTTCTCTAAACCAACTTGTTAAGCCTTTTTCTCCTCTTTTTTGGTAGTAAATTGACCCTTTTCTGTAGCAGTTACATAAGTATATCCAAGCTTTATTAATTCTAACAGCATACTTCCATTTTTCACCTGAGAAATATTTTTCATAGAAAAATCTGCACATAATCATATCTATAATCTACAAAATCATAGATTTTGCAATAGTTCTTTGTATAGGTGTGTGTGTGTGCGTGCGTGCGTGCGTGCGTGTGTGTGTGTGTGTGCGTGCGTGCGTGCGTGCGTGTGTGTGTGTGTGCGTGCGTGCGTGCGTGCGTGTGTGTGTGTGTGTGTGTGTGTGTGTGTGTGTGTGTGTGTGTGTGTGTGTGTGTGTGTGTGTGTGTGTGTGTTTGTTTCCTTTGAAACATGCAATGTGCGACATTCGATTTATATGTAGCTAAGTAATTTTGTTAGGTATGCATTTTTTTTGTTGCCTTTTCTTCAGTTAAATGTAAATTTTGATATTTCTTTCCTTTCATACTAATTATATCACGCGACGCGATTTTATAAGTATAGAAATATTAAAGTACAATTTCTACATTTTTTAATAACTGGATAAGAGTATTTCTCTTCGAATAGAGCAACAATATAACCCTCGATCCATTGTTTAATGTTCAGTGACATTTTAAAACAAATAATATTTTGATGTTGCAGACGATAATTAAGTCTTTTTATAATTTGATGGCAATCACATTTTTATTTTTAAACTAATAATTAACTTCGTGGAGAAAATTAAAATCGTTGCAAAAATGCGCGAACATACCCTCAGTAATTCTAAAATAAAACGTAATTATAAACGTGTTCATTCTGTTTCTCAAAATTTTTTAACAATATATAGAATCATAAAGTTATAAAGCGAGTATGTAATCACTATATACGCATAGGATGAATAAAGCTACGGAAATTTTATTCTACAGTTACAATATAACATATTCAAGAAGAATCGATTTACAAATGAGTACACCTTTCTTCTAATTATTTATTAATATTTCTTACACACTGCTACTACTTTGAGTACTTCTAAGGATACAGAAACAACACATCCATCATCACTTTTTCCTGAAGAAATGCAGGGATGGCCTGTTAGTTAGGGCTTCGTTATTATCATCTGAAGGTAATGAGATTGAATCCCGGCCTAACCGAATATGCATCGTGTTCATTAAGGGCTGCTGCAGTACGATAAATAAGTCGTGGTCGCAATGTCTTCCAAGTGAAATGAAACATCTGGAGTGGCAGGTCGTGTATTGGGGTCTTCTGCTTGATGCTTGCTTCTAAAATACGAAAACTCATACGTGATTTCTTCCATTAACTTGAAGAGCCCGACTCTAACCTAGGGACAGGAAAATATGCTAGTACAACAACAACTATTCCTGAAGATATTAGATGGAAGTTTGTCTTTGATGAACACTCTGGATAGCGCTCCAAATATATTTAATGTGATTGTGGTCATTTGATGGGAGAAAGCACATTCATGGATCTATAGAATATTCCTCTCCAACCCATAGACAACAACCCTGATTGATGGCACGGTGCATTGTCTCATTAAAAAAGACAATATCTGTAGTGGGCTGTTGCAAAAATTATATGTGATCAGAGGCTCCTCTGAGTACATCGCATGAATCAAAATATCACTTAGTTCATGTGAGTAATCTCTAAATGAAAATGCTACTTATATCTTCTTAAAGAATCGATTAGCTGCAGGCTTCATGTAGCTTACGCTACAAACAGATTCTGATTCTAGGATATTTATTATTATATCTCGAAATATCATGTCAATATTTTGCACTTCTCGCAGATCCAGTGGCAGTGTACCTAGTGTCTATGTTAATCATTGAGGCCTGTTCCATACATTCAATAGGACGTTCATGAGTCGATAATTCTGGTTTCACTTAGCAGTAGATGATTCTGTATAGTGTATATTAATTAATTGTTGCTTTCTGAAGTAAAAATTATAAATTAAGAATTGCACTAAAATAAGGAGAGAGGATTCTCAATTCAATTCTCAAAGTGAAGAAAAAATCTTCTTCAAAGAAATATCATATTTAAAACAAAATTCTTCAAATCACAAAGTGCATTATGAATTTTGTGTTTAAAATAAAGTTTGTTGCGTTTCTCTTGAGAAATGTACACATAAATGTATTATGAAAAAAGCAATACCTTTTACAAAATTAATAATTTCAACGAAAGAGAGAATTGATACATTCTAACTTAATTATCGATATTTTTGCAATTATTATTAATAAAGTTACTGCGCTCTTTCTCTTATTTCTCGTTTAGATTTCACTAATAAATAAGAATTGAAAACTATACAAGTGTGTGAACTTTCATAGTAAGCTTTTGATGAACGTAAATTTATTGATTTATTCAATATTCTGAATGACGAAGAAAACAACTGCCTTATCTAATTTTTCTTTGACGAGTAGATTTCCATATTTTATATTGGATTTCTTTTATAGGTTATTAAGGCCCGTTATCCACATCCAGGAGCTGAAATGCTCGAGCTAGAAGGTTATGAGAATGTACGACTTGAGCAGCATGACCGGTGCGCCTGTAAATGTCGCCAGGAAGAAACAGACTGTACTGCTGAACAAAGTTACCAACCTGATCAGTGTCGGTGTGTTTGTCGAAATCAGCATGAAGCCGCTCTTTGCAAACAATCGGATCAATACTGGGACAATAAAGATTGTGCTTGCAAATGTAGGCACCAGACCGATTGTTCGACAGATTCTGTTTTCAACAAGGATAATTGCAAGTAAGTGAAATTTATATGTTGAAACAGTTCTTTATTTAATGAAGAACGTGTACTTTTTAAAGTTAAGTTTTGATATAATATCCCGAATAATTTCATTTATAATTCCTATTTTAATCCTTAGTTGAAGTAGCTATAATATGATTTCAAATTTAAGATAAATTTTAGTATCTATAACTTTAAGAATTTCTTGCTATTCCTTAGACTTATTGAAATAACGATTTCCTATCAGACGAAGTTAAAACCTTATTCCAAATTTTTTTTCTTAAAACTTTTAATTTTCATGAAATTGTGAAAACATTATTGTTGAAGCTACATAATAAAATAGAATGATATATTTAGTTACTTATTGTTATTGAATAAGACAAAAGAGATTTTGAAAACCAAATTCTGCTTCAGGCTGTTATTGTGTGTGAATTTGAAAAATAAAAGAAATTAATTTTAGTTGTAATAACTTGAAGCCTGGTTACTAGTGGTAACACCTCGCGCTTCCAAAGCACAAATCCGTGGTTCGAACGTTAAGTTGGGCTAGGTCGACTAAACCTATCATCCATTTAGTGAAATGATAAACTGAGCACGAAGCAAGTTTGGAAATTGCATACTGGGGGATTTGTGTTAGGCTAACCGGGATATGTACCCGCACCCCAGGGCCCTCGATCAGGAAAAGAGAGCTTAACCCACATATGGGCTGCCATATAGGCTTTAACCCACATATGGGCTGCCATGCCACAAGTTTAGTTCAATAATAAACTAATGAATCACAAAAATTAATTCACAGAAAATAATTTTATTTCTGTCGTATCAAATTAAATTATAATACAAGCCTAAAAACTGCTAAAAAATGTAACTTTTATCATAAAAAAACCATATAAACCAAACTAATAGCTTTAAAACTAAAAACTATTAAATGAAAGCTTTTAAATTATATTATTCTTGAAAAAAATATAGTGTTATGTAAAAATTTTACATAAGCATTTTAAGTCTATTAAAATAAACTGAAAAAGCTTCTTGATTTAACTATCAAATAATTTCATATCTTTTCCACCAGTCCTTCACTATCGATAAATTTCATAACATTTCATACTTATCCATGTCTATATAAATAAAGTTCTTATCCTATTTGACTGCCGAATTTTTATCCAAGGTTGAATTGAGAAAAATTTCTGGGAATGGAGATAAATTTGTACAATGATGATATCTAGGTGACTTAAAACATAAGCTATGTTTGATTTTGAAATTTCGATCACAACTTTTCAGTTAATTTAAATTAATTATCACAATTGATTTTAGGCTTTTGTGTGTTTAACTCTAGAATAAGCGGAAATGTGTTATTAATCACTCCATTAGTAATCTATAGCCATCACGTTTGTTGATTTTGACTTCGGTTGATTAGCCAGCCAACTTGTCTGGTGGTCAGCGTGCCTGACTACGAATAGGGAGGTCCTGGGATCGAATCCCGGTTCAGGCATGGATGTACTTTCTCTCTCTTTGTCCTTTCCTTGTGCGTGAATGAGGTATGAATGATGCCTACCCTATAAACGGATCCCTATGGCATACGTAGGTTGCGATGGTGGCCTACCCCCTTGGTGCACCCAGGTCAACGCCTTGGCGGCAAAGAGGTCGCTATTTCTGGCCGGTTCCTTGGGTATAAGGGGACAATGCATCCCGATATACCCCGACCATTGGAAAAAAAAACTTGATTATGGATACACTCAAATATGAGTCATTTTAGGAAAGTTGCGGCATTGTCAATTATCAGAGTTTTATTATGCTTCATGTATGAAATTCTAATAGTCAACAATGTCGCAACTCTTCCACAATAAATCCTATTTGATTGGAGCCATAATCAGAAACCAAGTGGAATAAAATCAGTCACACGTAATACTTATGGATTACGATTGGAACGACTAATAAAACACTTTTTTCATTCAAAACTTATTTGAACAAAGTTTGAAATAAAGATAACTTTCTCAGGAAAAATACTGATGCAAAGTTCTGTTTTTGATTCAGTTATGACTTCACAAAAGTCACGATGCGAACTAATGAAACATAACAAAATTCGCAATGAATCTTTTCACGAGAAAGATGAGCAATGCTAATTCATGGATCTATCGATGAATTTACATAAACTCGCAATCAACTTTGGAAAGTGATGGGAATTTCGTTGCATAACGATTTTCCTTGGTTCAAATGTAATTATTAGGAATATCGAAAGTTCTGTTTCAGTAAAAATAAGCCGTATGATACTCAACGGCCACAATAGATCATCAGTAGAGATTTTCAGAAAACAGATGGCGTTGTGAATTGTAGTAAATTGTTCCTTTTAGACACAGCATGTATCAAAATTTCTTGACATTTTTTATGCATCTATAGTCTTTAGTCTCTTGAAATAGAAGTCTCTAGAAATTTCATGAATATGTAGCTATATTTCTCTAAAGTATTCAACAACCAACAGAGAGACATACTTACAGTATTTCCAAACTGTACTCTAGATTTCTTACCCTTTTTCATTCGCTCTACTATGTTCTGAAAATATTTATCAGAAAATTTATCACCACCATAGTTGTTTTTTAGATTCTGAAATTCGTCAACTACAAGAGCATTTCTTTCGTTTTATTTATTTATTTTTTTTTTAAATACAGATTTCCCTATAATATGTTTTCAATTAATGATATTATGATTATGATTACAAGAAGCTTCGGAACAAACACAAACGTTTCATTATCTAATGAGAGAAAAATTTCGTGTTGACATAAACTTTTAAAGCGCGGGGGCGTTATCATAAAGTGTTATCGCCTGATGCAAAAATAAAAGGGATTTTTGCCCATTCTTCAAAAAACTTTTGCTGATTTTATTCATATTTCTAAACCGAAATATTTACTCTTTTCATGTGGTGCTTTTTTTCTACATATTTACCATCTATTTTCTCTTTTTGTGTGTTAAATCACGTTATATGTAACTATTTATAACATGCAATAGTTACTAAAAATTTACTTCTTAGTAACCATTTTGTTTAATTAATGCATAAAAATTCGAGTATGTTTCTTACCAAAAGCACATTGAACAAATTAAACATCGTTTTAATCTCCTCAAAGTGTCATTCATAGTCTTTATTTTCACATTCACTCCTTTCTTATCCTAGCATTAAATAAGTAAATATTCTTATGAATCACTTAATTTAATTGAAGGAAAATGATGTAGAAATTAGCATAGAGTTGGAATACCAATCTAAAAATCAAAGTTCAGCCAAATTATATATAATTAAAGGGAATTAATTATATTCAATTAAATTAATTAAAGAAAATTAAAATCTAATTTTATATATAATGAAAACGAGAGCCTTCTTCATAACTTAGCTTAACATTTCATCCAAGTGATGCTTTTTTCCTACAAATCAGTCCCTTTATCGCCTGTACTCAACTTATACAAGTAAAGTACAAAGGTAACAAAGAAATGCAAAACAAAGCAAAATCTTACAATAAGCCATAAATATAAACGCCATAATTGAGAAATAAATTATCCATGACTTTAAATTAAAAAGAATACGACTATAGAATAATTTGAAAGAATTGTTACTTCTATGCAACATAAATATTAGCTATTAAAAATTGAGATTAACAGCTGATACTAATTCGAAAAAAAAGCAATGTTCTATATATATTCAACAGTTATTTAAATAAACTGAATAAGACTTTGCATGAGGGTCCCTTATAAATAAAATCTTCGCTAGATTACAATGATATTGATGTTTGTTCAAATTCGATGTACTCGTTACAAGTACTTCTTTTTATACATCTATCTAAAAATCCATACAATTCCACGTCATTTTTCATAGTTGGTTTAGTTCTGAAAATCTGGCATGTACTCATATATCGTGGATTCAATTTCATAACTGGTCTAAATTGCAGTCTTTTGATAATCATCTTGGAATTTGAAAGTACTTAATGTCTTAATAGAGTCTTAATTTCTCTTATGGTTTACCGTAATATTTTCAGGAGTTATTATTTAAATTATTTTCTTAAATCGTAGTGGATGTTCCCTAATTCAGTTTGAATTCCTTTATTAAATCAATGCGTAATATTGAAGTCTTATGTCTTTTCTTTTAATGTCCAACAATAGTTCGAAAGAAACTGCTTTTGGATGCTTCATCAAAATGTCAAACTTAATAATTTGTTGAATTCCATCGGCTTAAAATTACCCTTTTGAGGCTGTGTCTATGGATAATTTAGATAAAACTGCGACTGTTGTTTAATTTCTCTACTTGAACAATAAACTGGAAGTAAATAAGTGGCATCTAGTATAAACTCTATTTTTCTTGTAATACACTTAAAATTATTTTAGTGTAAATGCAACAACACAATCAGTGATAATTCGAGATGGATTTCAAAAAAGGTATGTTTTTAGATCCCTAATTTACAAAAATAAGTTTGGAAAAATCTATTTATTTTTTTTCTTTTAATTTCTGTACATTTGCGTGATATATCAAATTCAAGGAGATAGTTGCTATATAGTTTTATTTTGAATGTGATTTCCCTTTCTCTATTTTTCTCCTGAAATGCTTTAATTTTTTCAATATATTTTATTTAAGACTTCTTCAAAACTTCTATTATCTCTCTATTTCGTGTGAAAATCCTAAACAATAAAAATCATATCGTTCTATATATATATATATATATATATATATATATATATAATGTATGTATGTATAAATGCACTATTGATTTTGAGCTAACATTATAACGAATGCTCTGCAGTCAAAAATAATTTTGAAATAATTCCCTAAAAAATTATCTTTACAAATTTTAATACCTATATAACAGTACAAATTGTAACTTTATTAACTTATTTTCTCTTATGTTTTCTTATTCTTAAAATAAACGGAGTAAATTCAAATAACTTTCAAAGATTTCTGAGTTGAAATATAGCCCGCGATCGTATTGGCTAACATCACAGTGCGTTTAAATCCCTAATTTACAATCCTAAAGAGAGTAGTAGACTAGATTAGAGTAGATTAGAGTACTGAATTTAAATGCTGTATATAAAGAAAAACAATTCCTATCTACACTCATCATTCAAACAAATAGGATATTTCAAATGAAAGAGTGCTTCTTTTCCTCTATTAGTAAATTTTCATTCACTATTTTTTCTTAACATTTTTTAAGCATTGCTAATTGTTTATTAATTTTAAAATCATTTTCTTAAAATAACTAACAATGCCAAAGAAAGTTTAAGCAAGTTCTTATACCTTGAATGGGATGTAATTTGTGACATGAAAAAATAAAAATTGATTTTTGTAAAATACATATTTATTTTCTGTATTTTTATTGTCTCAGCTATTATATTTACTTAGAAATATATAATAGGCGATATATTTCCGGTTGCCCATTTCTACCAATCTGTGCCGCTCAATATAACCATCCACCTTGTAATTATGGACCATGGTCAAGTAAAAAGATCTATACCTGAGCAAGCACCTTACTCTAAATCATACCAGAAAAATAATGGAAGTTTGACAAATTAATTTTTTACTGGTTTTATCCCCTTTACTGCCTTAAATTTCTAGTCTTCTGTTTTGAAATATTTATAAGATATATCACAAAAAGTGCTTTTTCAATCGTTTCCTACGAATGAAGAATTTCAATCCCTAAAATCAGTGTTTGAAAACGATGATAGAAGAAAAACCGCTTTCACTCACAAATAATTA
The DNA here is from genome assembly GCA_030067965.1 of Latrodectus elegans. Taxonomy (NCBI): domain Eukaryota; kingdom Metazoa; phylum Arthropoda; class Arachnida; order Araneae; family Theridiidae; genus Latrodectus; species Latrodectus elegans. The sequence goes on from CM057809.1 coordinate 44,586,968, forward strand.
TAAAAATTCGTTGAATTTCATTAGTTTCGTTAACGATGTCAAAATTGTATCAATATTCTTGCTTTTAATTTTACGCAGAAATATAGATTTGAATAATGTCAAGAAAATTTTCTTGCGTTCTATTGTAATTGTATTTAGAAATATATTTATATAATTTTTTAATTGTTTTTAAATTGTACCTTTAATATTGAAAGTTCTTTTTTAAATCATTCAGTAATAAAATACAAGTTCTTTATTTTAATAAGTTAATATAATTTATTTAGAAGCAAATATGATGAAAAATACAATTCAGTCTTTTGTGTTTTAAAAATCAGTAAATCAGTAAGCAGTTTGATGGCCAAAGGAGACACTTTTAGAAAGGGTACTTTAAAAGCAATGCTCTTTTTCCTACAAATTTTATTTTTCTTTTCTTTCCTTTTTTTTTTTTTTTTTTTTTTTTTTTTTTTTTTTTTTTTTACAGTTTTAAGCACCCAATAAAAAGTTAAATTTTCCTGAAAAATTACACAAAAACAAGACTTTCAGAACAATGATTATTTTGAAAATTATCCTGAAATCGAAGAAATATTTTTAAAATTGTTTTTTTTTTTTTTTTTTTTTTTTTTTTTTTTGATACTTTTAAACATAATGTTGAACTAGAAAAAATTTATAAATAAATGAAATTGTAGTTACAATGATATGAATTAATTTCCATTTTTTTTTTAACAGATGTGAGCCCGTGAACCACTCGTCATCAATTTTAGAGCGTGTTCCCGGCCCAGCTCCACATTTGAGCACTTTATTGCGTGACGATGGGGGTGAGAATGATGCTTACAGATTGAGATATTCTGGCATGGACCCTGAAGCCCATGTCGGGCCTTTTGCTTTAGCACACTATAAAAACGACGAGAGGACATATATAATAGAAAACGTTACTCTGCCTCAACAAACTGGAAATTGAGTTTTCAATCATTAGTTAATGCTGTACAGAAAAATGCTGCAATTGTGGAGCCCAAGTTTCTGTTACCTATCAGTCTGCGATTATCAAGATTCATTGGTAACTAAGCAACAACTGTGTGTGTTTGTGAATCACTAAGTTATTAGAACTCATAAAATGAGATATTTTGAGTGATATGAGTCGCTTTTTGACTGTGATAAGTAACTGTTGAAAATGTCTTAATAACCAGTTTAGACATCTGGTAAAAGATATATTTTGCTAGCAAATAAATACTGTTGATATGTTATCGCGTTTAAACTGTTGGAAAAAAATACCAGAAAGTTCAATTGTTCCTGAAGTTTGTAAAAATTGATCTGGTGCCTTACTGAGTAATTTTAGAAGCTCCTACAGTGTAAATAAAATTGAAAAATATGATTTTAATATTTCCATATGCTTTTGTGAAATTTATAAATATAATACTTGTAAGAAACTGATAAATATATGCTCCTTTATTAGTTATTTTTATTACAGAAGTAACTAGCAAGCGCTTCAAGAACAGTTTCATTTAAAAGACTTTAAAATTATTCAAATTATATAGCAGTGATTAATAAAAAGAAAAAGTTACAGAATTTAAAACATTCATCTGGAGAAATGAATTTACTTGAAATATGAATAACATCAATACACTAAACTATCAATTATTTAATATAAACAAGGATATAAATTCATGATTTTTTTAAAATAATCGAAACAAATGGAACATTAAAAATTTAGAATGTCTTCGTTATCGCTTTCTTTCTCATGTATTTGCCTCAAAGAATATAGTTTGTCTTGAAATTTCGAGTAGTTAATATTATATACGCATGGTTATCAATACATAGAGTCAAGAAAAGCCACTTTTTGTTTACTAAGCTTCATATTACAAAATTATATACTGTATAAGAAGTAATAAATTAATTATTATTTGAAGCTATATATATATATATATATATATATATTGTATATTTTAATTATGTGTCAGAATTCTGCAATTTTTCATATAAATAAAAAAAGATTATAAATGGAACCTTAATCCTCAATTCAAAATCTAAAAATATTTTTAATACAAGTTTGCTTTTTGCACAATAAAGTACGGTAAAAAATAATAATAATAATTTTTTCTAACAGTTATTTGAATTTCCAAAAGCCTATTATTTTATACTGTAGTAATCAAATGAAAAGATATTTAATTTTCAAAGTTTTTCCCATCTAACCATTCGCAAGCCAAAAAAACATATCCTCATTTAATTGCAAAATGAATTGTAATGTATTTTTAAAGCAATTATATACCAATTAAATCATTGGTATTTTCATTTAGGCATACAATAAAAGAGTTTTAAATTTCTGCAATATTTTGTCTTTAAAATAACTCCAGAGTGGGAATTACAAATGATAAACATATTTTGTATTGCTTCAATTGGTAGTCCCGATTATGAACCTTCGTCTTTCGTTCTGAAACATTCTAATGCAAGAATGCTTTATTTTCACCATTAACAATATTGTCTAAACTCTGTTTGCATCATATAATTGAACGATTATTAATTATATATATATATATATATATATATATATATATATATATATATATATATATATATATATATATATATATATATATATATATATATATATATATATATATATATATATATATATATATATATATATATATATATTAATGGATTATAGAGAGAAATCAACATAATGGTCTTACTTTCTTACTTTTCTTCTCGAAGGAGTTGTGACAAAACATTTTTGGTCTAGCGGCTCGTAAGTAAATTGTTAAAAATAAAACAATGCATACAATTATTTAAACATTGTTTACAATAGCATAATGCATATTTTAAATGCTATAAAAAACTGAGTGAAGGAGAGAAAAAGCGAAAAACAGTGATTTTCACTGAGTTAAAGCTTTTTAGTAATGTCTTTAATGCATTACTGATTTTGTAAAAACTAATATTTGCCTTTTATAATCAAAATGATATCTCATGTATGTAATAAATATTAAAATACTTTGTTTTATGTGTGATATATATTGCATGATGATACAGCAAAAGTTTATCTCTTTTGCATATTTAATTAAAATGATATTTTATTAAAGCAATTTTTGTATTAAAAAACGTACAAAATGTTGCCTTTTTTATTCTTTTATTTTATATGTATACACATTTGAATATATTGTTGGGTTATTCGAAAAGCTTGATACATCTATGTTTTTAAAATTAAGAACGTAAACTTTGGACTCTTATTATTCTATTTGGAAAAAATTACATTTAATTTGTATTAATATTTTTTAATTACATTACTTTGGAACTGGTAATTATATTTGATTCGCGCGCGCGCGCGCACGAAAAATTTAATGTAACTCTTACCGAAGAATACTTAAAGGACACTTACAAGACATTTTAATGAATTCTCAAAGCCTTTTCAGAATAACTCATTAATATCATAAAAAGTGAGAAATTATTTTATCGGAGATATTTTTAAAATATGAACTTAAGAAACTTTTTACAATAACCCAAAGATATGTAATATAAATACAGTTATATATTATGTTTAAAACAAATACCACAGTGATATCTCAGCAATAAAAATACTCTATAGCAAACATACATACTCCGAGAAAATTCTGGCAAATACATGAAACCGGCCATATACATAATATATTTGATGATGAACAAATGATTACAAAGATAAAAACACTAGTATCAGTAAAAAAAGAAATTAGTAGTAGTTTATGATTTAGTAGTTTATGAGATTACCGTTAAGGTTAATTAACATAATTTGGTTCGGAATTTTCACACGCTGCTATTAAAAACCTAAAGCTGAAAGATGTTGTAAGGCATTTGAGCAACCTTTGTGTATTTCTTTCTGGAGGGGTTTCCAAAAGGGTGAGCCTAATTCCTATGTCATGCAGTAAGATACTAATAAAAGTATCAAGCACCTATCAATTCAAATATGCATAATAAAAAAAGAACCTTAGGGCTTAGTGCGGTTGTGATCGAACTTTGGATCTTCCAGTACAAAGAGCATGGTCCTACAATTAAACCAAAGTGAATCATGGATCATAGAATTTACAAAGTTACTAATGGTCCGTCTTCGATAAATTATACCAAAAAGGCTTGATGAATTAAATTTGCGTTATTCGAAGATAATTAGTTGGTTTTACATTTTTCAAACACGAGCAAAGTTATATGAAAAAGTATAATATATCTTTGTGCGTAATATACATATATATAGAGAGAGGGGAAAGAAGAGAGATAGAGTGAGAGAGAAAGAAAATTCCAGATGTTATTATTCGAAAATATGGGCTAAGAGTTTGATTATGTAAGGCAATAACTCTCATATAGTCACACGGCTCAGTAACAGAGGAGGCCTTTTGAAAGTTCCAAATAGCCATACTCCTTTTTCTGTATGAAAGTTGTTCAATGTATTAAAAAACATGTATGGTATTAAGAGGCACACTTTTGACAAATTTTGGCCACCTATCAATTCAAGCACCTTCAGTGCATTTGTAAAAAAATAATATTATGAAGGATCTATTAAAATGGAATAATTTGAAGGAGTACTAAGAAACGAACTAACTTTTATTGGAATTGCTCGTTTCCATCATACCAACACGCCTATGGAAAAAAATTGCACATTACATGTTGAATAGTTTTTACAAAAATGATGAATGTAACGGCGTAAGAGAAACCTGCATAACTTCTCCTTTTAGTGCATTTTTCAATGCTTTAAATTTTTTTTTTCATAGATTTCTCCTTCTTGAAATCACAAACTTCAAATAACTTTAGGATTATAAATTCACCAGAGTGATTAAGAGAGTCGATTTTATCACCAAAGTACTGTTGCCGTTGCACCAGCATATTTCTCAATGTCTAGTCCGCCGCCGGGTAGGAGTTTTCACAATTTAAAAGCAGGAACAAAGCAGAGGACCCTACAATACTTCACTTAATAGCGCACATCGCACACATAGCACCATGTGTAGAGGAACACTCTTGCATCCATAAAATGTCGTGGATGAAATTTTACTGCTGAAATTTCATGAATCTGCATTGCAGCGTACCGAGCACGTGGGGAAGCTCGTTTTTGTACCTTTAGAAGTGGCATCTTTCCCAGGTATAAAACCGAGATTCATACGTAAACATATTAAAAGTAATGAAGAATTACAAACTAAGAACAAAGGTGTTTGTGGGGCATTTCAGTTTCGAGTATAGTCAAATCATGATGGTTTTATATAACCATGAAATGTGGAGAATACTTAATCCAAAGCGGGTATCTCACCGATAAAGAAATTAATAGAAGCCATCGTAGTACAAAACATTTATTAGCCAACACATACAGAATGATATCCAAAAACAGAAGTGCGTAAAGTAGAAAAGTAAAAAAGAGAACACTTAAAGCTCTAAATGACAGCAGTGGCGGCGCGGATGCACTGCACATGCGTGGGAGGAGAAGGAGGCGAAAACTCCTGCTATTGCAGTTCTCCGCAACATACTCCCTCCCACCTTTTGAGTGTGTCCTGGACTTAACACTCAAAACATAAAATGCTTATTAATACTATAATATAAATTTAATACAAAATACAAATATACACAAAATATTACTTTCACATAAATCATAATGAATTTCAACTAAATAAAAGTAATAATGATACAGATAGTAAGGAAGTGAAATTGAGCTAACTGAACACGAAAATAGGTCTTTAAAATTTATTTATTAGCTGGTTTCACAGTTCGATCGTTACTAGTTACTATTGGTAGCAGTTCGTCATTTCTATCAGACACTGGATTTTCTATTTCCAACTTATAAAGTCGTTGGATAGGTCTTAAAAGTTCCGAATTTTTAATTTTAATGACGGCGAGTCTTATCTGACCATCACGACCAGGAATTATTTTCATTATTTTTGCTGAATTCCAAAAGGAGCGCTTTTTATTAACATCTTCTACAAGAACAATCTCACCAATACTAAGTGGTCTACTCTTATAATTCTTTAACGACTGCTGTCGTAACTGTGTCCTAAATATTCTGAACAAAAATTCTATTATTCTGACTTCTAAATATTCTGATTTTAAAGCATCTCTAAGACGCTGTAAATATTTAATTCGTTTGCTCAATTTCACTTTGTCAACAATATCAAGGTCTGGCATTACAGACGTTTTAGTTTAGTGTAAGAATTGTTCGGGAGTTAAAGGTGGTTCATCATCTATGTCTTCCGCCACATAGGTAAGAGGCCTAGAGTTTATTAATCGTTCACAATCACATAATATAATTAGTAGGTCTTCATACTCAAGAGAAGCGTGACCCAATATTTTTCTTAATATTAGTTTGACAATTTGAATCAGATGCTCCCACCATCTGCCCTGCCAGGCTGCGGAAGGAGGATTAAAATACCAATGTATCTTTTGTTCAGCAGCTTTGAAACGGAGACTATCCCAGTCAATAGTTTGTAGAACCGTGTCTACCCCTATAAAATTCTTTCTGTTATCTGAATAGATGGTTAAAGGACGTCCTCGACGCGCAATAAAACATCTTAAAGACTGAATAAAACATTCAGTGCTTAAAGATGTAACGAGTTCAAGGTCGACAGCTCTATATACTGCACAGGTGTATAATACAATATAAGCTTTTCTACCATTTTTCAAATACAATGGCCCTGCAAGATCACATCCCACAATTTCAAAAACGCATGCATCTCGGACCCTATCATTTGGTAAAATACCTGGGATTGTCTCACATTTCTTGTCTTACGGGATTTTAAAATCCAGTATTTCTCTCTTAAATGAGACATTAATACAGTAGTGCCTGCATGTAACAAATCATTATGTGTACACATTATCAATAATTTTACAACACAATGATCAAAAGGTAATACAATAGGATACTTAAAATCATATTTATCATCTCTAAAGGCAACATTTGATTTAGCTCTTATGAGACCATAAGAATCTAGTATTGGTTTAAGTTGTTTTAATTTATCATCCCTTTCACTTTTAAAAGATTCTTTTTGGACTATGAGCATTAAACTAATTTCTCCCTTTTCAATTTCTTGTAGTGTTAAGTCCTTTGAGAGATTTTTATCAACTTTTCTGACGTTATTATAAAATCTAAAATTCCATGCTATCATTCTTACAATTTTCTTAAAAGAAGAAAAATAACTATAGAATATTTTAATGTCATTATCATTTCTCGTTAAAATAGTTATTACTGTTTTCCGAATTTCTGAATTCACTAATTCTTCATTTGGTTTACTGTTTGATTCAGGCCAATTCTCTTTACTTTTTAGTAACCAATTTGGTCCCTCCCACCATTTTTTTCGATCAATTGTTCAGCGGAATACTTCTGGATAACAAATCAGCAGGATTGAGAGTACCTGAAATGTGATGCCAGTTATTAGGAGAAGTCAAAGAACGAATTTCTATGACCCAATTGTGTATGAAAATTCCCCAATTTTGATTACGTTGAATCCAACATAAAGTGGTTGTTGAATCAGTCCAACAATATACAACATTATTTAGATTAAGATATTTAATTAGGAACGCGCGCGCGCGCGATAACAGATGAGCATCTATACAGCATCCTAAAAGTTCAAGGCGAGGAATCGTCATGGGCTTCAAGGGATCTACCCTGAATCTAGCATTAACTAAACTAATTCTGACCCCGTTGTAATTTTCGACTCGTATAAAAACGTATGCACCATACGCCTTTTGACTTCCGTCACAAAACAAATGTAAACTTATTGATTCATCAACCAATTGAATTCCAAACCATCTGGGAATACTTATTTCTGAAAGTAAATGCAATTTTTGATGCCAATTTTTATATATTTAATCAAATCATCCGGAAGGTTATCATCCAACTTGAGCTTTAACTTCAATGTTTCTTGTAGAATTAGTTTTGAAATAAACATTACTGGCGCAGTATAACCTATAATGTCAAAAACTTGGTTAGCTACAGATAAAACCATTCTTTTCGTAACAGATTCTTGCGGTTGTTTTTCTTTCTCTATTTTGCGCGTCACTGTATCTTTACCAGTATGCCATAGAAGGCCTAAAACATAAATACCATCTTCCATAGAGGAACTATTTTCGAAGACTTCACGGCTTATATTAGAATTCCAACATCTTAGATTAAATAAAGCAGGAGCCATAATTACTTTAGATTCAATGAGAAACTTTTTTAATTCTATCTCAGAATTTAGACTCGTTAAACAGTTATCTACGCAAAATGCTGTTTTTAAAATTTTCGTGGTGTTCTTTAAGTTTTCCGGGACCTTGTTTAAATGATACTTTAAAGTAGCAGACAATAAATAAGGGCTACTAGTTAAACCAAATACCACTCTTCGAGGGCAATATTCCACTACATGTTCTCCATTTTCATTATCGTACCACAAAAACCGTAAAAAATCCCTATCTTTTTTCTCTTATAGCGATTTGTAAGAAAGCTTTCTCAATATCTGATGTAATGCCAACGTAATTCTTACGAAACCGATTTAAAATTGAAGGAATTAGTTCTAATAAATTTGGCCCTGAAGACAAACAATCGTTCAATGACGGAGAACCAGGTGGGTGACTACTAGCGTTAAATACCGGTCTAACACTCGTTGTGCCGCTCTCTTTTATTACAGCACGATGGGGTAAATAATGAACTCTTTTTTTTTTCTTTTTCACTAGAACCTTTTCAATAATGCCAAGATCCAACCAATCCTTAAAAACCTTACAATATTCTTCACATTTTCCTGAAGTCATTAATTTTCTTTTTGTGTTTAAAATACATCTATCTGCGCTCACCTTATTATCACATAAAAGAGAATTTTCAAGTACCCAAGGCAACGCGATCTCATATCTACCCTCATGAGTCATAGTAAGTCTCTTCAAAATATTTCTGAGTGTCCTCTTGTAATTGAAATTTACTTTTTTCTGAAGAGGGCTCAGTTATTCCCAAAACATCCAACTTCCACAGTTCACCAATAAATCTATCATTTACAAGTAGAGATGAAATAATAAAAGAAGCTGAACTTTCAGAGAGTCGTTCAGAATCAGAATCAAATTTTCCCATAATGGTCCAGCCAAGTTTAGTATTAATTGCTGTAGTTCCTGACTTCAGATTAATAATTTCACCATTTAACAGTTTACCTACAATATCTGCCCCAATTATCAATTTAATTTCCTTATCAACATTAAATTAATTTTTTTTTAGATCATTTATTTTAATTCCTTGAGACTTTAGCTCTTTTAACCATGGACCACATGGAATTTGTTTTATTTCAAAACGAACAAATTTGTTTCTGGCTAAGAACTTCTATTTTACGTGTGTATTTACATTCAGTATCACTTAATTCAATTAAATAATTTTTATACACTTTTTCAGGAGTCTCAATACCTCCAAATAAAGACTGTTTAATTTTAGTTTCACCAACGCAATTAAAATTCATACTTTTAACAATATCTTCAGATATATAAGATTTCATAGAACTATCAAATATAGCTCTAATAAATTTTTTCTTTGAACCATTATGAATTTGGACAATTAATGTTTGAAACAAAACATCAGTAGATGTTATATAACTATTAAGAGTGCTTGTTTTGTTTTCACATTTTTCTACGTTTGATTTATCATCTGCTTAATGAGATGGTATATCTGGCCATAAAATAATAAAATGGCGATTTTTACATAAAGGACACTTATGGACAGACCTACATTGTTTACTTATATGATTTTTCTTTAAACAAACAAAACAAGCATTCTTCTTTTTTACAATATCCTTCTTACATTTAACATTCATAGAAAATGCGTCATTTCAATTTTCTGATAAATAAGATGACTTATCACAAAAAATGCATGCATTGTTTTCAAACTTAGTACTATAATTATATTTATTATTGTTATTATTACTATTCATACTTTATAATTCACATGCAGTAGGAATAAATTTAGATTCATTAGACTTATTCTTTTTAACATTTACTTTTTCAGAACAGAAATCATCATGTATCATTTTAATTCTAAATTCTGCATCAACTTCAGTTTTAATAAATCCAAATCACACTTACCTGAATCACTAGGGGTCACTCTTCTCTGTCTCCATCAAATTTTTATTAAATCGGTTGGAAGAGCAGTTGCTTCTAGTTGGTTAGCATTCTACTAATGGATATAATATGTGAGCAAATTTATCTTTTGTGAACCCTAAAGACTCAACCGCACGTAGTTGCGTTTGCAACTTATCGTACAGTGTTATCAAATTAACACTTGATTTGTCAGTTATAACTAACTTTAATAACTCACGAACGTAAACTTGTATGATAAGGATTTCTTTTCCAAACCGTTCTTGTAGATAGTCCACAGCATTCTAGTAGTTAGCTTCGGTGACTGGAAAACTTTGCACTATTTGTCTCGGATTTCATGCAGGCTTTGTTGATTGAAGCAAGTAATGGAATTTGTCTCAAGTATCAATTCTGCAATCTTCATGAATCTTACTAAATTTATTTCAGAAGTTCAGCCAGTTCTTCGGATCTCCATCAAATTGTATGGGTTCTATTTCAGGCAATTTTTGTTTCGTAGATGACATCACAGGAGCAGCGACAGTTGATGTAGCAATGTTTAACTCTGGGGAAGCAGCGATTCCTCTGTGGTCATTTTGTTTCTTCGTAAACTTGCTTACCTTAACTTTATATTCAGAAAATTTATCATAATATTCTTGTGCGGTTTCATACTCCTTTTCGAACTCTGCTTCTTTACATCCCTTCTTTTGAAAAAGTTCAAAATAATTCTTATCAATCGAGCGTAATGTTTGGTATTTTTCTGTGAGTTGCTCGAAACAGATTTCTACTTCATTAGTATCTTTCTGTATTGATTTTAATAAACCTTCAAATTTATTAACAACTTTCGTAAACGCAGAACGTAAAGCTTTTCTTTCTGGCTTGATGTTGTGAAAATCCATTCTTAATAATGGAAATCAAAGCAAAAGCACTTAATTATCGGTGAGTTGAGTTAAATTATGCTTAAAAAATAACATACATGTCAGCAGGGATACCAGAAATGTGGAGAATACTTAATCCAAAGTGAGGATCTCACCGATAAAGAAATTAATAGAAGCCATCGTAGTACAAAACATTTATTAGACAACACATACAGAAAGATATCCAAAAACAGAAGTACGTAAAATATAAAAGTAAAAAAGATAACACTTAAAGCTCTATGTGACAGCAGGGCAGCGCTGATGCACTGCGCATGCGTGGGAGGAGAAGGAAGGGAAAACTCCTGCTATTGCCGTTCTTCGCAACAATATAACCATCTTATAAAACTTTCCGACTGCATTCGTAAATGTGTTTAAGTCTAGAATAAACATTTTCATGGAGACAATTTATGATTTAAGTAAGGGGGAACAGATTTATCTTAAATCAGTGTGATGAAATAACGTTCAATCAATTGCACAAATTCAAAACGTTTCAATTGATTTAGCGCCGCCTTGTTTTCCGCTATTGTTGTCAGTGTTTAAGTAGATTAACCCGATCAAAATAAATATAAAAGAAACGGAACATAAAAAAAAACAATTAAACAAAATTATTTATAAAAGTATGAATTAAGGCACTGCAATATTATTTTGGATTTGTGAAGAAATACATTTAATGTCCTTCTTTAGTTTAATATTCCCTATCTGAAATATCATAATTTTAATTACACTCATGTTGATCTGTAAATGTTTAAAGCTTGCTCAGCTAAACGAAATTTAAAGTATCATCTAATCTATAATACTAACAAACAATAAATAAGCTTCAGAATCACAAAAGCAACATTTCTTAAATCAATTTGAACGCAATGCAGTGCGGGCATTGTTTTTAACGTGATGTTTAAATTAAATCAAATTTGACTTTAAACTTATTTAAAAAGAGCAGTGCAAATGGTGCATAAATGTAATTCTTGTAATTTGCATTCCAAATTAGTTTATCGAGAATATACGCAGCAGTCGTCTATGTCTGAATTACATTTGATGAGGGGGAAATTCAAAAAATCAACACCCCACAGCTGTTTATTTCAATGCGTGTTGCCAAAAAGTAGATTTTGCCATTTTTAAAAGTAGACTACGAATGTTTTCCTTGAAGCCTAATCATGAGCACTCTATTGTTTTCCCTCATTAAAAACGCAAGCCCACTTTCTCAAATACAACATTTGAAATTTCTTTCCATTAGAAAAGCGGATAAGCAGCTAGGAATTCATAAATGGGGGACATTTTTAATAAACATTTGGGTAAATTTATACACAAAGAAGTTTTATGATTTATGATTCTATATTTCATATTCAATGATATTCTTAAAAAATATTTAAAATTAAATTATTACCTGGCGAGACGAGCATAAATATAAGAAAACTAAAAATTTGGTATTATACTTTTGAAGAAATTGATGACGAAACTAATATCAAGTACTGATAATAATTTCCTTTTTTTTTGAACTGATAAAAAGAAAATTTTTAAAAGGTGCAATGAACTTAAAAATTCTAATACGAAAATATGCTTTGCCCAATTAATCTATGCTATTTTCAGTCATAAAAACACTAGCATATAATATAAGTTTTTTTTTTTACTTTTATTGTACAAAAGCACATACACACATCAACCATACATATACACAAATGAATAAACATATATAATAGTCAAGTTCAATAAGTTTAGTTGAGAGTGAATAATCATACACACCCACACACACACGCATATATATATATATATATATATATATATATATATATATTAAAGAGCTTATCTCGCTATTATACGCAGAGTAAATCCTATTTACTACAGATTTTTTGTTAGTTGCAAAGACAAGGGGTCACAAATTTAAAATACCCCTTGCTACTTTGTTGCAATAAATTGTTGCTTTGTTGTGAAGTGTGGATTTTTTGGACATCACATACTTTCCTGCTCAATACTCTTAAGAATTGGTAAAACAGAAAATATATTCACCCCTTCTCATACTTGACTTTTATTAGCAGAAAATACTTACTCTACCCCCTTCTAACTTAGAGTATGTCTGACTCTCTAGGGTTCGTACTTGCTCCTATCCTACAAACTTTAATCTCTACAGATTCCACCTTTCTCCCAATGACCGTTATCTATGCTGTGAAACTGAAACTATTGACCATATTTTTATAACTTGCTCTTTATATAATAATCCAAGAAATAAACTCTGTAAATCTTTGGTTATTGGAGTCTTGGAATTCTATTCTATTGCATTTTTTAGCCTTCTGTGAATCCGAAGATGAAGGAAGAAGATGAACGAATACGAGATATTTGCAACTTCATCAAAAAACTTCCAGATTTTAAATTTGTATAAATGCATCATAAAAACGTCACCTTCAGCTTTTCTCTCTTATTAGAAATCTCCTCTACTCTATTGTAGTACTTAATTGTGGACTTATATCGTAGTATTATGTACTAGTCTATGCATTGAGCGTTAAATTTAAGTCCAGTGACTTTATCTCGCACGAAACCTGGGACAATCAATAGTAAGAATCATTCCATCCCTCTTATATGAATTAGCATTTGTTATGTGTGTGTGATTTCTCCTCAATATTATCAATGAGTAATTTCATCAAAGAGCTTCAAAACTGCCTACCATAACCTAACCAAACCTACTAATTTCTGGTCGGTTCTATATGTATTTTTACGTTGCTTTTGGCAATTGTCGTCTTCTGTTTTCTTACGTATTACGACATTTTGTTGTCTGTTTGTGTTTAAATAAGCATATTCTTCATATCCTTAGATCAAACCATTAACCAAGCGGACTAAAATAGATATAAAGATAATTTATTTTCAGCAGTAGTTATTTTTTTTCACTATGCTAGATGTGTTGCACATTTATTTGGTTCTTATTTCTTAATTCTAATTTTTTGAATGAATAGTCTACATGCACATACACAAAGCTTGCATTGTAAAACAATACGTAAAATGATCAGAGTGTTTCCAGGACTTGAACCTAATGTAGCATGTCTGGAACATGGTTATTGGGAAACGTAATTCTACTCTGCGCAATCCTTCCTGAAACCTTAATGTCTTAAGAATATGTCCATGAGAATGGTTACAATAGTTAACCTCCCTGAAAATTGCATTGCATTTCAAAAAATATTTTCGTTTTATTTCCAACTTTCAGTTCATTTCTTTTTTTAATTCCAAGCGTACAATTTTATATAATTTGGGAGACAACCGATAAATTTAAAATATGAAAAAATAAATTAATAATATTATAATAAAATTACTTAATATATTAATAGACTGAAATGACGAAATAAATCCTCGATCAAGACAACAGCTTAATATTATTTGAAATTTTATACAGAATTAATTTTCATTTACTAGTTTTTTAGTTCATTTACAAATTTTACTGAAATTTGTTCTGCGATACTTATCCACCTATACTCCACCATTTTAAGAGACCTATGAGCACTATTAATAAACAGGACCTAATTTTTTCACATATAAAGGTGTAAAAGTGAAAGGTGATATCTAGTTCAAGTCTTGATCTTCTTAATTGATCGAGTTTCATGATTAATAACTTTCCAGCCACTGTAAAGTATCTCAGAAACGTTACATTTATACACCATTTGTATTGCACTCACTTATTTGTCTCGACAAAATTTTTTGACTTGAGCAATTTGCATTTTGAGTTACTCGGGAGTGATTTATCTTAAATCAGCTTCGCGAACTCATTTAGAGCCATCTTGTTTTCCTCTATGATTGTCGGTGTTTGCTGAAAAAGCTGAATCCTTAGTTTCGTATTCATTTGAAATATAATCTTAACTATTTTCATTTTGATCTGTAAATGCTTTAAAAAAACTTGCTTCACAAAAATTAATTTAAAAGGATAAAAATTATATAATAGGTGCTCATTTTCATGAACAAGTAGGGACCAATAAAACAATTTTTAAAACCGAAAGTTTGTAAATAGAAAAATAACTGTTATATCTTAAAATTATTTTTTTACTACACTTCCCTCTCTTTATGAATAAAATACTATTAGATAAAAAGTATTTAGTATGCATTATATAAAAAAAAACAGATGCGAAATAAAATTCATAATTAGAAACAGTTTTTAATTTCATTTTACAGTGGAAAATAATTTAAAATAATCACTTATTTTTTCCATTTCAAAATTAAATTTGCAAAAGCACATTTTCTTTTCTATGTAGAAAAGATTTCACTCGTATTTTTCGTTAAAAATCCCTTAATTTTGTTAGCTATTCATCTACTTTTTTTGCAGACAGTCGTAAAACTAAATCATTTTTTTCATGATTAACATCTGAAAGTTATTTTTCATTCGCATTTATTATGTTCTCAATCATTTAATAAATCTTAGGAACAAATTACATCTGAATCCAGATTCATAATGTTTTATAGTGAAATTTCATAGACCAATAAATTTCTTTGTCGAAGCTCATAAATGAATAACTTACCTTCACTCAAGTCGCCAGTTAAACTTTTTTGTCTTTCTACGGAGGCAGTCTGGATTAGTTAATAACACAGGCATGTCAAAATGATTGAGATATCATTATTTTGTAATATTATTCCAAACATTTACTCACAAAAGCATTGCACCAAGAATGTCGATTTCAAAAGCAATTCCAAGGCATGATCCAAGACCAAAAGTGCTCTACTACATTTTCAGTTGAAATTATTGATTACACTCAAATGTATGCAAGATCGGAAGTCAAATTCTCCACGGATAACTTAAAAAATTCAGAATGAATGATGCTTAAGATGGATGGTTAATATATTAATAATTGCTTAATCTACAGGATTAAATCATGCTAGGATTTATAAAAAAAAAATCCTTTAATTTTAAACAATTTGTATTTTAGAATCAAAACTACTTTTTATTCTTTATATTAATTACTTAACAGATAATGTTGCAGTTAGCTATCCACAACTCAATGATACTCCAATAATAACGTCGATCCAAGTTTCTCAGCAATAAAATAAAAAATTTAATAAAACTTCAGAAGTCATAAATTTTTTGTCTGTTATCCGTTACAGTAGCTAATTTACTAACATACGTAGGTCAAAATTATTTAGATATCGTTCTTTTTTTCTTTTGTAACATTCCAAGCATACATTGTGCCTAGAATGACAGTTTCATAAACTGACAATTAATAGCTCAATGTCTACTAACATAAATTATATGTAGGTTTTAGAAAAATATTTTCTTTAAATTTCAATTTTGCAATCGAAACTACTTTTTATTCATTACACTTATACTTAAAGTTGTAGTTAGATATCCACAATTCAAAGATTCTCCCGTAATAACGTCGATCCAAGATGCTTCTCAACTATAAAATAAAAAAATCAGCAAAACACTAGAAAATTTAAAAAAAAAAAAAAAAAAAAAATTAATGCAAACTAAAAATTCATGAAAGCGAGTTCACAAAAAAGAGTTAATTCTAAAATTTAATTCGTGAATAGGAATTAAAATTATCACAGCATCCATGGGATCATGTGAGGTCCAATCAATAATTTGTGAAATCGGGAGTGTTCGTAAAAACGAGCTGCTACTGTAATATCAGAAAACAATAAACAAGCTTCAGAATTAAAACAATGATTTTTAAATCTGTGTTGAGATTAAGGTCTTAAGAACACCATTTACCCACACATACACACTCACACATATATATATATATATATATATATATATATATATATATATATATATATATATATATATATATATATATATATATATATATATATATATACATACCGGGTGAGCCAAAAGTTCGTTACAATTTTAAATATTCATAAAAAAAGAAGAAAGTAAGATAAAGAAGTGCGGTTTGCAAGAAAGAGCTCACAAAGTAGTCGGATTTTTTTTTGCAGCAAAAAAGTTTTAGTTAAAAAAAAGTCGCCTATAGATGGCGCTGACTGTCCGAAACACAATGAAAAGGACAACAGTACGCTCCATTCATTTATTCTGATAATAACAGTTGTTCAATATGACCTCCAGTATATTGTACGACAAAACTAAGGCGACTCGCAACGCCCGTTACAGCTGAATGCAATATGTCGGAATGAATTGCAGAAACCTCACGACAGATGAATCTTTGAGTTCGGCCAATGTTGAAGGAGATGAACGATACACACGTGATTTCAAATAGCCTCACAACCAGAAGTCGACCGGAGTGAGGTCGGGTGATCGTGGAGGCCATGCGATCTTGCAACCTCGACTGATCAGTCTCTCTTCACCAAAGGTACTCAAAAGGAATCGTTTTACTGGATTGGCATAATGTGGTGGTGCGCCATCCTGTATAAAGTTTATTACAGATAACACACCTCTTTGATTTAATGCGGGCACGACTTTGTCAAGCAAAAGAGTGAGGTAACGCTTAGCGGTTACTGTGCACGTTTTCTAGCCCAATCTGGGACACGGTTCTTCAAAGAAGAAAGATCCGACAATGAAAGATGAAGTGAAGCCACACCAGACTGTCAACTTGGCTGGATGCAGAGATTTCGTCGTGTATTCACGAGTATTAGATATTGCCCATATACGAGTGTTATGGGTATTGATATCCCCGTGTAGTGTGAAGTGCGCCTCATCCGTCCAGAAAACGTTGAACAACCACTGAGGGTCGTTTTCGATTCTTTCCATAGCCCACTCGGCAAATGATTCCCGCATAGATGTGTCTCCCGGTTGTAACTCCTGCAGTGACTGCAGTTTGTAGGGATAGAGATGCAATATCCCGTGGAGGATACGTCGAATCGATGATTGAGGCACATCCAATATACTTCCAGCTTCGCGAGCACTGCTACTCCCAATGGACGATTCCGCCGCTAAATCATTCATTGTGGTTTCCACCCAGTAATTCGGCTCTCCGCCAACGAGGGTCTTCCACTGCGTGGCCGATCCTCCAAAGAGCCAGTTTTCTCGAACCTCTTGACAAGCTTGACTATTCCAGGACACGATATGGGGCCTTTCTTCGTCTTCAGTCCTTTCGTCGTGCGAAATTTTCGCAACGCAATAGTTGCTGACTCTCCGTTCAAATAGAAGAACTTCACCAACAACGTTCGATCGGGTAATGATAACATTCTGAAAGCGAATGAGAAATTCTCGAGTATCACGGCCTTTAATCGCAAGATTAATTTGCATAATTCTGCTGAATCTCTCGATGTCAACGCCATCTATAGGTGACTTTTTTGCTGCTAAAAAAAATCCGACTACTTTGTGAGCCCTTTCTTGCACACCGCACTTCTTTATCTCACTTTCTTCTTTTTTTATGAATTTTTAAAATTGCAACGAACTTTTGGCTCACCCGGTATATCACACACAATCCACCACAGAGAGAGATTTAGTGAAGTGGTCTGACTTTCCTTTCACTTATGTAAAAATAACTCACTTCCAGATGGGTTGTATAACGCCTAACACTGAAATTGTATTAGCTCTCCTTTTAATTATTCACATTTAATAAATAATTTTCTTAAATTTCTTAATCATTCAACCTTCTTAATGATCTGAGGATATATTCATCCTCTAACTTTTAAAGTGGTGACCCGGACGTTGAATTTTAAAAGGAAAATATATATATTTCGCCAATAAATAAAAGCAAAATATTTCTAAAATGTAAACTAATTTACAGTGATAACCCTCACTTACTTCTTGCAATATACTTTTTTTACAATCTAGACAACAAAATGGCAACGGAACTCTTTATTGATACACTAGGCAACCGTTCTAGGGATAACGGAGAAGTATTTTATTGGTCAATCATTTTATAGAAGAAAAAAATCACCGAAATGGGTTTCCAGATTTTACGAATTATGTTATATTTGGCGACATAAAGGCATATTTGTTGAATACACGATAAACAGCATATGCTTAATGTTAATTTTTATACACTATGCCGGCTTATGTCTTCTCGGGCATAAGGCGTCTTGCAGTCCAGTGTAATTCGGAAATTTATCTTGATGAAAAAAGGACTCCAAAGTTATCTTGAGAGCGAACATGCAGACGAGAGAAACAACTAAAAATTTAATATTAATGGTACATGAGGAATTATTTAGAATGTTAGAATGAATATTTAATGAAATATATTCGAATTTAAAATTTTATTGTTTGGTATGCTATTAATTTATAATTTCTATTGTTAATGCAAGATCAGTAATATCATAATAATGAAATATTAGTGCTTCCTAATTATTCTCCACAATGAAGTCATTTTTTAGTAACATTATAAAAGTTAATTTTTTATATGTGTAGAATTGCTATTTGTGAAGTATCTTGGAAATAATATACATTTTTTAAATTTTAGTTAAATTATATATGTGCATGTAATATGTAACTATATATGTTTGTATGTAATATAAATTCTCTTTTTTATTTTACAAATCCATTTAAAATGCTGTGTTGACAGCTGAATAGAAATGATCAGTTTAAAAATTTAATTGTTTGATCCCCCTTCAGAGTGACTAATTATGTAGTGGTTTTGAAATCTTTCAACCATAAGTCCTTGTTAAACTAAGGCTAATTTGGGAAAAGTGGCCGTAGAGGATAAACCAATCAAATTTATTAATTAAGCTATATTAACTATGAGAGAGAGAGAGCTAGTAATTTTTTTTTTTTTTTTTTGAATATAACATCAAGATATTTGAGACAGTTTGTTTTGAGAGGTGATTAAAAATCCTAAATAAAATATAAATTGTTTTGACAATAGTTATGTAGATAAAATATTTAACAAAAATATACTAAGGTGAGCATAATTTTACTCTTGAAGTCTTACAATTTTATGTAACTGGCGGTATCAAGTAATAATTACTGTGATAACCAATACATATAATATGCTTAATATTAATCTGTTCCTGATTACAGTATTTAATTTATAATTTCTTAGAAATATCTGTTTGCATACAGCAACTTATTCAAATAAAATAGATTATGGTAGTGAAAATTGTGTTAGACAAAAGTTACTGCTCAATTGAGATAGTGTGTAGAATTCATGACATCTCAAATATAGTATATAATTTCATTTGAATTTAAGATTCTGTTACAACAATAGATATACTTAAAACAAAGATGATAAAATAATTTTATTTCTAATAGTTATATTGAAGAATAAAAATATATTTTAAGAAAAATGTTTTAAAATTTTGTATTTTCTGGATAATTATTTTTTAAAAATTACCAATTTTTATATACCTTTTTCAGAATAAAAAGCATAATTAATTTAAAGGTTAGTTACTACAATTTAAATTAAATTTGAAATATCTAGTTTAAGTCAGAAAAATAAATTGTAAATCTCATGATGGTAAAATTTTTTTAATGATATATAGAATTAAATTATTGTATCAAAAATAAAAGTATGTAACTAATTTTTATTAACAAGATACAAGAGAGATATTATAGTAATATTGTAATATTACGATTACAATAGAGTTCATAATTTTTGTACTTTTTGTTCTGTTTTATTTGGAAACAAAATCATGAATATTTAAAAAAATATTCATAAATTCTGAATAAGATTTATGAATATTTTGTATATAATGAATTGCATTTACTAATTTTTAATTTAAAACAAATGTAATTATGTTCAAATAATTTGGAAATTTCCTCAATATTCTATTTATAACATGTAAATCTTTAATAGTTATTATGCATTAATGAAATTCTGGAAAAGATGTATTTACATTTGAAATATTTTGTTGGTAGAAACATTATATTCTATATTTTCTTGTATTTTGAAATAAAGCATAACATTAGAACAAGTCTGATAGGTAAAATTATACTCCAAAAAGGAAGTCAGCAAATATTTTTAATAAAAAAAAATCTGTCTCAAAATACAAAATTGTGTTTAACTGCTTCAAAAAATTTGATAAAAGATGACTGGTTATTTTTTTCAATAAAATTAACAGAAAGGCAAAATTAAAATTTATTTTGATTCAAATGCAGTTTCAATCAAAATTAATTTAGTATTGTAATTTGTATGATTGGAAATTAGAGATTTATTTAATAAATTGAGCAATTTTGCTGAATTTATTAAATGAAGACTTTATGTTTATCTTTTCTCAAATAAATTTAATATACTATATTTTTCTATTTTTTTAAGATTCATTCAATTAGCAATATATTCTTATTTTAAAAATAAAGTAAGTTCTTTATTATATTGTGTACACAATAACAAGACTTTCACTAGTATATAAATATAGATTAGTATGAAAAAAAATTCTGTTACATTCCTAAAAAAATTAAGTAACTTTTACAGAATTATTTTAGGAGCATAAACTATTTTAAAACTGTAAATTCTATTATCTTAAATTTTACCAACATCAGTTAAATTTACAATTTATGCAATAGTTATGTAATTAAATGATGAAGTATTCTGAGACCTGCTGATAAGGGTGGAAATTAATGGATTATAATTGTTCATAGAAAATAACAACTATTATTTTATGCTCTATTATATAGCATAAAATATTTTATACTGGCCAGTTCAATAATGCTCCTTATCATAAAAGATCAGATAAATAAGAAACTAAAGCAATTTTGATATAGTATTTAATAATATATTTATATATAGCAGTTTCTTATATGCACAATTAGCTAAGAATGACTTTCAAATTGTGAGAATACTGTTTGCTTGATAGGAATTTTAGGTATAAGTTTTTGACTTATATCTAAAATTCTCATGCTTTTGACTTATTTCTCTTAATTGGAATAACCTTAAATATGTTAAATTGTCTTTAAGAAAACTTTTTTCAGCTGTATTAATATCTAAAAGATGTAATGAATTGGATACCCATTCGAAAACAAGGTCAACACAAATCAATACATCATTTAGATTAGAAATATTATAACTAAAAAATAAAGTAAATTAGGCTATTCATTTTTCAATATCAATAATAAAGAAAAATAAGCATGGTGGTAGACTTTTTTTACAAATATTAAACACCTGATAGTCTCTTGAAGATTTTATATTAAACAAAATTCTTTAAAAGTATACAGTAAAAGTCTCAAACTTTGTCAATGGTACTTGTGTAAAATAACATATACCAGGAAAAGAAATTGATACCAAGTAATACAACCTTTTAACAACAATAGGAAACTGTGCACAAATACATGGTTGTTACTTTGATAAATCATTTCTGGTTCTTTAAATAAGAGTTTGGAAATGAACTCTTGTTTACTAAATTACAAATGATAATAAGATATTTAGTTTATGAAAAAAATTATTTTTAACATTACAAATTTAGATATAAGTATTGATGTATCAAAACTATATTAGTTATAATCAAACTGATCATTTTATTCAAGGACTAATTCATTTTTTAAAAACATTTTCAAAAATGATAAAGCGATTTTTGTTCCGTATTGAATATTAAATATATTAATATCAATAAAATATTTATATGAATATATATATAAAGTTATATCAATTTGCAACTCGAAAATATATAATTCGCTTAATTTGTCAAAATTGCCGCTAATAATTATGAATTATTTTCAATAATCGCATCATTTAATACAAATCATTCGATGTTTCTTACTTTTGTTTACATTAATTTTCAACTTTAAAATAGCAATTTAGTCAGGAAATTAAATGGCGATTTTGGCGGGAAATCTTCATTCCACTGATTCGCTGAAATGTATTGGCGAATTTTGAGGAACGGTACTTTTGTGTATCGTATGGTAAACCTAAAGTTTTGTTCGGTATCCTAAACCAAAAGGTAGGTTTTCTTCCTTAACTGTTGACTGTTAAAATCTGTAATGTGTTGTGCTCTGTCGGAATAGACGTTTCGAAAGTGAGTTTTAGAATCTTATTTAATCTTTTGAAATAAATTATTCTTTGTTTTGATCAACTACAGCATTTAAAATATTTTTGAATATATGTTAAGAAATCTGTCATATTTTCGTGATTAAAATTCCAATGCATTCTTTATATATTCACTCACTGGAATGATCTATAATTAGTTTATTGTTTCATTTATGTAATTATATTGCTAGGTTAAAACATACTTTTTGAGACAATTTTATTTTGTGTACAACCGTTGCCTTAAAATATAAATTTCTTTTGATTCATGTTAATTTGATATCTTGCATTTGTATCACTTTCAATGCTTTAGATACACGATTATATTTTGCAAAAATAAAATATATGAAATTGGATAAATTATGTATTAATTCTTAATTTAATAATCTGCATTTTTTGAAAAATCTATTTTACAAGCTCACTTTCCATTTCCATTTAATTTTCATCCTCTGATTATTTTAAATTTTTCTTCTTTTTTATGATTGAGAAATTTGGTTCTTTCTAAAGAATTGTGGATGACTGACTACAACATTAACTATTAATAAGTGCAGAGAGTTTTGATTCTAAAATCGAAATTAAAGGAACTTTAATAAGCCCTAGTGTGATTCATGTCAGTACACTTTAAGCTATTAATACTAATGTATTAATAGCTTAAAGTGTACTGACATGAATCACACTACCCAGCACTTTTCACTTAACATCTTGTGTGAAGACAATTAACTCATCCGTAATTATGACAAACCCAATTTTTGCAAAAGTTTCGTTTCTGCTCATTTAGAATGTGGTTTCAGGTGTAATTGATGCACAGGAAGTATCAGTTGCTTAAAAAAATGAGAATGATGTAATTTCTGATAAAATCTGTTATTGTCTGGAAAATAAACAGATGAATAACTCACATAATCAAGGTACTTTTATGAGGTGACAGCTTAAAACTATGAAAAATGATCTATTCTTTTATCAGTAATTACTTTTGCAAATAAAAGAAAGTTTCGCTTATGGATTCAAAAACTTTCTTTTTAATCATTCAACTTTATTGAATATTCTAAATCAAATATACTGAAATTTAACAGCAATAGATGCAAAACTAGCACTGTTGTTACCATGAAAATTGCTGCAAACAAAAAGGAGCATAATAAAAGTACTTGCAACGCAAGAGGTGAAAAAGATTGACAAGATTTCTTTTCATGGTTTCTGAATCAAATTTTGTGTATTCAAAGATTTTGGTTTATTTAACTAAAATAGTCTTTAAAAGAATTGATGAAAGCATGAAAATTCTAATGAAAATTTTAAGAATCCTTATTAAATTAATTATTTTAAATTTTGAAAATGTTTTTGTAAAAAAAGCATAGCTAGTAATAACCTTTTCAGAACAGGCAGTGTGTGACTTATGAGAATATGAGGTGATTATATGAGGGAAATTCCAGAACCAGGATGTACGTATACAGAATGCAAGAATAAAGGATTAGACAGTGTATGTGCATTAAATTGAATGTTTTTTTCTTCCAAAACTTATAGAATAGTTTGTCACTCAACAGCCATTTTTTTTATCAAAACTCATAACGTAGCACTTAGTTGTGTATTCTATTTAAATTAAACTTAATTTGATGGATTTAATTGTTATTTCCTTAACTTTGACTTTTTATTTTTATTCATCATATAAGGAAGTTGGAAATCCAATTCAGTTTTTTTAATTTTAACCATTGTGAAAAACAGAAATTAGCACCCAACATTCAGGCATTGCACACTCCAATCCCTTTTCCTATCGATGGAGAAAGGAGCAGACTTGAGATACAGTAATTGAGAACATTAAATGGAAAAGGTATACATTTGTTCTCTTTTAGTCTTGTGCAAAACTCAGCACCATTAATTTATTTTAACTATTTTTTAATAATGGTGGGCACTTCAGTAACTAACCCTTCGCAACAAGGCCAGAAACTTCTGCTCATTTATCATTACCCGGTAACCACCTGTGAACCAAGTCACAGAGACAAGTAGCATTGCCCACGTCACTTCACCAAAAACCCTTTTATAGGGTGGGGTGCATTCATTTATCTTCTCAGAAGGAAAGACTGAGAATCATCAATGCTGGAACTGGGATTTGAACCCTGGACCAACAGCCTTGGATTCAGGAACACTAACAACCATTCTGCCATCAGCTGCTTGTTGGTAAGCAGAGTTAACTTTGAAGCTCTGTGGTGTTAAAGCAAGCATTTCTGCTCTGTCACATCTCTTGTGGTTGCTGATATTTTGTGAAAAATAACTAACACTAAACCCATAAAATCTTTTTTTAATTTTTGAAAAATAGCTACACTGTTAAATTTTTATGTATTACAGCATCATCTAAAGGAGGTAAGTTTTCTCATTGTGTAATTTGCAATTAGGATTTTAATATATCTCACAGCAGTCATTTTGATATTTCTAGTGATGTCAAGGCTTAAAACATGTACAAGAAGTAAAGAGTACAGCAAGCATTTTTAAAATAGATGTTTATTTTAAAAATATACTAAAGAAGAAGTCACTTGGTCATAATTATATTTTACTTTATTCTTGCTTGAGTGTGGCCTACCAATCAGCATGCAGACCTAAACTTTCTATCCCATTCATTAATTTATTCAGAGCTGCTTATTGTGATTTCCAAGTGATAAGGGAAAGCATAAGCACTTTATTTTAAAACAAATTCGGATGATTGAATATCTCTTTGAAATGTGGTATAGCATTTGATGTGATAACCCATTTAAGGACAGCAAGAAAATTTAAAAACTATTGGTTGCTCTTGTCATTTGATAAATCTTGCCTCTGTTAAGTGTGCTGCAAGCTTACAAATTAAAGTTATATGTCACATCATTGACATCTATTATTATTTAATTGGAGTTTGAAAAGAAAGTACTGAAAAAGTTATACGAATTGTGTGACAAAGATTCCCAGAAACTCCTTATATGTTGCTGCTTTCACTACAGAAAAGTCTTCAAAGACTCATTGATCAGTGGTTCCCCTTTAAAATTATTTTCATGGTGTATTTAAATAGAGAAGTGTATATGTTCAAAAAATCTGTCATTTGCATACCAAGCATAGAAGCAAAAAACTTGATGTGAATATACAATGCATCAAACCAACTTTAAAATGAAAAAGATGTGAAATTGAGTTGGATAATACAAAGAAATCTTTTGAAAGATAATTTGAAATCTCAAAATATGTCCAGGGAAGAGAAACTTTTTCTGTTCTGATCATCTTCTATAAGTAAAGTTGATAGTATTTTTGTTTTGTATTGTAAAGATGTTTGAAAAGTACAATGTTTTTGTTGCATTACGAGCAAACTCCTTGTTAGATAAGTTTCTCTGTTCAGTAGTGGCAACAGAGGAAAAAAGAACGACTAATGGTTGTGTTTTTGAAAATGTGGAGAAAGAAATTAGTGTTTTAATGTTTGTGATGTGCTGCTTGATTTAAATAAATTTTAATGTTCCCTTCATTGTTATCATCTATTAGCAAAACTTGCTGGCATTCAGTTTTACAGTAAATCCTAATAGGAAATACAGCAGTTTTATTATTCTTGTCATCCACAAAATCATTAACTTAAAGGTGCCATTTGTAGCTTGCTTTCAGAACTAGTAACTAAGTTTGTCAAGCTATTCATCATTTAACCTTTATTTGATGTAGATGATCATTCTTGTAATAATCAAAAAGACTTGTGATTTAATCATAGGAAATAGTGTGTCTGATATTGTGGCATTGTTATCTGACAAAAAAAGAAAAACGTTTTTCTGATGTTCAGAAATATTTCACTACTTCTTGTGATTATATTTTAAATAAGAGTAGTATATGAGAGGGGGGTTGAGGACTTGAACTCTTTATGGGTAAAATTGGGACAGCGAAAAAATATGGAACAAACTGAATACGTAATGGAGATAGAAGATTTCTATAGAATTATACTAAATGATACAATAAAAGAAAAAGTTATATATTATGATACAAATAGTGTTGTTTATATAGATGATGGAACCAAAAATATTGAAACAGGATGTTTGTTAGAAGATTGGACAGGTAAACTTGGAAATGATAAATGTATGAAATATTGGATATCTGGAGCTAGTAAAGATTATGGATATATACTAAATGATGGATCTGCACATGGAAAAGTAAAAGGATTTAAATCATCTTATCAGAGTGAAACAATGTTAGATTTTGATAACTGAATGAAAATAATTGCAGGTGAAACTGATTGTATAGATGTTGAAATTAACCAATAAAAAAAATAGTGAAATTTCAAGTACTAAATCAAATAAGAGATATATGTTTGGATTTGATAACTTAGAATCTTGAATGTTTATAACACAGTTCCCTTTGGGTATTAATATCTTCAGTATATTATATCTTTAAGAGAAAGACTTTTTTTTTTTTCCTTCCTCCTTTGGGAAAAACTTAGACAATTTTGATGGAGAAATGTATGAAATTTGTCCTTCTTGACTGTCAGGCTGCCATTCATACAGTGGCAAATTATACTCTCCTACCTACATCTATAGAATTTAACTTTAAGATCATCATTATCACTTTACTATCTGCGGGAAAGGAAATTACTTTACAATGGATCCCTGGCCATTGCTGCTTGCCTGGTAATGAAAAGGCAGACAATCTCGTGAAAGAGGCTTCTTTTTTAAACCCTCCAGATATTCCTACTGGCCTGAGAAATGTCCAACTCCTTCTAAAATGAATAAATTTTTCACCAGCGAAAGATATATTACAAAGAGAATGCAGTTGATGCCTCTTGGAGGACCCTGCTGAGCTCACATATTCCCAGAGATGTATAGGGGTCTCGTGCTCCAGGTTACTTACTGGGCATGATTTTCTCCAGAAACATATCACATTGGGCTTGTAGATTCCCCTGACTGCATTTTATATAGGGAACATGTTGACATGGTTGGCGAGCATCTTTGGAAATGTTCTGCTCTACATGAAGCCCGCACTTCTTCACATTTCAAGACACTCTCCACTCCTAGAGATACTTCATTTCTTTATTAGTCTGCAAAACTTCTTATGCTCTATATCTTTAATATTTTGTATTATCAATTTTTAAAATTATTAAAAAAGCTTTATAAAATTGCATTTAAAATAAAATGACTGATATATCATTGATATTAAAGGATTTATCCTTCCAGATAAAAAAAAAAATCATCAGAGAAACTAGTTGGACACATTTAACAGAACAAGAAATGAAAATTGTTCGTAAAAGAACTTGTGAAATTCACGGCCTAAGATTTAAAAGATACTTAGTTTATGGATTAGTAATGAAAATGTTAAAAATTATATTTAATATTTATATGATGAATATGGTGGTAGATTTGCTTATAAAGGAGGAACAATTGAAAAAGAAATATTTGATGAATTAAATATATCAGCTGTTGATATTGATATACCTAAATATCCTAGAATGTTGGGTCCTATGTGCATTCATACCTGCCAACTTTTACGCATCGTGCGTAAATTTTACGCGAAATCGCCAGGTTTTACGCTTTTACTGATAGCATGAATTATTTTACACGTTTCGATTCTACTGGGCAAAATTTTAAAAAAGAAAAAAGTTTGTCTTGGCACATAATGGCACTTTTTTTCTCACTAGTCATGATGATAAACGGAAATTTGCACCCCATTCAACCCATTTGTGGAAAGAGAAAACTGACTTCCCAGACTGTGGTCGCAGAGGCTCCAAGGAATCCGAAAATGCACATGTCAAACCTATCAGAGTGGGGGAGAGGAAGGCTCCAGCTTTAAAACCTATAGATGGGGAAAAGAAATTGTAGAGGTATAATCTTGTTCCTTAGTCACACGGATCAAAACTCAGCGCCATCCATTTTTACTACTGTGATTGGTGGACTGTTGCAGATGGGCGGAGTTAACTCTGAGAT
Source organism: Latrodectus elegans (assembly GCA_030067965.1). Classification (NCBI taxonomy): domain Eukaryota; kingdom Metazoa; phylum Arthropoda; class Arachnida; order Araneae; family Theridiidae; genus Latrodectus; species Latrodectus elegans. The sequence goes on from CM057809.1 coordinate 44,615,597, forward strand.
TCTCTTGGGTGAAAGCAAACATTTGCACTGTACTGTGAGTAAACCTAATAAATCTTATTTTCAATCTTTTAAAAATAGTTATAGTGTCGAATTTCCATGCATTAAAGCATCAGCTAAAGGAGTTAAATTTGCTCATTGCGTAGTTTGCAACTGTGATTTTAATATATCTCACGGCAGTTGTTTTGATATTTCTCGTCATGTCAAAGGCCCAAAACATGTGCAGGAAGCAAAATGTACAGCAAGCACTTCTAAAATGGATGCTTATTTTAAAAATGATACTCAAAAAGTCATTCTGTCCGAATTATATTTCACTGCATTCTTGATTGAGCACAACATACCACTCAGTGTGTTTCTGATCATGCTGGTCCTCTTTTCAGGTAAATGTTTCCTGAATTTGAAACTGCAAGGTGTTATGGATGCACTCGAACCAAAACTTCTGCTATTATAAAGGAATTAGCATCGGACTAAAAGGAAAACGTCGTTAAGCTCCTACGAAATTCACCCTTTTCTACTGCATGTGATCGCAGTAATAATGATTCAAAATTATATCCAATTGTTGTAAATTTTTTCAATTCCATTTGGAAAACTATTCAAAGCTGCTTATTGTCTCTTCCAAGTTTATCAGGAGATGCAACAGGAGAAAATATAAGCACATTATTTTTAAACGAATTTGAACGATTAAATATCCCTTTTAAGCATTGTGTCGCCTTTGGTGCTGATAATGCAGCAGTAATGCAAGGGAAGAAAAAAGTTGTGATTGTGTATTTAATGTCTATTGTTTGCTCTTGTCACTTGATAAATCTTGCCTCTGAGGAAGGTGCAGGAAGCTTGCCAATTAAAGTCGATGAAATCATAATTGACATTTATTATTGTTTAAATCGGAGCTCAAAAAGAAAAGAAAGCCTGAAAAAATTTCAAGAATTGTGTGACAAAGATACAAAAAAAATAAATTCTTAAACATGTTTGCACATGTTGCCTTTTATTACAAAAAAGTCTTCAAAGACTCATAGATCAATTAGATCCTCTTTTAAAATATTTTCATGATATTGTTAAAGTGGAAAAATGTGAAAATTTGGCATCTTACAGCATACCAAAAATAGCAGCGAAAAATTCTGAAGTGGATATACGATGCATCAAACTAAATTTAAAAGGAAAAAGATGTGAAATGGAGTCAGAGAATAGTACAAAGAAATCTTTTGGTAAAGATAATAAATTGAAATCTCAAAATATGTCTAGAGAAGAACTTTTTCTTTTCTTATCATCTTCCTTAAATAAAGCTTATAGTCTGTTTTTGCTTTACACTGTAAAGATATTTGAAAAATATAATATTTTATTACAGTCCAGTCATCCTCAAATTCATAAACATAAAGATATGTATAGCCTGTTCAAAGAACTATTATCTAAGATTGTTATTCCATCCATGCTTTGAAATGTACCTTTGTTAGAAGTGGATTATCATTCTTTTGATAATCAAAAAGAATCTTGTGATTTAATCATTGGAAGTAGTACATCTGATGTCGTGACAATATTATCTGATGAAGAAAAAAAGGAATTTTTTTCTGATGTTCGAAAGTATTTCACAACTTCTTGTGATTATATTTTAAACAAATTTCCAATGAAACAAGATCTTTTGCATCATTTGCAGTTGCCAGATGTGGCAAACTAGATGAAGCCAAATTTTCAAGTGTAAAGTACTTTGTTCAAAAGTTTCCATTTTTGCTGCCAGTTAATTAATTATAGTGAATCTGAGGATGTGGCTATGGATGAGCTAGAAAATCAGTTTTCTTCATTGCAAACTGGAGACTCATCCAAGTTGAAAAATGAAAAGATTGATTCACTGTGGTTTCAAATAAGTGATGGATTTTGTTATGAGCAAGAGTTCAGTAAGAGTATGTTAGAAAAGGCTATAAAAGCCACTGTTTCATCATTGAATTCTTCCACTGTGTAAAATATTAAAGAAATGTATTTACTCAAGAAAATTTTGTATAGAGTTTTTTTAATCTTTAACCCAGAATTTTTATTTCATTAACTTTAATTGATTTAAAGGCGATCGTGTTTAGCAGAATTATGTCCAGATAACTTATTTTTGTTAATAAATGATTGAAATAAATATTTCAACAGAGTGCAGTTTAGTGTCATTGTGGAATGCAAAGTATTTCCTTGTAAGTATTATTTTAATATTCAGAAATCACAACGATTGTAGTGTATTATGAAAGCATTCTGGAATCTATAGCTTCAAATTATTAAATCTTTAGATGAATTAAATTCTTAGCATCTGCATTTTCATTAGTTAATAATTTACTTTTAATTAACATAAAATTGATTGTCAAGTAATAAATTAGTTAATTAAATTACGAAAATATGTATCTAAGATGTAATTTTGAAAAGAAAAAGTTTTACTGAAATACTTTTTCGAAAGTTGGCAGGTATGTGCTTTCCATATAAATGTTGTCAGTATAAGAAATCTATTCTAAAAATACTTTGTAATAAATGGAAGAATTAATTAATGAGCTAATTGAAATCAGTAAAATACAGTACAGATATGGAATTGATTTAATAATGAAATATATTGAACAAATAAGATAATTAATTTTAAAAGTTGAAAATAAAGGTATAAGAGAAAAACACTTGATCTAGTAGATGAAACATTTTATTATATTATAAATAAATATCTTCAGAAACTATTTTTGAAAACGTAAAATCATTTAGTAAAACAAAATATCATAAATAGAAGAATTCAACAACATTTTCAAAAAGAATATATATCCTGAAACTTTTAAATTGAGAGATTTAGAAGCTGGAAAACACAATTTGATATCTTTGAAAACAATCAAAACAAAATTTGGATCTTCGTTAATTGCAAAACTTATTTTTCAACTGCTTTCTATGCAAGAAGAAAGAGAAAAATTTCCCCCTTTTTTGTTCTCTTTCAAACCGGAAATAGGGTTGCCATACATTCGTCTCCGCCTCGTTTTCAGCCATTGCTCACGAATATCTGACGTCAAAAAAAATTTATGTTTGGGTTTACCATTAAATTCTATTTCGAAAGATTTTGATGGGTGTTTTGAAGAATGTTTATTAGCAAGCTCAGAATTTTAGTTTTAAAAACAATTTTCTTTTAAAAATGCCAAGAAAACAAAATTTTCCGACAAATGGATGGTACTGCAAGATGAGAATAAATGCCTAATGAAGACCTCGTTCCGAAATGTTGACGATCTTCATTCTGCGGAGTGCTTCATATGCAAAAGCAAATTCAAGGTTTCAAATATGGGTTTTAGGCAAGTGCTTGCTCATGCAGGTGGATTAAGACAAAAAAGCTGTGAACTGTTAAAAGAATCAAACACTGTTTACTATCAAGTCAACTTCATCTGAATCCTTGACATCGACTGTAGTAGTGAATAACAAATCATGGCTTCCCAAAACGATATCAGAGAAAACCATTAAAGCTGAAACCATTTTAGTTTTGGTGGCAATAAAAAATAATTATTCTTTTTCATCTTTGAATGATTTAGCTAACATTTACAGGAAATTTTTTATGAGTCCTCCATAGAAAAAATCTCATCATCTGACAAAACAGTCGGGTATGTGATTAATTTTGGATTGGTATTTAAAAACTCTTTTGTTTCGGGATATCGGCACTTCATATTCTGTTTTTCTTTTTGATGAAACTACTACCAAACAAATAAAGAAACAGTTGGATATTTACATCTCATACTGGTTTGATAAACAAGGTAAAAATGTCATTTGCTACCTCGAATCACATTTTTAGGGCATGCTGAAGCCAATAAAATTGTAAAAATTTTATTAAGTTTCATTCAAAATAATGGTTTGAATTTAGAAAAATTAATGCAGTTGTCAATGGATGGACCAAGAGTTAATTTAGCTGTTTTAAAGCAAATAAATAGTGAACTGAGTAAGCAAAGTTTACCAGTACTAATTGATTTGGGTACATGTTGCTTACACATAATCCATGGAGCACTACGTAAGGGTATTGATAAAATTTATTGTAATATTGATGGATTTGCTATAGATATTCATCAATTTTTCAAACTATCTCCTGCAAGAAGGGAAGATTATCATTCCTTACAGTTAGAAATACTGGAAGAAACTTTAGCTAGACATAGTTTCCTTCGTCATGTTGAGAGCTGTTGGTTAACTGGGCTCAGTTAGTGGGAGAATTGTTGAGCAATATGATGTTCTAAAGGAATATTTTATTAAAGTACCTAAAGAGTTGAAATCTCCTCTTTCTGATAGACATCTTCTGATTATAAAACATTTGAAAGATCCTAAAACTCTGGCATATCTGCATTTTGTTTCATTTTTTTGTAAAACTTTTGAACCATATTTACTTCTAATGCAAAAAGTCGAACCTTTAATACATGTGATATACAGTAAATTGAATGACTTGTTCGCAGTATTATGTTTAAATTTTTAAACCCAAAAGAAATCTGTGAAAAAAAAATGGAGTAAAGTTTCTATGAATGGAGTTTAATGTTGATTCAGGAAAAAATTGGTTAAATTTAAACAAGATTGAAATAGGTCATGGTGTAACAGCAATACTGGAAGAGCTTACTGATAAAACAACATTTCTACAAAGTGTCAGGAGCTGCTACATAGCAAATTCAACGCATTTGCTTCAGAAACTTCCTATAACAAATCCTTTACTCAAAGATCTCCAGTGTTTGTCTCCTTATAATAGAAAAAAGGAAGAGTCTAGGAGTTTATTTAGCAAATTGATTCAACATATTCCTCATGTGAATAAAACTTCTTCAGATATTGATAAGACGAATGAAGAGTGGATTCTTTACATGTGTGAAGATGTGACTTTGATTGTGATAATAATCAAAATATCTGTAAATATTGGAATGCAGTTTACAATATAAAATATCCTACTCTTTCTAGAGTGTTTAAAGCATGTCTGTCGTTATTGAATGTAAAATTCCCAACCAGAAAGAGGTTTTTCAGCTAACAATTATCTTGTGACAAAGGAGAGAGCTTCTTTATCGGAATTAACAGTTCAAAGTTTACGGGTTTGTCATTATGTTATTCGAATGCATGGCAATTGTATTTCCTCCATTCCATATACCAAAGAAATGATACATTATATTCAGAAATCTCATGCAGAATATGCATCATATATGGAAAAATCAAAAGATGTAACACAATTAGAGAAGAAAAGAAAGGATGAGGAAGATGTAGAAGCTACTTGTGAAAGAAAGTTTAAACAATTGCACCTATTAGAAAAAATTAATGAACTTGAAAAAGAAAAGAAAAATTTACTTGATAATCAGTGTGTAGCTCAAAAACTTTTGGATGATGCAACTAAAAAAATATGTGCTATCAGTGATGATAATATGAGTGATGTGAAAGTTGGACAAATGATACTGTCTGCTGCTAATGCAGAGATTGCATCTGTGAATGATATGTTAAAAAAGTGCAGTATTAAATTATCGGAATTAAATGCATCCAGTTCAAAATGAACATTATTCAATTATACATAAATTAATTGTTAATTTAAAGCATTTATCATGTAACTTATTAATTTTCAAAAAATGTTCAGTATAGAAAGTTTAAATTTCTGTATCATTTTTCATATTGTTGTATTCAAAATTAAAAAACTCAGAATTTATTATATAGTTTATTCCTTTCTAAAATGTGTTTTATGCATAAAACAGAAATTAATATGTAAAAGTAACATTGGTTTTGTTTAATTATTAAAAAATGTCCTGATATTTCTTGAAAATAGTGTCCTGAAAAAAAATTTCTGTATTCCTACCCCTGTATATGTAATATAATGTATATATCAGATTGTTTTTCTTAAAAAGTACATGTTCTTATCTTTATCTCTCTCTCTCATTTCTTAAAAATTATGTTCTTTAAAATAACTATATTAATTTGTACAATCTTTTTAATTCTGATTTACCGTGAGTTCAATTGATCATTCAACTCATATATTTCAAAATTCTGTTTTAGTTTTGATTTTTTAACAAGATTTTTTCATCTCAAACTTTCAGACAGGTTGTATTTTTAGTATAAGCTTATTCTTTAAAATTATCTATATTTTATAGTAGGTATTTCATTATTTTGTTATCTGTATTAATTGTTATGGTTTGTTTCTGTGTATTATATGATTATTCTTAGAGGTGAAAAATTTTACCTGGGCACCTGATGAAAAGTTTTCCACCCAACTTTTAAGCATTGTTTCTACTGAGTTTCAAGAAAGGAAGTTGTAATTAAGAGATTTAACTGATCCTGCTTACTTTCTGGCATCATTAAACATATGACTCACCATGTCTCGCTCTCCCTTGCAAATTTGAGTGAGATTTGGTGCCATTAGAAAATGCAAACAGAACGGTTATCAATTCGGAAATAATACTTATCTATTTATACAATAGATAGCAAAACATACCTGTTACTTAGTTATAAAGTAAATTATTTTAAGTTAATTTAAAATTATCCTATTAGTATCATTAATGTGTCTTCTGTGAAATCATTATTAAACTAGTATGAAATTATATCAAAAATTTTCTTATTTTTGTAGAACTCTAACTGTTCACTATGAAAACTATTTTGGCTGGGCAGACTGTAAAAATTCCAAAAGGAGGTAAGTTGAATTTTTTTTAATTTTGGTTGTCAAGTGGGTACTGCTACTGTGTTTTATTTGATTAATTTATTAAATATACTGTAGAAATATATAAAAATACAGGATTTTTGTTGAATTGCTCTGCTAAATTAATTAAAAACTAAGGTAACCTCTAGAAATGAGTTTTCATAAAAATGTGTGTATTATTTTCATTATTGATTTTGCTTTTTTCACTTATTCTTCTCCCATTCCAGATTGCATTGCACTGGATACTTTTTCTTAAGACTGCTTGATTCATTAGTAACCTGAGTGGTCATAAAAATGAATGTCATTAGTGTTATTGATCTAGATTTATAGCCCAATTAATGCATGCTTGGTAATATATGTGGTAAAATCTTTAGTGTCATTATTCTTTTTATTAACTAAAAGAAAATAATTAGAAATTGACTAAATGTGTTTTATTGATTGAGTTTGAATATTAGTACTCTTTGATATTAGTGTTATTTTATGTTTGTTATTTTTTTTAGGTATGTGGAGTTGAGTTTTTAGTCTTTAGTTTTGTGATATATTTGTAATAAGGAAATGAAATGAAATATTCAGTATTTAAAATTGAATACCCATAAATTTAGAAAATTTAGGTTGAGATAACTGGCTCTTGGCTTGAAAAAAATAGGAAGTGGACGACTTTAGTATGACGTCAAAACCTTGCAACAGTTTCTAAGCAGTTGTTGTGAAGGGCCAATTATCGTGGAATCGCCATTGCTTTGAGTGATAGATATTTAAGTTGCTATTTCTTACTTAAAACTTAATATTTCAGGATAACTTGTTTCAGAAAACTTATTAGGGATATCCCCAAAATATATTGGTTACAGGAATTCCCATGTTGTGGCAACATTAGCAACAATTGTTTGGAAAAACTTAGTAGTGTATGACGTCACTACTAATGTCGTCCATTGTGCGGGGTTGTAGGATTTTACCAAATAAACATGTGAATTATTTGATTTGCATTTGTGATTTTTTTTTATTTCTCTTTGTATGATGAATTTAAGGCAGACATATTTGTTGAACCATCATGTTCTATATAAACTAAGATTAATGAATTTATTATTGAAAGACCTATTGTTATATATTTTTATGGTCAAAAATAGTAATTCTCTAATATCAACATTATATATTAAATAATAGAGTAAACAATTATATTAGTTAAGAATTATTCTGTTGTTACACCAGTATACTTCCTTTAGAATTAGGCCGTAACATGGAAGACCCTCCATTACTTCATCTGCAACCAAGATATTTTTATTTAAGGCCCCCCTTAGGGAACATGATATCTTCTGTTTAGCCCTTGGTTGAACTCACTGCCTTCTGATAGTGAGAAAAATGCTGTAACCTGGCTGTCTTGGCCTTGTATGAAATATGAAAGATATTTGCTAATCCACTTGAGAATAATTGCAATATTATGGAGGAGTTGTAGTGATCTTTGGTATTAAAAGTACAAGATTATTTATTTATTTGTTTATTTATTTTTATTTTATTTTTATTTTTTTGTGAAATAGAGCTAGCATATGTTCAATTGTTTTAATGTATCATATACTACAATGAGTAAAACCTATTTTTTTTTATTAACAGTAAATTTAAGTCCGAAAAAAATTGCCTACAGTAGAACTCCAATAATAGGAATAATGCAAATTCTGCCTATCTGATTTGCTTTCAGAATTACAATAAAATAAAGTTGTTGAATGGGGCAATTACTTACATCTCTAAATTAAGGATAATACTAGAACTTGTATCTGGAGGTGCGGAAACAAAACAAACTTGATTTATTCATAAAGCATCAGTGTTAAGCAAATGAGAGAAAATTACCAGTGGAAGTTATCTTAAACTTACATGTTATGCATGTTGCTATATTTTTAATTTTTGGTTATATTCATTTGTGAAATTACACATGTAATAAATTTATTTCATTTGATTTGTTCCTGCATTAAACCCTGTAACTAATATTCTTGTCCAATGATTCTTAATTTTTCCTTTTATGTTCATTCCTGTTTTGCACAAAGCATTCTAGATTTTTGACAAAAAATTATATACTTCAAGTTAACCATACATAAAAGAGAATTGAGCTCTTTGTAATAGGGTACCAAAAGCTTGGACATCCTGGATAACTCAACCATACACTGACATGACAAAAAAAGACCTGTCTGATGCAGGAGTTATTATTACAATGAATGGAAAATGAAAGATGTTGATAACTCCACCATACAAACTCCTGCTTAAACAGGAGGCAAGAGACTAAAGACTGTTGAAACTACCTTCAGTATTTTAAATAAGAGAAATCTTTTGTGGACTTCCTGTCTTTTCATCTTTGTGATGAAGTAACAAAATGCTGAGTGCATTCCTTTTATTTAAAAACAAGTAGTTTATTTTTAATAAAATTAACTATTTAGTTTTCATCATAGGCTGCTTTACGCTGTCAAAGTATTTATCTGATGTCTATCTTATGTTAATTATTATACTCTGTGTATTAATTGATTTCATTTTCATGTAGTAAAGGCCATATATCTTCATTATGTGTATTTTTTAACCATTTCTATATAAATCAGTGTTTTCATTAACTGGGCCATCTGTGGTCCACATTAAGTAAAGTTTTTGGTGGTACTGTAATACTAAAATGTTTATTTTCATTTTATTAATTAACATAAAATTTTATGTCAAGAACATACCTAGAGGTTATAAGCATGATAAAGAAAAATAAGCCCATTATGTTTAAGAAAATGTTGAGTGAAGGAAAATTTGCTTAACAAATGTAACTTGGTATAATCATAATTATAAAAGAGTTACTTGCTTACATTTTTTTTTTAAATGCTTGAGTTTTTTTCACAGCTTTAGAATTGAAAATTGATTTTCAACATAAGGATAAACTAAAATTTCTCAGTTTCTTATTTAGATGCAGTAAGATTAAATTCTTGTAAATATTGTATATAAACAGAATTTCATTTTGTTTCCTGAACTTGCACCTGTAAATAAGATAAATTACCATACACAAATTTACAGATTTCATTATAGTACAATCTCCTGTTTATATCCTCAGTTTGAACAATTTCAGAAAATTCACAAAGCTTCTTAAAAAAGAGTTTATCAGTCTTTTAAACTTTATTTCTCCTGTTCTGATAACTTTTTAAATATTGTTGCTAAACTTGCTTATATGTTTGTAAGATTTCATTTATTTTAGCTGCAAACTTTAAAATTATTGCACTTTTCTGTCAAATTTTTTATTGAAAAATAAAATCGAAATAAAAATTAATTTATAAAATAGAGTTTTAATAGTGATTATTTTTTTAGAAGAATTACTATACTAAATTTTTAAAGAAAATTTCATTCATATTTTGAATTACTAGAATATCTAAAAAAAATTAAGCAGTTTTTTTTTTTTTTTTTTTTTTTTTTCCTGCACTGGCCAATTTTTTCTGATTTTGTTTATTTAACTATTATTTCTGAATATGCATAAAAAAGTTACAAATATGTTCTAAAGACACTAAAAAATTATTAGTAGTACTTTTATTTTATTCAAATTCATCCTCTTAATTTTTGCATTAACAAGTTTTGATCTATTGAATAATTTTCAAATGAATTTTTTGCTTTTTGAATGTCAACTTGGTAAATTTTAAAAAGTTTACAGTAAGAATTAAAAATGGCTTTGTTTGTTATAGATTTTATTTTTGGATTTAAAGATGCAGATTCCATAAGGTTAGGATTAAAATAAATACTGCACAACTATTTGTGATAGACTTAAACTTACACTTCATTTACTCCTTCCTCTTGCTTCAGCTGGCTATACCATACTCTGCATTCTCTCTACTTTCCTCTAAATGCTGTATTTATTATAGTGTGAGTCTATATTAATTTCTTTTTCTTCCTGTGTATAGTTGATGTCAAGGTGAAATCTCGTGTAGTAACAGTTAGAGGTCCTCGTGGCTTGTTAAAAAGAAGTTTTCGTCATGCACAAGTTGACATGCAAGTGATTGGTAAAGACAAGCTGCAAGTACAAAAATGGTTTGGAATTCGTAAAGAATTGGCCACTGTGAGAACTGTTTGTTCACATATTGAAAATATGATAAAAGGTGTGACTAAGGTATGAAATCACTTTTATTGTCCTATCTATAAAATAAATTTTATACATAAATAATGGTGTGAATGGATCTTTGTTTCTTCACTCACTTTTGACACTTAGATCTGCCTTGTTATTTCTAGTTACGGTCGATCAAAACAAATGAATTATTGTTCCCTTCTAACAGTAAATTATCCTAAAATAGCAATATTCATTTAGATTAAGTTTGAGATATAAAAATTTATTGATATTTATCTTATCCAAACTATTTTAATAGTTGACGATTTCAGAATATTAAATTTAATCTTTAGCGTTTTGATGGAGTTGAATAAGTATGATGGGAATTTTTTCTTTAATGAGTTTGAATAGAATTCATTTGAGTAATTATGAAAATTAATTTTTGATTATAAAAAGGTTTGAGATACATTTGCTCACAAATAGTGATTGAAGTAATAGTATTTCATTCATAAATAAACTTCTGAATTTTAGACTTCAAATATTCAGTTTTTCTTATTTCATTTGTTTTTAGACTTCAAATATTCAGTATTCTTTCAGTTGTTTGAAAGTATAACAAAGTAACATTTTGATTCATTAATAATTTTTTTAGTTAGTTTTGTATTAATACAGATGGTCTGAGTATTACAACATTTTGTTGTTGCCTTTAATTGCACATATACATTTTCCTAACATTTCAGTTTTACTTAGTAATTGTAAAATATTACATTTTAATTTTGTCTTTGTTTTTTACCATAGTTTTTGTTATTATATGTGACATATCAAATTTTTCAGGGATATCTATATAAAATGAGATCAGTATATGCCCATTTCCCAATCAACATCACAACAACAAAAGATGGTTCATTAGTAGAAATAAGAAACTTTTTGGGAGAAAAAATTGTTAGGAGGGTGCATATGCAGCCTGGTGTTACTTGTCAGAATTCTTCTCAACAAAAAGATGAACTCATTCTTCAGGGCAATGATATTGAATTAGTATCAAGATCAGGTATGCTTAATCAATTTAACAATGTATTTTTCTAAAACATGCAATACTTAATTTAATATAAACTTTATTTAATACATTAATTGATCTTTCATTTCATAATTCTGAACACATTTTTCTTTTATAGCTGCTTTAATTCATCAGTCGACACTGGTCAAGAAAAAAGATATCAGAAAATTTTTAGATGGTATATATGTATCAGAAAAGTCGACAGTTGATCAGGGTGAAAACTAAATTTTAATAAAAATATTTAAAACCTGTATTTGTTTCTTTTCAAATTCATAACAAGTGTAACAGTTGTTTTAATTTTAATGTTTCAAGTATATTTAATTATGTTAGATTTGAACCTTATTGTGTAAGTTTCACTTCATCTTTCACTAAATTATTTATAATAATTATATTGAAATGTATTATATTATAAAGAGATCCATAATACATTATATATTTTTGTCAGTAGTTGAATATGATGACTTTCTTTTCATCTGACAAGAGAATATTTTATTCAGTTGACAATGATTATATTGAATTTGTAAATATATATATATATTAAAGTATAAATAAAATTATACAATCTGTTTTAAAAAGAAATTAATATCATCAGAATCTTAGATTGCTCAGTAGATTCCAAGATAGAGTTCGTACAACTCCTGCGATTCTTACTGTGATGCTTTTATTTATTTTTTTTTTATTACAGAATATTATAACGTTTTAGAAATTTCAAAGAAATTATCTGAAAATCTAATTGAGTATTAATTCTCAATGTTATCGCCAGGTGGTTTTTAACTGAGTGAAGATTCTGTGAGGAGAAAATCTGCATTTTATGTGTTTGGCCTGATGTCCTTCTTCCACTGATAGTGTAAAGAGGAATGTACCAGCTTGAATAACAAATTAACTTCAACCATGATTTTAAACTATAAAAAGTTTATTTGAACTTATAGTGTCACACTTTTCAAACACATTTAATTGTTATTCTTGAAAATCTTATTCTTCCATCCTTTTCTCTTATTGAATATGCACTTTACTCAAGTCTCCCCCCCCCCCCATTTCATTTAAAAACATCAGTAAAAACTAATAATAATGAAAATCCTTTTACTTAAGCTACAAAATTTTATCTATATTGGCGGTTTTTATTTATATGAAGCTTATTGTGGTAGTATGTGGTGTCTTTATTATAATTCTGTAAGTCGTGTATTTTTCTAAGGATACCAAATTGTAGATCATGCACGGATTTGTCTCTAGTGTCTAGCAAAATAGTAGGTGAAAGTAAAAGACCCACGAGTATATACATATTGCGGGGATTGTTACCTATTTAAAGAGCACGACAAAACTGTAAAGTTCCATCAGCATGTGCGATTTAGTGGAAGTGGTTGCAGTTAGAAAGTACCTTCATAAACCACTGCTGCCGAGCAGCAGTTCTCAAACCTCTCATCACGTGTTAGTACCAAATGTCGTGGATAGTGCTGTCACTCTCAAAGCTTGATTGATAAGCAGAGAAAAGTAATATGGAGTTGGATATGTGATGATAGGGTCTGCTGTATGGTTTTCTGCTAGACTAATCTTAACACTGAAAGGAAGGTTCACCAGGCAGATGTGTAGATAAATGGCGTCCATCTTCTGATGCAGAAATGTTTCTTGCAGTAGATAGATTTTAAGACTAATACGTTTATTCATGAAGTTTCACTTTTGATTAACTTTATCCTCTCCATTAATCATGATTTGATTAATGGAGAGGGTAAAGTTAAACATATCTTGGTCACCTGAGCTCAATATAATTGAATCTTCATGGTGAATTTTGGTGCGTTCAATACAGAATACATTATTTTCCCCTGCATCTAACTTTCAAATTACATCTGTGAAAAATTGCATGGTATTCCTCTAAACACTTCATTTGTACGAATTGAAACTCTGGTGGTTCATAACTTATTGAATACCAAAATCAATCCTGCAAACTAGTGACATGTCCCTAGCAGGTTATAATTTTTATTTGCGTAAAATTGTGTGGAATGTGAATTTGCATTTCTGGCAAAGTTTTTGTTTCTCACAATATGATTTTTTTATTTCTTTTTAATATGCCTGTGAACTTGATACATTCTTGAACTATGAAGCAACACATGCATGCATTCCAGACATGTAATGGGGAAAACATTTATGTCGAACTAGACTCCTCACACTAAATGTGAGAACAGAATGAAAAAACGAGATTTGGCTTTGTTCTTTCTCTGTAGTTAGTTTATTGGGCCAGTTCCATTGAGAAATTTCAATTACGTAACAGTTGAAAAAAGTAATTTAAAGAATATTAAATGAGAATAAGAATAATACATTATTTCAAAGAGCCTCTCGACAATTTTAAAAACCGAAAATATTAGCGAGAACAAAACAGCCTAAGCTGGAAAAGTTTTGCTTTCTTATTTGAGAGGAATGAATATCTTGCTAATGGTTATAACAGTGTTGGCTCCAAAACTTAAAGCAGACACAGAATGAGCTTCAGCTTTAGAAAATCGTGGTAAACGTGAAGCTGATGATAAATTTTCAGGAACTAAAATGGGGGAAAAAATTACATAGAAATAACTACTTTCCGATTATGACTCAAAATATGCTAGGCTATTGCTATTCAAACTTTTTTATTTCATTTATTAAATTATCAAAGCTTTGTGAACTTATTTATAGGATTTCGAAATCTTAAACAATTTGTAAACTATTTTTTCATTCTTACGAGAAATCCAAATCCTGATTAATAACAAGTTACTATTCAAATGTAAACAATGAATTATGGACGCCACTCAATGTCAATTTAACACCTAGAGAAGAATTTGTAACCTAGTCTACCAAATCAGAAAATTATTCCAGGTTCGATCTCTCACCTAGCTTGTATTAAGGCCCTGCTTGACCTCCGTTTTGGAAAATCGAATCCTATGGATAATATTTTAACGTCTCTCGAGTGTTATTTTCATGATAGAAACTTCCGGTCTTTTGCAAATTACAAAAAACAGAACTACTGTACCTCGATTTCCATTTTAAGCATTTAAAATTTTTTCAAATATTTTTAAAATATCTCCATCCGAGTAAATTTTAACCAAATTCTAATTTCATTGAGGTTGTACAAAATTTGGTTTAAAGATATTTCATTTTTTTCTTCGTACAGTTACAAAATGAACATATATATATATATATTTAAGCTAAAAATATTTTTGATTGCATTAATATTTCGATACGAATTTTGATTACAAATCAAACTTATTCTTATTTCTGAAAATCCACCTATGAAACTGGAAAATTTTTAACGCCAAACTTGGCTGATTTTTCTATTTCTCGACGGTAACCTAAAGAAGGAAGAATTTCTGAGAAAAACTTCTCCCCATATGATTCCCACTGTTTTACCATGTGGTTGGCAAACACTTCCAAATCGAGCAAGACGAATTAGCTTTTCTCCCTCATGAAATAAGAAAGGCACCTGTAAATAATGCATGTTAGATTTCTGTTTATTAGCGTTGGAAAAGTAGCTATGTTATGTACTTTTAAATCAACTTTGATTGTTTTCATTTAAGTAAAGTTTAAAAATGAAATATTATAAACTGTTTTGTGTTACCTTGTTCAATTGTATTAAAAATTTAAAGAACTTTATATAAAAAAATACATTTTACACTAGACACATATATGTGTATAAATTATATATATATATTTCTTATAAAATAACTAAGAATGATAAGTTTATTAGAATAATAGTGAGACAAATATTTTAATTTGATTTTTTTATCATGTTCCAAAATGAGTTTTTACCTCTACAAACGCTTGGACATTTAATTTTATTTTCAACTTATTTCATGAAAAAAAATACACTATAAGGTATTAATAAGCATACGATACCAATACTAAAATATTGCGTCTGATAAGAAATTAAACACTTTAAATTTGAAAAATTATATATAACTGTGAAAAAAAATTGGGTTTGTAGTAAAACTTCAGCGGAAAAACAAAAGTATTTCAATAACCAAACGAACGATAACAATACATTACAACACACTACAGTACAAATGACATCAATGCTCTTAGGGGAATCATTTTATGCTCACGAAATTTATTTGAGAAGAATATTGTCCTGCGCAACGCAAATGACATTATATTTGACAGAAAAGGAATAAAATATCAAAAGAATGAATAAATATCCTGTAGCACTTAAGGCGATATAAAATATGTAACTGAAGTTATAATATTAATGCTTGAGAGTAAATATCAGGAAGGAAATGAATCAATTAGATATGCTCAAAGTGACTAGTCTAGAAATAGTGCGATTCAACGACTTTCTTTCTCTGTATGGCTACAACAATAATTAAATCACCTTGTTGTCACTAAGATGGGATACGCAGTACAATACCGTTTAAAAACAGCTTTCTAATACAACCATTCCAAACTATTCAACCGCAAGATTCTGTTGAACATATTATTCACCTTGACGCATTTCTCAATTGATGTTGAATGCTGTTTTCCGAAAATTCAAATTTCTCGTAAATTCATTTCAACACTTTTACCATTTTAAATGTATTTGGATCTTTTTCTCATTAATTAAACTCTGTAAAATTAGTCGATTTTATTAAACATGAAAAAAAGTGATTACAGTATGAAAAGAAAACTTCATCTTTCCACTAAAAGGAAATCGAATGAAATATATAAGTTAATAAAAATATATCGAATGAAATATAAAATTAAATATTTTTATATTGAGTTAGTCTTGAAAATAATAGTTTTTAATTATTTGTTGCATTCATATACAAAAGTATCTTAAGTCAATGGATCAAATCTCATAAAATCAAATTAAACCAAGGCACTTAAAAAAATATTTTTAATCATTCATATAGTATTTTAGGTTTTATTTGAATTCTGATAATCATTTTTGACCATTTAATTAGTAACTGTAAAATCACTCAACATTTGCAATATGTCTTCAAATTTTTTAGTGCGATTAATAAAAGCCGAACTCTAAAATATAAATAAATAATATTTTCTTTAGAATCACTGGCAGTTAATTTTCCATAAGACAGCAACAGGTAATTCCGGTGTCAGTTCGTTGAGCATTTGTACTGACCCACTTTCCCTCGTCCCTATTCTAAGAACCGTGAGGGTAATTTGAAATAAACATCTGTTAGGACCAAATTTAAAACTCTCTTTTTGGCTGTTTTTATGGCGTTAGTACTTTAATTTTTCACGATATAACGCGCCAAATCTGGCAGACTCGCTAACTACAAAGGATTGATTGACAAGCAATTTCAACCAATAATATTCTTTTGGATACTCCCCTCTACAAGCTTTGAGAACTAACACCAGATGGGGCGACAAAACAACACAAGTTCTCACGTAGGTCTGGAAGGCAGGCAGCAAACCTGTGCACCGCGTCTCTCGTGGATGGTGTTTCATTGGTGTCTGTTTTGTGGATCTTTGGTGTCTGGTATACCAGCCAAACACTAAACAATCACGTGATTAATGACGTCACTCGACATATTAACCAATGAAAGTTTATTTACAATTTGACTTCCATTCTTATTCTTGTATATATTTTTGAATTCGAAAAATATAATCATGCCCACAGAGAAATATTTCTCAAAATTGTTAGTTATTTCTCCACTGAGATCTTTATAAAGTTGAGATTTTTTATTTTTATTAAAATAATTCTCATCTTTTGGATCCCACATGCACCTGTTACCTATTGAAAAATATATAATTTTTAAATAAAATCGAAAGCATAAATATATATTACAAAACAAAAAATAAAATTCTAAAAAAAATTGACCATTTAAATTAAACTTACTTTTAAAATATTCAATTATAACTTCAATTTCTAGAGAAAACTTGGATTCCATGTTGTCCAAACGGCACGAATCAAGTAAACATACACTTGTTACTCGGTTGTGGATGAAAAAAATTAAACATGCTGAATACTTCGTTTGGTGGAAAGCTCCGCCTCAAATTCGTCATACGTGACGTCATTTCGTGGATGGTTGGTGGATGTCCACAGGCCATCCACCGTGTCCGGGTGACGGTGACCAGGTTTGCTGCCCGCCTAAGAGCCTTAAGTTACGCATAAAACACCTTTCATTGAATGCAAAATCTTCACACTCAAAGTTGTTTTTTTCCAATAATGTGAATTCCTTGAGCGTTTTAATCATTTTAGTAAAGAATCGAATGCATATAAACGCAAAAAAATTAATGAATTCTGTTGTAAATCCTTGCTATTCTTAATCTTGTTCTTTGTGTGTCCCTTATATATATATATATATATATATAAGAATTTTTTTATACACAATTACCAATTTTAAGAATGCTTAACTCAATTATTGCGCAGTCTGTTAAATAGCCTTGCTATTAACAGAAGGCGCAATTAGATGTTTTATCAAATATTGAAGATAAAAAAAATGAGTAGAGGTTGTTTAAGACAGAAGAAGAAATGATTGCATTCTTTTCTTATATAATGCCATGTAAATAATTTTTCCTTATAGTATGTTTACAACAAAAATTTTTGTGAAAAAAATTCAGATCTTAATATAATACTTATTCTTTTTTAAAAAGTGTTAACGACCTCTCTACGAGTATGTAAAAACAAACGTCTACTGTAGTACCTACCATTTCAAAAAGTGGGTGGACAAAAAAGTCAAGTTTAAATGTATAAAGATTAATATTAATAAAAAAAATTCAATAAGTGTATATTGAAAAACTGATATTTTTTTCTTTTTGTTAGTATACGCATTCTCGCAAAAAAAAAAAAAAATATTATCAATGTAAGTTAAAATATGAAACAAAGCTGGATGCACATATTATTCATGCATAAAAATTTCAGAAGGTATAAACGGCTAATTATACCTGATTATCAATAGCCATATTACTTTTATGAAATTAAAAAGTATTACTCGATATTCAAATGACAATTAATCAATATAGTGTGAAGTTGATAACGTTAGAAATTTTTATTGGTATTAATTTTAATTATTTTTACATTAAAATCAGGAAGATGAAAACAAAACCTTAAATTTTTTATAAATACGATGTTTTTGTATTGTGTTATAGCAAAAATTATCATAACCAAAATATTGGCATAAAAACTGTTATAAATTGTGTTAACTGGAATAAAATATCGCTAATTATAATTTGAAGTTTCTAATTTATAAAAATATAAACGCGTAATTAACAAAGGTCCTTTAAGAATCATGCAGACAAAGAAGTTTATAAGTGTTTAGTAATCTTATTTCGAAATATTTGACAAAACTATCTTAAAAATACTTTTATTCGTAATTTTCCGCTTTCGTCATTGTTTTTAAAACAAATGTAATTGCACCTTGATCTGAAAACTTCTGCTAGGTAACATACCAGTGGATTGTCTTTGGAAATTTTACAATTAAAGGACAAGGACTTCTCTCTCTCTCTCTCTCTCTAGAAACTAGCTAATTAAAATTCAGTTTAAGTTGCAGAAACAAGCCAAATATCAAATAGCATCATTTGTTAACAATTACAAACCCTAATGCATCTGAATACAAAGCTTCAATAATGAAGATGATAACTACAGAAGGCACTCGCGCGTTTGTAATAACCTTTAATTTACAAACACTCAAGTTTTTACGAATTAGCTGTTAGCCCCTAGCCTCACAACAAAGATACTATGATAATTATAACTTCCATTTACAAAATTAAATTTTGAAAAATATTTTTTTTTTTTTTCCCGAATTTTTATTTCTAACAAATGATTTTCTTTTCCGTTTTTTTATATTTTTATGAACTGTTTATTTTTTGAATTTTTTATTTCATTCTTTTTTATATAACTGTGAACAAATTTATTCATTCTTGAGTAAAGAATAGATATGTGCAAGCATTCTAGATATTGTGGGAACAATCCCCCCACCTCCAAGCAGTCTTTTCTCAATAATTTGTAGAAGAAACTAAAAAACATTTGTCTTAATTTTCATGTTAAGTTAAAGTTTAAATAGATTTTTATATGATTAAGAATGACTCAGTATATATATATATATATATATATATATATCTATATATATATATATATATATATATATATATATATATATATATATATATATATATTGCTTTCAAACTTCATTCTGCTAATTTAAAGATCACCATTTCTCTCTTTTATTATGTTACTTATCGTATAGTTAAAAATATTTATCGTAACAAACAATTAAAATTCAACTTTTTTCTGCTTTATTTTTTGTGACAAGTTTGGTGGTAATTAAAATTGTATTTTATCTTTGTTAATCAACATATTTGATTTTATGTAGAACGACTTTAAGTATTGTATAAAAATATTACACAGCATTAAAAATATTTAGTAAAATTAATTTGTTGTAGATATTGTTAAATAAATTGTGAAAAACATGATTTTTTTTTTAAATATTTTATTCAAATAATGATTTGATAAAAAATATTTCATTTTTGCATTATGTATTTAAAAATGTATTAAATAGTATTTAAAAATGAATTAAATAAAATGTACAAAATAAAAATGAATTAAATAAAATGTAAAAATAAAAATGAATTAAATAAAATGTACACAAGTATTTAAAAATGAATTAAATAAAATGTAATTTAAAAAATTTTCAACAAAATTAACCTTTTTAAATTACACTGTTGGCCATTAATATTGTAACATCATAAAGAAACCAAATAGAAAAGATATTTATTATATTTTAACAGTATGACATAAAGACAAAATGATTAAATTTTCAAGCAGAGTCGGTGAGTGAAATTAGAAGAAATATCTGTGGCTCTTGGGAGGTTCGTATTCTGCACATGGATTATATAGTTAACAAAAACTCACTCAAAAAATAATACAACATAAAACTTTTGTTATTTCTTTGACTTTAAGACAGGGAGTTTCAAACAACAGGAACTCGTGTTATATCATAGTGGCGATATCGATAGTCTTTGCTTGCACAGTAATTTTTTTTTTTTTTTTTTTTTTTGCGAGTACAGTACTATTTTATTACGTATGTTTTACAAAAATTTTAATTTACACGCGCATCCTCTATTTTTTTTTAAACTCTTCAAATAAAAAAGCAGTCAATGATGGTTATTAATAATATTTAATAAAGAATAAACTATATTCAACTATTACTATATCAAATGTAACAAAAGATATCTGAAGATACAAAAAAAAAATTAAATAATATTAATTTTACTTTTACGTAAGGAATACTCTTATAAATTATTTTCGATAAAATATGAGCATTTTTGATCATGAACAAAAGAAGTACTCAAAATAAATCTGCTATTTTTACTATATTTCATACACCTGTGAAATTTAAAATTCAAAGAAGCTAGTCGTATTAATATATAAATATTTTAATTGTCTAAACATTGAAAAGGTTAAAAAAAAAAAAAAAAAAAATTCCACTTTTGAATTTTTATAAAGTTACAAAATTGTCAAAATTTAATTCAAATGAACGGTAGTCTCATTTATAACTAACAAAAAGCTATCGAAGCACTTATATTATTACTAATTTTTTAAGGAATGTAGTTGTTTCAATGTTTGATACTTTATGACCAGTAAATGCATGGACAGCCTCTTAGCCAAAAGCTCTTGTAATGCATTTGAATATCCTTCACGTCTTTAATTTTTGGAAAAATTTTGAATGAGATTGTGGACCGCAATCATCTATTTCAAGGAAGGAAACTGGAAAAAGCATTAAATAGCATTTCCAGAAAACACATGCAGAAAAGAAATCTCATTATTTGCCCTTTAATAAAGGGCAATTAATGAGGAGCGGCATTCATTCAATAGCGGCGAGGATCAAACCCAGAATATTCCTTTCTGAAAAATATTTTCTAAGTTACAGTGAATAATCCAGAACACTTTTATATTGAAATGTAAATTATTTAACATCTTTAAAATAAAAAGCTGTTCCATGCACTATTATCGCTCTTTACCAGCTGAGTTTTCATTGGCCCAACGATCGCCATCGTTAAATTGTTACAAGAGTGTACTAAATTTTGTAATATGTTTTTATTAAAAAATTAACAAAAAAAAAAAAAAAAAAAAAAAACTCCGTAACTAGTCATAGTGCATAGATATATATTTTACTTCCTAATTAAAAAATCTTCAATGCGATTTAATAAGAAATCGAAAAAAGAAATTCGTTATGCTCTAAATTTTAAAAACTCTGAAATTTTAATTTGATTTACTTTTCCATTGCATGCAAACATTCATAATACAAAATGCGAACTATGAATAGTAATAAAATAGCAGGTTTTTTAAATAAATGATTAAAAAATTTTAATATAATTAGAAAGTGATTAATAATTTTTAGACATTTTCTATGCTCATCTTTGCAAATAATTCATTATCATAGATTTCTTTTTTGTTGATTTTTGAGATTTATCCAATACCTTTTCACACGAGAAATTCTCTTATTATCTATCCATTTTTGATTTACATTTAAACATTTTACATACTTCATTCATTATTTTCATGCATTTTTGAAGGTTTGTCAATCAATAATTTTAAAAACTTTTAAATTTGAAGTTCGCGATCACTTTTCATCACAGAAAAGGAAATACACTAGTAGACATTTAGTATTTTCTAACTTATGATCAATGATTGTTTGAATAAAATTTTATAATGAATAAAGCGAATGTTGCACTGTTAGATCATAGTTTCGAAACTGCCGCGATTGTGGATTGTTTGTTTAGTTGAATGGCAGAATCAAAATGTTTATATTTATCAACATATTCCTTCATTTAATGTTTTTAAGATATTTCTTTGTATATTTTTCACTAAGATAAATAATATAAGAGAAGAATTGTAAAAATGATGAAATAAATAATGATGATGTGAGAATATTTAATGTGAATAAATAGTTAATGTGAGAAACTTTATGTAACTATTTTAGTTACCATCATTTCTCTGCCACCTGGGGTAATAGCACTCCTTAACTCCTCACGCTAAGTCACTCGTTCAATTCAACTGTTCACCAAACTGTTTCTATTAATTTCTCACTCTTTTAAACTCTCAAACTTGCAAATTCAATCATTTTATCTTCATACTTTATTATTTACATACAATAAGTACCTTTTTTTTATTTACTTCCTTTCATAGTGTTGGAATTTTCATAGTCAGCAGTGTATCAAAGATTTTCAGCTGCGATATAGTAGATAGAACGCTGACCAATAACGGTATGGTTAACGTCCCTAAGTACTTGATTCGAATCTTGATTCCGGAATGAATGTTTCTTTCTCCGTATGGGTGTTTCTCTATCCTTTCAGTTTCGAAGCAAAGATGGCACAACCATTGGGTGCCCCACTGCATAACTTGCATGCACCTTCACCCTTTGTAACTCAAGCGGATGCCACCAAAAGAGTGATTTCCTTCGTTCCAGAGGCGTGACAGTCAAGTTGGTGATACTCGCATTATCGCTAATTAGCAATATCGCTAAGTACAATTACAGAAAACCAGCCAGACGCCTGTTCGTTCCTTCTCCGCCTCCACATACTTGGTTAGCTCTCGCTATGTGAGTGTATGTACATGTAATCACTATGCTGTATTTTTATATTATATGTATTTAAAATATGTCATAAATAATTGTTTAAAGGAAAATTTTTCAGCATGACACTACGGGTGGTGAATAGCGTTAAACAGAATTAAGTTTCTAAGGGCAACCGGGTATTGGAAGAAAAAGCTAGACTATAGTAACAGTGTACTGTTTAGAGATCGCTTTTGTAATCTTTTGCAAATTTATAATTCTGCTGGAACAACATTGTATATACGGCGTAGTGTTATTCCTGCAGTAGAAAACAGTTGAAGATTCACCTACAGTGAGAATAATTGGCGCCCGGGTTCGATATTTTTTTAGCGCCCCCTTGAAAATAAAACAATAATACAATATAAATATGGGAATAAAATGTATTAAGTAATAAAAGATGTATAATAATATAACGCGATAGATAATACATTTTAATAAATAGAGTATAATTGTAAAAAGAATACAATATAAATAATAACAGAATGTTGTACCTACAATAAAATTATCGAAAATATATTAATTTAAATATCAAGCTCAGCTTTAAATTTAAACAAAATTCAATTCTAATTTAAAAAAAAACACTTATATTAAATTCGGAAAAGTGTCATTAGAATAACTGGACTTACGTAATTTAGAATTAATTACAAAAAGAGATATAATTGATTTTATATACTAATACAATTATTTAAGATATATATATATATATATATATATACATATATATATATATATATATATATATATATATATATATATATATATATATATATATATATATATATATATATATATATATATATATATATATATATATTGTTCAATTACTTTATCAAAGTTGATCATTTCAAATTTTCCTTTTTCTATACTTAAAATTGTTAAATCACTTAGACGGTTTTGACTTATGGTGGATCATAAATAAGTCAAAATTAATTTTATTTTGCTGAAGGAACGTTCAAAGAGCTTGCAATTGAAGCAGAAATATCAGAAAGTATTTGAATGCAACCTCTTTTGTTCTTCCTATCTTAACAGTTTGAGATAAGGCAGAAGTTCTAATAGAGATTTTGGTTTAATTTCTTTTCTATGGCTGAGTAACATCTTTCAGTCTCACATTTTTCTATAGACTTCGGTTCCATAGAAATGTGTATGGCAAAATTCACACGAACTTTTACATTTGTTAAGCACGGTGACTTAGCACTCCCAAGGTACAGGTCAGAGGTTTGATTTTCAGGCTAGGTCAACTCAATCTTTCATCCTTTCAGTGAATCGATTAACTAAGTACCAAACATGTTTGGGAACTAAACATCAGGGATTTAGCTTTGGGCTGACCACATATGCTTTGCATCCCAGGACCCACGGTTAGGAAAACAGATATGGGCATTGTAGGCCTTTAATCCGGATATTACAATTTTGAAATCGGGATATTTGTTTATTTATTCATTAATTATTAACTTTCAAGAAAATTGATTTTATTGGTTTAACATATCCATAACAATGTCTTAAAATTTTTTAAATGTATTTTTTCTAGCTTCTTAACCAATTGAAGCACTTAAACATTTTAACTCCCTATTAAATGTGCATTATCTTATTTATGAAAGATTCTACAAATTTTTGATCATTAGGTGTTGAACTTATGCTATATCTTGTCTTAACAAATTTTCAAAAATTCTATAATATTACTAACTTTACAAAGTTTAGATATTTATTGCAAAATAATAATTGGGCAAGACTTTACTCTCTTAATTTAGGATCAACTCACCTGATTTTTCACAATGATATCTTTTTAAACATTTACCACAGATTAAACAGCAAATTTTGTTTCATTTTTTAGTTCAAAAAAATTCTTGCGAAAAACAACTTTAATTTTATGGGAAATTTCGCATTTAAAATAGCTTTTTAAATTATATCATTAAAACATTTAATGTAAGCCAAAACTATTTTTATTATAAGAAATTTAAATCACAAAACGTAATATTGATAGTTTATACCATTTCATTTTTATTCCATAAAACCAATTTTTCTAATTCCAAAATTAGAAGATCTTTATTAATAAGTCTCTCTCTCTCTCTCTTCATCTAATTTCAGTTTAAATAACTAAATCATGCTATAACATTATCAATGAAAATATCTGATGAGCAACGGGATGCTAACGCAGACAACAAAATTATTTTGCAAATTTCTTAAATTAAAAATCAAAACACACATAAATTCAAGTAAAAATTACGTATATTTAATATAATCAGAAATTTTTTTAGCCAATCAATATATATTATATTATTAAAAATAATATTTTCCTCAAACTGATACACTCTGTATTGTTCTTTCAAGTTTTTCATTGATTTAAAAAATTATCAAGAATTACAAGTGCTGAGATAAAAAATATATTTTAACTGTTATATCGCTTAGTTTTATTTAAAGAAATTTTCTGAATCAGTTATCATAGAAGTAAAAATTTTCTTCGTATTTTTAAGACATTTAACAAAACTTTTTTTTTTTTTTTTTTTTTTTTTTTTTTTTTTAAAGAAATCAAACTATATTTTATTATTAAAATAAGGATTATTTTCTATTAAAAATAAAGAGATATTTTTTTTTAAATATTTCAATGTAGAATGAGAAATATGTACGTCTTCTTTATAAATTTCTTGAACGAATTTTTTCAAGTTAAAAGATTTGTTTTGTTTTTTTATATAAATTGAACTAATTAATTAAGAAATATAGTCTGTATGTTTAAGGGGCGTGCTGTAGAGGTCTCTAAGACCTGTAAAAGGTTGTTACGCTATTAAAGAGAAGAAGATTCTGTATGTTTAAGCATTCGGAAAAAAAAAAAAAAAAAAAAAAAAAATTTAAAATGGAAAAAACAATTATAGATTTTTAATTTCTACCATTTGAAAAAAGAATTTTTCAGTATAAGGTGCTAATATAAAGCCAACAAAATTACGAGTCAAATAAAAATTATTTCCCCAAGCAAAAACATTTAAACTTTAAATAAATTACTTTTAAATGAATAATTTTAACTAATTAGTAATTTAATATTTAATTTTCGAAACTCTACAAGCATATGCTTGTAAATATTTATACCAGCAAAAATATGAAATAAATTTTCAAATTGAAAGAATACATAGTAGACAGAAAATATAACTTACGACAATAATATTTTTTAAATGTTTAAACTCCAGATTTTGAAAAGTTTACATTTTTGTTTCCGATGAAGGGATGTTTTGAACGAAATACTAACTGTGTGAACAAATAAAAGGAAGGAAAGTTTATGTGTTTTCCTAGAATTTGGAGGTAATTAGTTCTCGATCCCCTCCATTTCTCTACCAGGAAGGCAATTCCCTACGCGGTATACTGTAGTGCTATTTTATGAAAAAATTTCCCCCTTTCTTTGAAGTTCAGTCTGGTCCCGGACGCAATATTTTTGACAAAGGGAACCGCTAATATGAAACACGTTTCAGCAGGAATTTTCTCACGAGTGTAACGCGACACTAGACTGAATGGATACAACAGTAAAAGCCTGAGATAAAAAAATACAAGGATTTTATTTTTATTTTGGGACCATGAATAATACAATTTCACTAAATCTCAATAACTACAGTAACTGATCTTTCCACATATCTCTTCTTTATAACTTAAGTAAAATCTGACTTTTCTGTTATTAGTACATTTAAATTCTTACACAAGTTTCCATTAATAATATTTCAGTTAGATGAAATTTTCTTTTTTTGAGCTTAATTAGTTATTACGTTATTATAATCAAAATATAATTAAATTTTCACATTTTTATCATAAAAGGACTGACTTTTTTTAGTATATAACTTGACTTAGATAACCTGTATTACAATTGAGTCTTAAAGGGCACTGTGAATCTTGGCGTATTCACAAAATTAAATAGATGTCTTTCATGAGCTTACTCTTCTCTGTAATCTCCCTAAGATAATAGATCCAAAAATTACCATATAACATTAACACAAAAAATTTGGTAAATAACTTTGTACTAAGATGAAAATCTCTCATATGCATTAAAACTGAACTGACCAATTTAATATACCAGAAATTTTATATGAAAAAAAATTAAGATATTTTCGTTATTTACACATTTACAAGATTTGTAGTACAAAACAGTAGTATCACAAATTTTGAGCAAAGTATGAAACTTAAAAAGGAAAGGATTAAAAGAATGAAAACCGATAATCTAACTAATTAAGAAATGAAATACGAAAGCATGGTTAAAAGAACATAATTTTTAAAAGGAACTAAACCATGCAAAATTATTATTAATAAAGAATTATAAGATTAGAGTTTCGTTTATGGTAAGCTCTTGCATATCTTCCTCATTTTTCATCAACAGCCTCTTCTTTTATCCAAATCTGATTTTTCCCTGGAGCTTTTTTTTATTTTTACTTGGACATGACACAATAATTATAAAATGCAAAGTTTATTTCTCCGAATAAAATTGATATTATGATAAAACTAAGATTGAAATTTTCTGAAAAATTTTGTTTAGCTTTGAAATGATGCAGCGCCCCTTTGCAAGCTGCGCCCAAGGTATGATAGCCTCCCTTGCTCCTCACCTGTCGCTACGCCTCTGTACTTGGTAAGTCAAGTTACATGTCTATAAAAAACTATAATATTGATTATAAAGTTAAATAATATATCGAGATCTGTCGCCAAGGTTGATTGCCAAGCAGCGATAATGATTCAAATATAGTCACTAGTGACGTCACTGGGGGAACGTGATTTTACTACTGGCGATCGTCAGGTTATTCGCCGCTTGTTATTTTACGTCAAAGAGTTCTGGAGGATTTATTCATTTTCTTCTCTTAATATTCCAAAGTCTTATTTATTTTTTTAAATTATTGTTTATTTTATTAAAATTCATTTATCGATTTATAATATCATTTTAAATTAAATAAATAATATTATATTAATGCATTTTATTTAAATGTTTAAAAATCTTATTTATTTTCTTAAATTATTCTTAATTGATTGTTTAAAAATCTTTTTAATTTTTTAAAATTATTTTTAATTTTATTAAAATATATTTATAAATTTCTAATATAATTATAAAATAAATAAATTATATTATACAAATGCATCTTATTTAATTGTTTAAAAATCTTATTTTTATTCTCATTAAAAATCTTATATCTAAAATAAGAAATTAAATTGCATTTCTTGAGTAATCGTAACTTATTGAATAAAATCTGGCAACACACTAAACTTTTCGCTGAGACCGGGATTATTGTCGATTGTTACATCTTGTTCAATTCTTTGCATCTAAGGGCTGGCGCAAACTACAGCAGAATTTTCCGGTGAAATTCCGAGAATTCGGTGATGGGAGAATTCCTCATGAACTCACGGAGACGGAGTAATGACGTCATGTCATGTGACTATGTGACGTTATTTTTCTATTTGACATTTTTCTGTAATTACATTTGTATTGAAAGATTAAATAAATTTTTTTCAAGTAGAATATGAGAGTTTTGTGAAATTATAACTGCTTATTTATGTATATATTTCTTAATTTATTTGTATAAAATTTTCAAATACGTAATTGCATGTCTCTGCTTTGATAATTTTTTAATAATTTTTAACTCTTAATTAACTTATAATTATCTAACTCAACTAGCTTATATTTCATAAAAAATTCATGTAGCAAATTTGGTCAAACTCATTGAATTATAACATTACTTTTAATGTAATGTATTTTAAATAATACTTTAGCATATTTCCACAAGTAGTAGTGTAATTTATTTCTTGGAATAATTGAAAATTGTAATGCATTCCAGAATATTTAAAAATTTAATTATTTAAAATTTGCTTTGCGTACACAAATTAAATAATTGTACAATTTCTGTTTATTAATTCATTTCAGTGTATTCCATAAGTTAAATTTAAAATATTCATGTTTTTCAGAAGAGAATGATTTATCAATTATAAGCAATTAAACATGCTTCATACAGATTTCTAACAATCAAATTAAAAATTTGCAGGAAATATTGACATTCATATTTTATAATTTATGTAAAATATATTATTTAGTAATATAATTTTTTAACAGAATATTTCACAATAATGTTTCTTTAATAAAATGGAATTAAAACTTATCATAAAAAACTCATAACACCTCAACAACATCAACAATATAAATTTGTAATAAAAATATAAACGTTTCTTGATTATATAAAAATAAAATTCTATTTAATTTAAATAAAAGAATAAATTATTTTAATTACATTAGATCAAATATATTCAATTTTGGAATTAATTTTGCTTAGCATTATATCTAAATCAATATAAAGGCATATTAAGTATAAGAAAATAAGCACGATTTTAATTTATTTCATTTGCATAAAAATTCAATTTTTAATAATCAATATACCTGTTACAGATTTTCTAAATGTTTCATAAAACAAATGTTGAATATCTTTTATGATGGTGTTTTTTTAAGCTTATCAAAATAACTCTTATCTTTTGTGTCCCATAGATATCTTTGCATGATTTATAAAATTAATTATTAAATTAAAATTAATTAATTTAGAAAAATATTATAGATTCTTTAAAATTTATTAAATATTCTTACTCCTGTATTGATCTATTAAAAATTCCTCTTCATCGAATGAAAATTTAATAAATTTATTTGAAGCCATTTGCACGAGATACGCACAAAAACGAGGTGAAAACTCAAATGAAATTCGTGGTGCCGAAGGTGCCCTGCCAGATATTTCTAACTCGCTGGAAAACTTAAAAGTTCTCTCGGAATACCCATTTTGTGACGTTTTCTGACGTCACTTGTTCTCCGGAGCTTTGCCGGCGTTAGTTTTCCGGCGAATTCTTCCAAATTTGCGACCAGCCTAATATCTTATATAAATCCGTTTCAAGGCTGTCGATCCACCGGATCCTTGGTCTTCCTCTTTTTCGAGTTCCAGATGGTTTAGCATCAAATATCTTTCTCGTTTCTTGGTCCTCTTCCATTCTTATTAAGTGCCCTGCCCCTTTCAGTCTTTGAATTAAAATGAATTTTATAATATCAGGTTCTTTGAAAAGTGTGTAAAGTTCCGAATTTTTTCTTCTTCTCCATAAATCTTCACACTTTACACCTCCCATGACGCTTCGGAGTATTTTCCCTTCATACACGGCCAAAATGTTTTTGTCGTATTCAGTAATAGATCATGTTTCACCAGCATATGTTACTACGGGTCTTATCAGGGTTTTGTATAGTAATAATTTCGTTTTCCTACTAATAAAACTAGACTTTAAATATTTACATATACCATAAAAACATCTATTGTCAGCAGCAACTCTATTACGTATTTCCGGCGTTGCATCATAATTGGTGTTCAATTCAGAACCCAAATCGGTAAAACTGTTAACTGCTTGGAATTTATAGTCTTCGATTTCAAGAAAATTTCCATTAATTTGTTAAACAATCTACTTCAATATTTATGAATTTATTCACAAAAATAAAAGTTCACAAAAGATAAATCTTTATTATTTTTATTACATATTAACATTAGACTGGGCTTTTTCCAAAGCTCGTTATAAAGCCCCACATCTCTATCA
Organism: Latrodectus elegans; assembly: GCA_030067965.1. NCBI lineage: Eukaryota > Metazoa > Arthropoda > Arachnida > Araneae > Theridiidae > Latrodectus > Latrodectus elegans. The sequence goes on from CM057809.1 coordinate 44,646,361, forward strand.
GGAGAACGCATCAGCCATTTCTTTATATACTGCTGTACATGCATATCTGTGATACGGCTGTCATGGTGGCGAGTAGAAGCTACAAATATATTTGCTCATATAAATAATGTTAAATAAAGTAACATCAGAAACAAGGTAAGGTCAACATTTTTATAATGATATTATTAACATCACATGGAAATGTCACAAAATTAAATTTTAAATTGTTAAAATATTAAAATTAAGATTTAAATTTAGAGAAAAAATAAATTTATTAAATTTAATTCATGTACTATAAACATTTTAATCCAATGGTAAACTTAGCATTTAAAAAATACAGAAATAATCCATAAATGAAAAAATAGAAAATAACGATTTTTCCTAATTTTAAGTTACAAACACAGTATAAAAAGAAATTACATACATTAAACGTAGGATAATAAAAATATGCTATTAAAATTATGTCAGAAACATGAAATATTATGTTCTTATGATTTGTTACAGTGATTATGATTCAGAAATATTTTGATTAAATTCAATTTGTAAACTTTTAAATTTGATTTCAATGTTTTCACATAACTAGATTAGGTGAATACGGCGGATGTTCGATCAATTTAATTTGTTTTTGTTTAAGAAACTCAACTGTTAATCCGGCTGTATGTGAAGATGCATTGTCATTATGAAGCATTAGTCCCCTAACATTCAGTTCTTGTAGAATTTCTGGAAGACATTTAGAGGTATACCAGTTTGCTGTTATTGTCTTCTGTCCTTCCAACTTGAAGGCTTTGACCAATCCCGTACTTCTGACATCAAACGACATACATCACTTTTTTCAGTGCGCGTTGTTTTTTCAACATTGTCGGCGTGTTTTTGTTGTTTGTTGTTTTTATTCAATATCTTAAATAAACATTCAGAAAAAGTAAATAATACTAGGATTTTAAATATGGCCGCCACGCATGCGTAAACCTATTAATAAGTCTGCGCATGATAATATTTTCCTTCATTCTCAATGGTAAATGCTGAAGCCGCCGTCCTGCGACCACTCTATCAGCGGCCGACGACGGTGTCGTTCAGAATATGCGGTTGAAAATACAGTGACATTTTAATGTGTAAGTTAATAGGCACGGACCGGTGAAAAAATTCGGTGTAAAGTGAGTTACCAATGAAACCGGTAAATGGCCACTGTAATACCACTGAGCCTCTGCTACTAGAGAGATGTGCATAAAGAAAATAGTAATCCCTTACCTGTTGTTTTTTTGTTAGTAGTTGGATTACAATTGGGACTTTCCTTTCCGAAGAGTATGCTTTTACTTCAGAGTCATTGTGTTAGGCCAAGGGTAAATAAGGAAGAATTCGCCGGAAAACTGATGCCGGCAACACTCCAGGGAACTAGTGACGTAAGAGAACGTCACAAAAAAGGGGTTTCTAGAGAAAATTTAGTTTAAGTTTTCCGGAAATTTAGAAATATCTGGCAGGGCACCAGCGGCAAAGCAAATTACTTACCTAATTTTTTTTCTCCCTTCGAAAAAATGTTTGTCATTAACTTTTATCAATATTTTTAGAATGAAGATTAATTCATGAAAAATTTTCTCAAAGGTCATTAAATTAACTTTTTAATATTAAATAATACCTTTTTATTGAATTATTTATTAAAAATTAATAAAATTATTTATTAATGATGATAAAATAAAGAAAATTTTAGAAAGTTTATTAATTTTATGAAATTATATAGATCGCATATATTATTGGGATTCAAAATATTGAACTTATTTTACCAAATATAAAAAATGTTCTATTCTAGGAAATAAGTCATATATTTTACAAAACAATTGAAAAATCTGAGATGGGTTATAATTTGTGTTAATACTAAACATGGATTTTTTTCATGAGAATAAATTGAAATTCAAAATATTATTTTTTATATGTAACTATACATTTTAATTAATTTAGATAAAATACACGGAAGAACATATTAAACATTTAAGTATACTTTATTTAATATTATTGGAAACATTGATTTTTGTGTTTAATACATGTAACTGAAACAATAATTTTGCTATATATTTTATTGCGAGGTTGCATAGGTGCTACAGATTTTTAATAAAATAAATTTCAATTGTAAGTTTAAAAAAAATTTGAATTAATTAATGTAATATTTACTAACAATTCCAGTATATACTTCTGAGCCAAATTAAGCTTAAATATAATGCTACAATAATGTAAACATTTTTTGATTGAGGATTAACTCTTAGAGAGCATTTATTGAAGTCTATATGTGTAAATACCTATTATTTTTGATTAAATATCTAAAGGTAATATATATATATATATATATATATATATATATATATATATATATATATATATATATATATATATATATATATATATATATATATATATATTAGAAATTTAATAAAATTTAACTATCGTTGCAGATTTTTTTTTAGATTCAGGAATGCATTATATTCAAAGCAATAATGTAATTCAATGAGTTTGACTAAATTTAGTTTATGAAGTATACACTAGTTTTGTTAACTAACGATAGTTTTCAATATTTTAAAAAATTATCAAAATATAAAATAAACGTCAAGAAATTAAACAGTTTCAATATAATGACATGACGTCATTATTCCGTCTTGGTGAATTCACGAGGAATTCGTCGAGCTTGATTTTTACTGGAGAATTCTTCAGTAGTTAGCGCCTGGTCTAAACAAGAATTCAATATGATGTAAATAAAGTGCCATTGGTTTAACAGAACAATGACATCACATAAAAACGGTATAATTTGATCACGGTGAATTCAGTGGGAATTCGTTGGGCCTTTCCGACGACTTCGCTCATGTTTGGTACCGGGATTAATCTGTCAGTGATCCAATTTTATTATGATAAGTAAAAAGGTCTAAGGGAATTGTTTTTAAAATTTTAATAAAGATTATTAATAGCAGAATATTATGTAGTTGTAGAACTATACGTACACAGAAAATCGTAGAAATAATAAATACACATAAAAACTAAGAGAGTTTGCAAGCGAGGGGGCACTGATTGTTTTTATTTTACACTTTGCTATGGATGGAGTTTTCAATGTAAACAAAAACAAACCTCAGTTGACCGGAAGAGATCTCAAATACTTCCGGTTTTCTCTCTTCACATTGAAAATCAATGCAATTGCAAAAATTTTTATTTAAATATTTTTTGGTATTTATTTCTGTTTTCGAAATTTTTTTTATTTTATCCGTTACAATCATAATTTTTAATAAAAAAGCAATCAGTGGTGATCTCGTAAATTTTTTAAAAATTTTTTAATTTGTACTTAAATAATTCTGATGGGATGGGATCTTGTTACTTTTCCTGTACTTAGTACGTACTGAGTACAGTTAATTTTAAAGTAACAAGTATTTTACCGATTACATTTTGTACTTGTTACATTTTCTTTTGTACTGCCATCTATCGGATTAAAATATAACGACAAAATGTTTAAAATTTTATAAATAAATTGAATAAAAACTAATTTAATAATAAATACGTTAATAATTAATTAAATCTAAATATGTAGATCAATAATATTTTATATTACTCTATAAAATTAATTAATATAGCTAATTTTATTTAAAATTATTATCTTTTATAAATAAGGATTCACTTAAATATTAATAAAAAGATCTATAAAAAATAATTATTATTTATGCAACATTTCATTAATTGCAAGTTTTTGTTTTTCCTGTAATGCTTTAACTTCTAGTATGAGGCAAAGAAATATAAGTTATTTATCTACAAACAATTTTTTTTGTAAAAAATTCTAGACTTCTAAATTTTCTTAAAAATATTTCATTCACTATAAAAATCATGACATTTTGTTATTTACATTTGTTTTCAAAATTTATATCTGTTCTAAGTAAATTTTCCAATTGCTCAACAGTAATTTTCGAAGACTTCCAAAGTTAATTAAAATATAAAATTAGATGAGATAATATAATTTACATTTTTCAACCTAATCAGCTTAATTTTTTTATTAGAATTTAGTAAGATTTTCCAATTATACAAAGGAATTTTTACAATTAACTGGTAAATATTTTGCAAAAAATTGTAAAGTGGGAGGTTTAATCAATTACTAAGAGGTTTTGTTTTACGTTTACTTACAAAAATACCGCAATTTATTTTAATCAAAAAAATCAACTTAAATTAAATTTCCTTTATTTTTCTATAATTACACATTAACGAGACAAACATGGTAAAATTTTTTATTATAATAGAGAGTGATTTTTATTATAAAAGACGCTTATTAGTTGATATTTTCATGTAGTAGATAAACCAGTTTTATCTAAAATAAAAATTGCACTAACTCGCATATCTTATTTCAGTTTTCTGAAATTTAATCAATTTATGATTAAATTAAGTAGCTTTGCAATTAAAACCGGCCGGTTAAGGGGATATATTTGAAAAAGAACGATAATCACTAAATATGCCACGATCATTGGTTTTCTCAACTCATTTATTTTATTAACCGAAACGAAACAAATGGACATGCGTATTTTATTCTGCAACATAAAGTCATAATGTCTACCTCTCCAACCCAAAGAGATCTTTCAATTCCCAAGTGTCTCTCTTCTACTTTCCCGTTAAACCAACTGTCATTTCTCTTCTCTCACACAGCCTCCCTAACATAAGAAGCTACTACACTCTCATAATTCATCCGTTTGTATTGATATATCGAAGAAATTGTTACTTGTACTTGTTCTGTCATTGGCTCTTCTGTATTTGTTACATTCAGCCAAGTACACTGTAATTACACTCATTACTTTGTAACAGGCACGTACTCACGTACTCGGTCTGTCTTTGAAACTGGTCAAGTACATTGTATCTGCAACTGTCTGAGGATACTCGAACTCGCGCTGACTTTGTTACTGGAAGTACTGAGTATTTGGGAAAAAAGTACTGATTACAGATTGTTACATTCAAATACTGGTTACAGGTATCTCTTCCCATCCATACTTTGCCTCAAGTGTTTGTTTACAAGTGATTGTGATGGCGCGAAATTGGAATTCTCGATAGTTTCGCCTTTGGTGAATTTAAATTGATTTTGAGAGACACGGAAGTTAATTATTGATCTTTGTAGCGGTATATTTATTCTGAAAAAATACAGTTAATTAGTATTATTTGTTGCTCAGAGCTAGAAATCACTTCTCAACCAACGCGAAGGTAAGGCAAACTTGTGATATGTTATGAATGAAACACAGTGACATTTAAGGGGTTTGGAGTATAGGGCTCTCATTTATATTTATCACTAATATTTATACATTTTAAGATTTTTGGAATTGGAAGAATGTTGTTCTTTTTGCCTTCTGTGAACACTAGTCTGTGTGTAAACGATGTTACACACCTGAATTTTTTTTCTATATATTAAGTTTTTTAAGAATAAATTTTTTTAAAGTATTAAGTTCCGTTTTGATTTCAAAGGGCATTGATTAATGCAACAATTATTTTCTCCAGATAGTCTTTACGAGAATTTGATTTATCAGAAATAAAAGTTAAGTATCTAGAAAATGCAAAATGAATACACAAAAAATATTTACGAAAATACATGTTTTCTGTGTTTTAATATTTAAAAGAAATTAATAATTAACTTTTAATTTTATAACACTATTATGAATCAAATGACTAAATATTTTTTAAGCAATGCTGACTGGCATAAACAGAAAAATTAGCTATCATAATTATATAGAATTGAAGTATCTACATAAGATATTTGAAAATCAAATCAGTCATGAAATGTTTTAACAATTATCTGTAAGGTAGTATAATAACATTCAACAGTACATCATTATGATATATTTCCCAGAAAACAGAGTCTCACCTTTATGTTTTTAAAAATTGCTAATTTATTCAGAATTATTCTTACAATTTTCATATTTAGAGGTATCTCAAAAAGTGTCTCACTTCTTTTTTTATTTTATAAAAGCATTTGTATTATTTCTTTATTTTGAATTTTTAGTTCATTATATTCTAGTGATTAGGACTGCATCTTTTTGTTGTATTAAGCTTCAGATTTAGGTAAAATCCAGTTTCTGCTCACACTTGGCGATAGCAAAAAAAAAAAAAAAAAAAAAAAAAAAAAAAAACACTAACATTTTCTCCTTTACTGAAATTATGTAATTTTATAATTTCAGATTTTAAATATTTCTTTACATTTTAAATCACAGGGAAACTTTATGAAAAAATTTAGTAGTTGTGTTAAATTTACTTAAGTATGATTGTACTTAGTTTAAGTGAATCAATATTTTTAAATATAGCAAAACAGAAAAATAATACTGCTAATATGAGGTTAATCAGTTACATATATAAGATTCTTTTTTATGTTTCATTTTTATTAATCAAGCAGTAAAACTAAATCAGTGTGAATATCATCAGTTTCTATAATGATTTGGTTATTAACTGAGCAGTTGTGCACATCTTAAAAAGTTATTCCACGCTGTGCCACTATGCAGAAGTCAACAACAAAGCAAAAATAAAGGCAATAATATAAATAATATATCATTTCTGAAGTTAATATAGTTAATCAACATGAAGTTTTCTCTTCAGAATTTTTATGGAATATCTAACCTGACCTGTAAAATATCCAGTACATAATACAACCCATTTGAAGATATCCTCTAAGATGCAAGGATTGTCAGTACTTCAGTAATATTCCATGTACATCAGATGTCATAGAATTGCTATTAGTTTACATGCTCTTCGATATCCCTTTCTTTAGAAATCTATTTTGACTTTGTAATCTGCTGATTTTGTACTTCATTTCAATTTTTACCTGATGTACTCCTGTCCTTTGTGTTCCAAATTAGAAAATATAAATTCCTTTTTTTTTACATTACCTCTTAAATATTATAATATATAATAAACTTGTAGTATATAATTAATAAGAAAATCTACGCGTTTTCTCAAACTTAGAATTATAATAATTTAAACTTCCAAATAAGCGCTGGAAAATTTCACTTTAAATTAAATCAAACAAAAGTCCAAATTTTAAGCTTGCAAATACAATAACAGCTTTCAAAATTAACTTAAAAATTTGAAAATGCAAATGGAAGGTATCCTTTAAGATGCAAGGGTTGTCAGTACTTCAGTAATATTCCATGTACATCAGATGTCATAGAGTTGCTATTAGTTTACATGCTGTTCGATATTCCTTGCTTTAGAAATCTATTTTGACTATGTAATCTACTGATTTTGTATTAGATTTCACTCTTGATGATGGGTTGTGCACAAATATCTTAGATTTGAACTCAGCCACTTTTGAAAAATATAAAACAGATTTTGCATTTCTGCTTTCTTTCTTTTCATGAAGGTTGGATGCTTAGAGATTTTTTGAATTTCTTCTATAATGAAACCTGACTATAGTTCACTTAAGAACTTAGCTGAATAATGGATATTGTTCTGTTTCAATCGACTGTTTGGTAATTTTTTTTAGCTAACCACTAAACAAAACATTAGACAAATGAAATATTTATTTTTATTCATAAAGGATTCTTTTGTTTGGAATGAATCTACTACAAGTTTTTTACTTGGCAGTATTTAAGTAGTGAAATTTGTTGCAATTGATGGCAAAAGTAACAAATGGAAACCAGCTAAAAAATTAACACTAACAATAAAAAAACAATGAAACTTGAAATACCTGTGATTAATCATGAAAAAAGGAATCCAATATAGGTTCATCAGGGGGTGGGGCTATTATTTCATTATACGTTTCAATAATGCATCACAGGCTAGGTGATCTTTTGTATTTGCTGGTGATTGCTTTATAGTTTCCTATAATGGAAGAGTACTAAAGAATACCATTTCAAAATTTCCTGCTCTTAACTTTAGATTTACAAAATTTTATTTTCATAGTGGTTTGATTCTTTGTTGTGTAATTTAATTAAATTTTTTTTTTGGATATTTTTCTGGATATTGTGCTCAAAGACATTCAATTTATAATTCTTATCCTATTCTCATTTTCATACATTCCCTGAATGTGACTCAACCATGCTAACCCCTGGGATTTAATAAATTGTAATGTTGCCTAATGTGATCAGACAATCTTCTGAATTTTTTTTTCAGAGGTTAATAAGTTGGATTATTCATTCAAGTTTCAATGCGATACATTACCACAAATCTAAAAACTGTTTAATAACAGTTCATTTTAATTTCTTTAATAAAGAATTTGCTCTTAAATAAATGAATATAGCTTTATTAACTAAGAAAAATTTCTTCAGAAAACAAAATATTATGGCTGAAGCCTTAGAATTTTTGTTATCTACTATGTAATGCTATTTTTACATTTGGTAAAATTATCTTATTTTTTTAAAAAAAATATGGGATACCAGACATCAAATGTAGGAATGACAAATTAGTTAGTGGTACTGAGTTTTGGGAGTAAAGACTAAGGTTTCTCTATCAAATATGTAGTTTTCAATGTGATGTCTTCATTTTGATAGATTTCCAAAGAAGTTGTGTGATTATTTGATGTTACAATTGTCATTCTACATTTAGTCATATTTTTATAATTTTTACTTTGCCGTAATAGAAGTAAATCATTCAGCTTATGAAATAATTAAAAAAAAAAATCTTAGAATGTTTATATTTCAATTTTATTTAAGGAATTGAATTTGGTATATGAATTCTTAGAATATTACAATGTGTACCCTTGTGTATCAGTTTTATTAACTTTTTATTTATTTCATAAATCATTTCATGTTTCTGAGAATGCAGCTATATAAAGGATTGTTTTCCCTGTATTTTAAGCAATTTAGGTGCATCTTAGAATAAAAATTAACTAGTTTGAACATTAACAACAATTTTAGTTTTAAGGTATTATAGTGCGAATATTATTTAGCCTGTGTTACAAAGATAAAATATGTTGTTATTTTAAGTGTTATTTTTATCAAACTCAGATTTCAATGATAGTTTATGTTTTTTTAAATTTGATATTAAGATTTTTTATTAGCACTATATTATCCATAATAAATATGTATTTTTGTTTTCAAAGAAATTTTAATTTAAATCCTTATCTTAATGGTATAAAATTACTTACAAATTTTTAAGTAACTCTTTTTTTTTTCCTACTACATTGGAATTTATTTGGAAGAAAAGCTACAATTCTTCTTAATTTTCTGTAATAGTAAATTTATTATGTATGTTTAAAATATTTTATTACTATTGATTATCATAAAGTAATTTTCTTCATATTCTTAAAAATGTAATTAATATGAGCTTAGGTATTCTGTATTTTTAAATTTAATTGTTTAAAACACAAATGCTAATTTTAATTTGGCATCATTACAATGTAATACTAGTACGATGCTTATTTAGAAACATTTCAGTATAATATGGCAAAAATAATCTTATGATATATTGTTACATTGTAGTATTTTGGGTAATTCATGTTTTAAAATACCTTTAAAAGTACTTGAACAGTTCTGAAATATATTTAAAAGGAATTATGTTATATATTATGTTAATATGTTTATGTGCTAAAGTCAGTGCTTCTCAATGTTAAAATTTAATCGAATAATGAATATCTTAACTTTAAAGTTGGAAAAACTAAGAAATGACATGTATTAATGCATAGCAAAAATTATAATTAATGAGAACATTTTAAATGTGTAAAAGAATTTTTGGATGTTCGTATAAATATTTAATAATTTTTATTTATTATGTTTGATGATCTACATAAGCCAAAATAAAATTTATCTTAAATAGTTTGCTCTAAAATGCAAATTTTTTTATTTATATATATTACATTGCATTTATATAATTTTATTTGCAAATGAGCATTTCTATTTATCTCTAAAAATAACTTTTCTTCATGCCTATGATTTCTAAGAGGATATTGAAAACTATAATATAGTAATTTCTTATTAGGATAACAATGTTATCTTAATAAGAAATTATCACTTTCAAATAGATTTTCATGAATCTTTGAAAAGTCATTAAATATTGTTTAGAAAAATTTCAATTTTATGTATGAACCATATTCTGAGATGAGTTCAAATTTTAAATAAACCTATAAATAAATAAGAAACTAATTTTTTTTCCATATTCTTTACGTGTAAATCTATAGAAAGTTCACATTGAGAAATTAGATTTTTAATGGTCTTTGCAAACATTGTTTGCATCTTTTTATTTACTTTTGTGTTACTGCTTATTTATTTCAGAGAATCAATGAAATGAAAATGCTAGGTTTTCTTATACCCTAACAAAGTGTTTTTTGTTACTTCTATTTTCTAAGGATTCTACTTTAAAATTTATAATCTAATTATTTTAACTCAACATAATATTTACAATAATTAATTTAAAATGTGAAACATGCTTCAGAGAATTCCTTAATACTTTTTCTTAATATTTGAAACTATTCGTTTATATATTTTTACATAAATTTTAAAAAGTGTAAAAATGGGAAACTTTTCTCTTTGTATATTAAAACTTATTAATAGAGAGATCAAGAAGCTAGAGCTTTAAAAAAATTTAAATTATAAATAACAATTAGTATAATGCCATTCAAATTTAAAAATATTTCCTAATAAGTGTCTTATTTCTCATTCATGCTATTTCTAATATTATCAGTAAGACATCATGATTTATAATGCACAAACATGGGAAAGCAAAACTAAACATTTTCAAAATTATATTTAATATTATTGGCATCTTGTAATAAATTAATAATAGGAAGAAGAAAATTTTTTATGAAATAATTTTTACCAACTAGTTTTAGAAATTTTTATTATTTTTACAGTAATAGGTTTTTAAACTAATGGGACCCACGTAATTTGATTTAGTTTATTGCAATCTCTTTAATTTATTATATTTTAATAGATTACTAAAAAAAATTAGATTATATTAGATATGCATAGTTATTGATGGATAGTTTTTGTTATGCTGAGTAAAAATAGTTTAACATTTCAAGATGTTAGTATAAGTAATAAGTTTAACAAAATATTACCCTCTAAAGTGCTGTATATTGCATTCTAAAAATAATATTACTTATTATAACTGCATTTATTCATTAACAATATATTGAAAATTAAGGTATATTTATATCAGTGGTCATTAGGGTAAAATATGTTGTTGAAAGTGCTTTTAATTGTGAAAATTTTAAAGTTCTTACATTTTAAAATAAAAAAGAAAGTAAACAGGGCTTGTACAACTTCTTAAAACTCCTTGGAATTAAAAAAAAAAAAAAAAAAGGGCCCTTGAAACTCCTGGAATTTTAACTTGACTCACTGATAATCATGAATTACCCCTGAAATTTTTACTTACCTTAATGCATTTATTTTTTGTTACAAAATGTAATTAATTTTTTTGAGTTTTTTGTTTTACTGTATTAAAATTTTTTATAAAATTGTCTGAAAACCTAATTGAGTATTAGCTTTTGTTACCACTAGATAGTGGCAGGATTGATTATTTGTATATACGATATTAGATTATTTATATTCATAACAATTGACTAAAATAAAGATCCAGTTCAGTCACAATAATTTCATGATAATCCAGTTTAGTTAAGACCAGATGTATTTAGATTTATGTGTGTGAAATGAAGAAATCGCCAACAAGATTGTCATGTTGTACAATTAGACAAGCGATTTTAATGGGTTCTTTTCTATTTGTTTCTGTTTTTTTAATATTGTATTAAATTCCATGAATATTAATATTTAAATACAAAATTTTCGAATTAAAATATACTATCCTTATCTTGCTTGTTGAAACTCTTGCCTTTGGTTCAACAGTTGGTGAGTTTGAATTCCACCTTGGGCATGGATGTTTGTAGTGGTACGTATTCCACTTTAAACAGTAGGTCCCGGTCTAATTAGCCCTCGTGTGCAAAAAATTACCGTTGAGCGACAAACAAACCAAACTTCCATGTTGAAAATTGCTTATAATTTCAGTGATTTTGGATGAATTTGCTTATGAATGAAATAAATTATTTATTATGCCAGGTGGAAAGTGTCTTTTCAGTGGCCCGGGACTCTTTAAAAGCCATGCAAATATATGTATTTCCTATATGTGTATACATAACTAACCAAGAAATTTGAAAATCTATTGAATGATGCAAGAAATGGAAAAGATCATAGAATATGTATGTGAAACTGTATAGTTTTAAAAGAGTTTAAAGACAAGAAAAATTTAGAAATGTGCTTTTATTAAATAATAATTGAAAAAAAGGACCCTGTAAACTTCATCTAATAGTTGTATTTGTTTTGAGTAAGTTTATTTTTATTTGAAAGAAGTTGTTATACACATCTTGAAATACTGAATAAATCAATAGATTGAAATCTATTGAAAATGCTTAAATACTCTATAAATTACCTGTTATAGGGTATTAAATAATCAATATTCTTTATATTACTGGATTATACAATGTGTAATCCAGTAATATAAATAATATTGATTATTTAAATAAAACTTTTTCTGTTATTACTGTAAATTCATTGAAGGCTTTTGAAGCAATCATTAAATATAATTTTTACTCAAGTAAAAATATTGATTAATTTTTGCAATTATTTGTTGCTGTTATTTAAAATATAATTGAAAATCTTGCATATACATAATTATATGCATATTTTGTTAAGAACAATTTTTTAAAATAAAAAATTATTTGGTAGGAATGTTAGTAGCTCCTGGAAATTTTTGATTTGATCTCTGAGAAAGTCCTTAAATCTCCTGGTATTTGATTCTTGGAAATCTGTGCAAACCCTGAGTAAAATTATTGTTTATACTGTTTGCCTTTGCTATTTTTTGAAATGAAGAATTATTTTTCTTTAACATGATTTATAACAAGTCTTTTGTTCAATAAAGCTCATTGCATAAACAGAATAAATGATGTGAGAAGACTAAACAAATATAAAATTGAATATATTTCTTTAAAAGACTTCCAATTGTTTTGTTTTAATTTAAGATTATAATTTATTTTATTGTAATTTTTTATCAATTGTTTGTTATTGTTATGTTTTTTTTAACATTAATTGTAGAATTGAAAAATGCTATTTTAATGAAAACATAGTTGTTAATTGAGTTATTGGATTTTATTTTTAGAAGTTAAGTTTTAGTTATGAAGAGAATTAAGTGTTATGGTCGTAAAAAAACTACACTTGTGGAGACATCTGCCGTCAGAAATTTTTTTGAAAACTACTCTCCTCAAATTAAGCGGTAATTTATACTTTTCTTTAGTAACAAACTTATTTATTATCTAAATTTAAATGTTATTTATTTTAATTTTCTTATATAGTTCTACATATGAAAATAACTCTGAAGAGAAAGAAGAAACTTCAAGTTTTGCTACTGGGAAAAACACTTTTCTTCCTATTCCAAATAAGAACAATAACTATATGAAATCAAGTGGAAAAGAAAGAAAATTATCATACAAAGTTGAAACTGCTTTTAGAAAACATAAGAAATATAAAGGAAAAAGGAAATGTAAAAGAAACATAATTCAACCTTGTGAAAAATCTATTTCTATTATTGATCCAAAAGAACCTAATTGGGATAGTATAATTGAGCATAGTTTGATTGTTGATCACAATTTTAAAAAAATTAGTGATTTTGTTTATCGTACTTCTCATAAAAATCTTTTCTGTAATACTTCTTTCTCTGATTTGGGAAATTCTGGAATTAAAGAATTAAGTAATGTTGAACCTCAACACCCAATTCCTCATGACATATCATTTCAGCATGAAAAGAATATCTTTGATTCATTTGCTAAAAGTAATGGCTCCAGTCCCAATAGGCATATTAAGTCCAGTAAATTATTTTCATCTGTAATTGCTCCCCAATCAAAATTAGAATCTGTGACATCACTTTCCACTGAATTTAAGAATTTAGAAATTCAAAAGAAAAATAATCATAGCAGACAAAGTATGCAGCCAGTTACTAGCACACCCATTTTTCATCATAAGAAATCTCATTTAATGCATATGAATGTGTCAAATTTAAGTGCTATAGGTGCAAATAAGAAGGAATCCAAACATAAGAGAGAACTAACTTTTGAAACTTCTTTTTCCAAAATATCTGTGCCAAAAAAACGTAATAGAAGCTTAAAATTAAATAATAAATCATCTGATACAAACAGTAACAGAACTCAAAAGGCAATTTATGTTTCTCATAAATCTTTCACTAATATTGAGAAATCAATTTTCCTTACAAGTCATAGCTGTTTGCCGCAGGTAATATTTATATATTCCCTTTTCTATTAAATGTTCACTTTACTTTTCTGATTTTACAATTTTGAAAATTATTTAAACATTCCTTCTTTGCTAATAGAAAATAACTGAAATGTAATCTTAAATTGCATGAATAATGAATTTTTGTTTTTCTTTATTAGCAATTAATAAATAAAAGACCAACAAACATTTTATTCTTCTCAACAAATGGATTTTATTCATTTGAATATCGTTTATTATTTTGATTTGTTTGAAATAAACTTCATTCTGCTGATAAATATAAACATTTAGTTTTAATTTGTTATGATCAATTTAAAACAAAGGTCTGTAATTTTTATTAAAAACATATTAATATTGCCATTAATTAGCTCTTTGAATTATTTTACTTTGGTTCTTAAGTTTCTTATGAAAGATTGGGACCAGATGGGATGAAAACTTTATACTACATCCTATCATCAATATAGGACAATGAGGCACTTCGAGAAGAACCAAGCCTAGCTGGCAGCCGAATGGTTAGCGCTCTTGCCTTCGGTTCAACAGTTTGTGGGTTCGAACCCCACCTTGGGCATGGATGTTTGTAGTGGTTCAGAATCCACTTTAAACCATAGTTCCCGGTCTAATTAGCCCTCATGTGCAAAAAATGACCATTGAGCGACAAACCAACAAACAAATCGAGAAGAACCAAAACTGCATAGCCTGTATCATACAGAAAAAAGGAGATATCCTTAAATGTGCTGACTACAGAAGAATTACATTATTTTTCACTGCCTATAATTTTTTTTCAAAAAAATACTGTTTATTAGACTTTATTCATATGTAGAAAACATTATTAGAGATTATCAGTGGGGATTCAGAAGCTGTAAATCTACAACTGGCCAAATATTTAACATGCAAAATTTTTGGAAAAAAAAAAAAAAAAAAAAAACACTAGAGAATTTGGAATTGAAATTCACCATCTTTTTCTAGATTATAAAACAAGCCTGATATCATCAACAGAAAATGATTTATTGAAGCTTTGTGTGACTTTAATATCCCTGACTAGCTTGTAAGACTCACTGCAATTTCACTAGATAAGATCAGGCAACAAATTAAAATTCAGGCCTTTTTTTTTCAGAAACAATAATGAAAAATGAAGTAAGACTGGATGATGCACTGATATGCTTACTTTTCAACATATCACTGGAAAAGGTCATTCATGACTCAAAAATCAATACTGGAGATATATTTTAAAATTTGTGTAGATTTTTGCTTTAATCGGTGATATTGACATTATTACAAGATCAATTGCTGATTTGAAATAGGCTATTGTAACCCTGGAAAAGAATGCATGTAAAATGTATCTTACAGTCAATTAGGAAAAAAAAAAAAAAAAAAAAACTAAATATATGCAGTGCATTAAGATAATAATATTCATCTACAGATTGGTCTATATAAATTTGAAAAAATTGATAGTTTTACAGCTTTGAGGTTAACATTAATTACAACAAAACATCTGAAAGTCAGAGGCCAATCAGTGCTGCATACTGATGCTTTTATGGAATAAAGAAGCACATAAAAACACACACAAAAATCTAATTAAAAGGAAGACTAAGTTATTAATTTATAAATGCCTAATCAGAGACCTATACTTATATACTGATCAGAAACTTGGACAATGAAATAAAAAGATGAAAATGCTCTTGGTGTCCTTGAACAGCAGGTACTAAGAGTAATTTTTAGAGGTATACAAGTTGATAGTTTATGGCACCGATGCTGAAATTTAGAACTCTATCATTCCTTCAGAGAACCCAGTATCATCAAATACATAAAAATCCAAAGAATTAAATGGGCTAGTTATGTT
Organism: Latrodectus elegans; assembly: GCA_030067965.1. Classification (NCBI taxonomy): domain Eukaryota; kingdom Metazoa; phylum Arthropoda; class Arachnida; order Araneae; family Theridiidae; genus Latrodectus; species Latrodectus elegans. The sequence goes on from CM057809.1 coordinate 44,662,369, forward strand.
ATTAAAATGTACAAACAACCTTCAACACAGAAAATATTCTTGGCCAGGAACTCTAGAACAAGAGCTAGGGGCCAACCTAATCTTAAATGGGCTGACTGCCTTAAAAAGGATCTTGCTATTTTAAGAGTGATCAGTTAGAAGACCATGGCCAAAAATAGTGAAACCTAGAGGAAAATTCTTGAGAAAGTCAGAGCCCTCCCAGAGCTGTTGTGCCACTGAGGAAAGAAAGATTGTTCATAAATTAAATGTCATAAAATATTCAGATTATTATTATTTTTTTTTCTTTTATTATTCTCATTTATTTCTCTTTTACTAGAGTTTTTCCTAGGTATATAATTTTTTTTGTAAACATAAGCTGCTTATTCCAGTCTCAAGTTCTCAAACTATACCACTGTTCATACAGATACGTGGTACAGGTGATATGTACACACAAATAAAATATGTTTATATAATATAATAAACAGAATCTTAATTTTTTAAATGATTATTAGTTACTGCAACATTATTAATAAACTAAAACTGACAAATGTTCAAAATTATTTATTTTGTTTCTTATAAAATTTTTTAATTTTTCAGTTCTGTCCCAAAACATTCTCTTTGGTATTAAACTTTTTTGTATCAAAAAACCCTTTCAGGACTGGGAATTTTTGACTTGTGATTGCTATATTGTGGTTAGCTACTGAATATTTAATTATTTGTTATAACAGTTCACACATTTCTTGGAAATTTTTAATGCCTGTTTCATCTGAAAAGAGTCAGTAAGTCTGCCAGATACAATGCTCACTACCTTACAAAAGAAAGTTATGACAACAAGCAAAAGAATTATAGGAAATATTGTGTATTAATCTTTTATGTATATATATATATATATATATATATATATATATGGGCATGCAAGGGAAAATATTTTATGTATGCATTTATTAAAATGTAATAGCTTAAAAATTTTAATTCTTTTGAACAAATGAAAGGTTATAAAAAGATATTTCGAGGTTTCAATTTAGTTATTTGTATGTAAAAAAATTATTTTTTGAAAATGAGGCATACTTTATTTATGTCATTAACTCCCCTTAAACAGTTAAATTTATTCTGCACCTATTTTCCATGAATGGGAGGAAATTCATTGATATGTCTTGGAAGAATACTGTTCTCCTGAAGAAGTGTAATCTTCAAATCTTGAACTATAAAAAAATTCCTTGATATCACAACATTGTATTATACATGTTTATTTCTAATATTGCTTACTGTAGTTTAGATCAAGAGAACATGATTTCTCCTCATACATTATTGTAATAGTTCTAAGCATGTTCTTCAAAGAAATGCTGTATGAGGTTTAGCATTAAAAAATAAGAATCATATGTAATTTCATCATAAGATTCTGCATTACCATGTTATTTTGTTTGTATACCTTTGGACTGTGTCAAACTGTCATTTAGATTGATACACAGATTTGTAAATACGCTGATGTTGATTCCAGCTTTTATATCATCAATCCATCTTAATCATAATGTGATCTTTCTTCAACCAAAGTGAAATATTTTCATTATTTTTTCTATTAATATCAATATATTTGGTATCAAATTCTAAACTCAGTTGAGTCTAATAAGTTAATAACATTGGATTTAATCATTCCATTATTTTAAATCGAATTTCACTGTTTAGCAGTTCACGTTATTTAATTTGCACACTCTCTTGAAGTCAGTGGAAGACATACCATTAAATTATGTGCATTGAAACCACTATTGCATATGAGATGAAGCTTTTATTTCATATAATTTAGATTCCTTCATTCTGATTACAAAATAAAAAGATTTTTCAGTTGAATATCATGTTAATAAGATATATTAGTTATCATTTGCTGTATTAGTATGTGAACAGCCTTGTTTTGGTTGATGACAAACATTTTTAGTTTCTTTGAATTGACTTCATGACTTTGAAAAACAACCTTTCTACTGTAATTTAATGTGCTATAAAATGAAGTAGTTAGGCTTATATCTTAACCCCAAAACTTGCTATGAATAAACATAGTGACTGAAAAAAATGTATCATGATATGCAGACACATGCTTGCTATAAACTGGGATTTGCTAGTAACAATGATGTTTTGAATGTACACAGCAATTATTATACCTACTATTTTTTCATTTGGTGGTACCTACAAGATATATATAAATTGATTTTTCATCTTACATATTAAAGTAAAAAAATATATTTTATTTTACTTAAATTTATTTCATTTTGGTTGGTAATTTTTTTTGGCACTATAATTCATTTTAATTTGATTCATAAACATGTTATATTATGAAATGGAATTATAAAATAAGCATGTAAAAATCCCATTTTGAAAATTCATATTATGAAGTTTTCTTAATTTTTATAATGAAGGATTTTTTAAATCAATCATGTGACCTGATTTATTGAGTTATTTCACTTTGATTTGATCAAAGGGATATAACTTAAACATCATTCTACAAAACAGAATTTAAAAATTGAGGAATTCATAAAAAAATATCTGTATATTCCTTAAAGAATAGCATAAAATATCATAAAAACAACTGTGTTAATTATTTTTATTTTAATCATGTTCACTCATTTACTTTATCTTTTTGGATACAATTCTATTTTTAACATTATTTGTTTTTTTTATTTGAATTTATCATTATTTGAATTAAACTCTTTTATTACTTCTCTCTCCCATAATATACTTCATTCACAAATAAACTTTCATGTATGTACTAAAATATTCATATTTATTTAATGTAAAATATATCTGAACTATACTTTTGTTCTGTCAGGTTTCAACAAAAAGTGAAGAAAAATCTTCCTTGCAAAAGCTTTTAAAATTATGCAATCAAAATGAAGTGATACCATTTCGGAGTATTTATGCGTGGAGGTAATGTAGATATTTTAAGAAAATATTTATATCTTATTGTGAAAATTTCTGCTCTTGTATATCTGATACTAAATATCTAAATTTGTAATTTTAAAATTGTTGAATAATTAAAAAATTATTTTATCATTTAAAATATCTGCACAATTAGAAATACTTCTTTATTACTAAAATCTGTCATAAAATGTAATGCATTCTGAAATAAATATCAGCACAAAACATTCTTTATTAAAGTTTTTTTTTCCCAATGGCAGATTCTTTATTAAAGTTCATGTATGGAAATTTAAGAACAGCACATTTTACATTCAAACTAAAACAAATTAATTTTTTATAATACTCTTCTTGCAATTAATTAAATACAGTAATTTTAAATGTTTATTATATGTTTGGTATTTCCTAGTATTGTAACTGTTTATGCTCAAACTTCTTGGGTGTGGCATTTATTTGAAAATCATTGAAAACAATTTCTTAATTTTGTACCAATGAATTTTTTAAAATTATCAAAAAACTTTTAAATGAACTCAATGTTTTATGAATCTAAGAATTGTGACTTTCTGAATTTTATAAAAATCAATAACTCCTCATTAAAATCTTATTCAGAATTTATTTTCAACATTCAAGATATTTAAATATAAAAATCATCATATAACAGAATTAAAATATTTTTATAAATATGTATTGTAAAAATGTAAACTAATTATTGAAATCTCAGCAGCAGGAAGTGCAGTCCTCCTTAAATTTCTAAAATTTCATATTTTTTGTGTTGTTTCTTTAATTCCTTTAAAATTCCGGCAAAAATAAGATATATTCTATAAAAATGAAGTTTTTTCAAATGATGCTGTAGAACAAATCCTCATTTATCAAGTTTTTGCAAGTTTTTTTCAAGGTTATAAAACTGATAACTAATGCCTTCATATTAGTCCTAGGTGTAGCTACATGAAGAAAACTAACTTCAAATGATCACGTGCTCTTAAAATTCTGCCAATTCTGAAAAGTTATGTTAGACTAGAGAGAGGTGTGGTGAAAGACAGAATGGTTCAACATAGTGACGCCTTTTAATAATTCAGCATGCATACAAAGCAGATCATTGGTTATTGACAAACAAAAGTGAGATTCAAATGACTGTGAAATGAAACTCCAATAAAAGATCCTCAACTTAAAACTTTTTAAAATAATAAAATTTAAGGTAAGAGAGAAGACTTACTTATAAAAATTTTTTTTTGTTTATTTTAAAATTTGTGAAGAAATGCCTGGAGATTTAACCAAGTTCCAACCATCATGGCTTTCTAAAGAATTGGATAATATTTTAACTAGAAAATGGTGTACTACCTCAAATGTGTGCACAGTAGATCGCATACTTTGTACAGGATTTAGTATTTAAAGTAGTGGATTTGCCCAATTAAAAACCATCATAATGGAAAAAAATATAAACAAAATTTTTTACTTCTGAATTTTGCTATGAATCTATTTTTGATTCCATCAAAAAAAACTGAAACTAAACAATTATAATTCGATTCCTTTAAAACTTGAAGTCCCAAAAACCAAAGCCTTGTGGTCCAGGCATATTGTAGAAATCAATTTTTCTTTTAAATCATGCAATGATACAAATGATATTTTAAAGGCTATATTTGATGACTTTAAAATTGCTATGGGTATGCAGTTGAAAGAGAAAAAATGTGCTTCTATAATCACTCATAGTCTACATCTTTATTTTGTGAATTGAAAAAAGGTATAAAAATGATGATTATCCAGGGACAATTTCTTTTGATGAAATTGTTAATAGGTAAAAGGAAAAAACTGTTGGATTATGCCAAATATTGATCAGAAGGAAAAAAAAATTCTCATGTTATCTAATCTGTGTTTTTTGGGGGGCAGGCTTCTACTGATACTATTGTAAAAGAATTAAAAACTGTTTTAAATGAATATCAAATTCATTTCAGTAAATTGCTAACTTTGTCATCAGATGATCTAGATGTTAATAAAAGTATTATTAAAATATCAATGGTCATGTTGAAATTAAGCATTCATAAACTATTTAAGGAGGATTTTGCATTTACATGCTATGAATAATGATTTTTAGAAATTTTTAAAAGAGTTAGATTTAAATATAGGTAAGCTAACTGTGGATTTATTTCCCTTTTTAAAAGACTGTCCAGCACATCAAGAAAATTTTAAAAATATCACTATTACTGATAGTTTAGGACAGTGCATACCTCCTGGAAAACTGGAATTTGATTCTTGAAAAGCTGTATCAACCCATCGATTTTCCTAACTGAAAGTTCTGGGGCACAAAACATGTGTCCCAATTAGGTGGTCAGCCCAATGCGAAACCCCCAGTGTTTAGTTCTCAAACATGCTTCATACTCATTTTATCCATCCAATGTAGAGATGAAGGTCTGAAGCAATCTTTTTCTAGCCTTGGGAGCATGAAGGCTACCACTAGGCCATCCGACTTTGATTATTCATTATATTACGCTATAAATTTCATTTAGATTCTTTTATGTCTTATTAATTGGATTACTTTTGATTAATTTTCCTTATAAACATGGGTTTAATATATGTAGTGATAATCAAAATTGTTATCACATTGAACAAACTCTGTTTAAGAATTAGTTCGCCGAGCTGGCAGCTGAATGGTTAGCGCTCTTGCCTTCGGTTCAACAGTTTGTGGGTTCAAATGCCACCTTGGTCATAGATGTTTGTAGTGGTTTGAAATCCACTTTAAACCGTAAGTCCAGTCTAATTAGCCATCATGTGCAAAAAATGACTGTTGAGTGATAAACAAACAAACTTAAGAATTAGTTCTAACAAAGCAGAACTTGAGAATTGTAAGGAAAAATCTTTTTGATCTTATTGGTAGTTTTGATTGCCAGTCAAATTGAGAAAGATGGATTACCTTCTTTCAACTGAAATCAAATTATACAACATTATTTCAAACTTAAGAAAATTGCTGTCATAATTACCATATCCAAAGTACAAATATCATAGTTGCATTTTAAATATATCCAGAACATTGTATAGAGTTTGTGGATAGAAGAATAGAAAGAATATCTTTTTAAATAAATTTTCACCTTGTACTATTGAAATATGAATCATAAATATGAAAAATAGATGCAAAAATTATAAACCTGTAAAAAAAATAACATATTTGGCATTCATTGAGGATTTTATGAATATCAATTCTCTTTGGTAGTATACATAGAGTATACAAATATATTTTAGGTAAAAGAACTAATTGAAGACAAATTCGTTAAAAAATTTATAGTATTGTGGAAACAAAATACACATATTAAGTATAGGTGAGTTAACAAACAGCATCTAAAAACTATGCTGAAAAAGAGCTGCACTTTGATCGTGTTGATACAAATACTAGAACAAAATTTAGGATCTGTGTAGGTTTGTCAGCAGATGATGCGATTATGTAAATTCAATTTGTTATATGTTCTTTGCTGTGTAAAAACTTAGAGAAATCACATTTTGCTACCTTTCACTGAGGATAACTTCTCAAACAAACCACATCATTTGTTAAAAGCTAAATACACCTGGTTGTGAAGCAGTAATAAGTTGCTATTTAAGGGAATGTACATTCAGTTATTATCATAGCCAGAAAGTTCTCTTAGTTAATTAATAGAAAATTTTTTAAATGAATTTTGAAAACACTTTTATGACTTAAATCTTGTCACTACACAATTTTGAAATGAAAATTGTTGTAAATATTAATAATTTCACTGTCTCTTAGATTTCATTTAAGCAAATTAATTGCAGTATTAGATATTTAAATTTTGCTTTTTTAATATTCCAATAAATTTTCTTTGAGAATTTTAAACAAAACCCAAAGATGTGTAAAAGCTATATTTTGGAGAATCTGAAATATTTCCAGTATATGCTCTTGCAGTCTTAAAATACTTCAAAATTTTAAGATAGATACACAGTTTTGATCCTGTTAGTTTAAATATAATTAATTATATATTTGCACAAATAATTTCTACCTTCCCTTTGTGGTATTTATTCCAGCAAATGTTTTAATTAATTATTTGCGTTTTCTTCAGCTAACAGTCATTTTAATATGGAATAGATTTGTACATGATTTGTACAGATACAGATTTGTACTTCATGATAACCTATATAGTCATGTTTTGAAAACAAGTGTTTGCAGCAATATTAAACGTTTCGAAAGTGGTGTCATATATGAAAAATCTTTTATTATCATTGAACAAAAAAAATGCCTTAATTTGAGAGAAATATTTTTTTCTTCAATCAACATTAATATAAAAAAATTGAACTATTTTATTTGTTTTATCAAGACATATATTTAAAATATCCTATTTCTTTTCTTGTGATGCATGAATATTGATATTTTATACATGAGCTCATTGAGAAAGGTTTTATATTACTAGTTTTTGTTCAAGTCCCACTATATTTCATTTAAGACAGTGTGGTTCATTTGATGCTTAAATTCATTGTCGCAAATAAATTTTTTTTGATGTTTTAACTAATTTTTCATCTTTTATAATTTTTTAAATTTTATTTTAATTTTTTTTAAATTTTTAGTAAAAAGACTATACGAAAAGTTGGAGAAGGTTCTTATGGAGAGGTGTTCATGGTGACACAAAATAAAAAATCTTTAGTTTTAAAAGTGATACCTGTATCTGAAGATTTTGGAACTAATTTGCAAAGCATTGAAAGTGTGTATTCTGAAATTAAAGTATCACAGTGAGTTACTTAAAATTTAATTCTAAATAAATTTAAATTTTGTTTTATTGTCAAATTGTTTCGTCTGTTTTTGTTTATGATAATGCCATCACATATGTCATTATATTATGTAAAATATTTGATATTTAAAAGTCAGAAATGAAATACCATCATTATAGATCAGTATCTTATTTACTTATATTTATTTCAATATGTGTGTGTACATGAAAACTTTTCTCTTAAAAATATATGAAGCAAAATTTCTAAATATCAAATGAAATAAACTTTTGAATAAGGTTCTCCAAGAAAAATTTATAAATTTAGATTATTCATTTCCAGCAGTTAAGTAAAATAGTATAGATAAGCAGAAAACACACGCTAAAGGACAGAAATATTAAAAATATCATAAATGTAAGTTTACGAAAAAAGAATAGAAGTAAACAAGTTAAATACTTTTCCAATCGATAAGGTAATGTGAGTAACCCTAGTTGTGAAGCTGCTAATAAAGTGCATCAATACAATTCTGCACTGAATGACAGTGTCAAAAACAAGTCACTAAAATGTTTAAGACTGCACAAAAATATGTATTGATTTAAAGTAATTTAATTTGTACACTACTGGACATTAAAATTGCTACACCAAGAAGAAATGGAGATAACAAAATGATATTTATTGGACAAATATATTATACCATGCGGATAATATGCCAGTCTTCTTGGCTGCTAGTAATAAATGGCTGTTGAGATCTCGCATGGCGTTCCGTATTACCGTCCTGAACCCATTGATTCCATATTCTGCTAACAGTCATCAGATCTCGACCGACGCGAGCAGCAATACTGCTATAAGATAAACCGCAATCCCAGTACGCTACAATTCGACCTTTATCAAAGTCAGAAACATGTTGGTACGCATTTCTTCTTTCACGAGGCATCACAACAACTTTTCACCAGGCAACAACGTTCAAATGCAATTTGTGTATGAGGAACCGGTTGAACAATTTACTCATTTAAACACAATGTATGTGTCTCTACTAGTGTCTGCTTTGTCTGAATGCACTGAAAAGCTAATCATTTGCATATCACAGCACCTTCTTCCTTTCGTATAAATTTCACGTCTATAGCATGTTGCCTTCTTGGTGTAGCAATTTTAATGCCCAGTAGTGTATTAACAAATTTATATTATTATTTTTTCAACTTAGTTTCTTAAAAAATGTACAATAAATAAAATAAGTAGACTTATCTTTCATGTAGTATTTTTCTTCTATTATATTTATTATGTTAAATCTTGTTTCATAGATTTTTTTAAAAAATTTTGTTTCATATTAGAATAATTTATGCATAATTTTAAAATATTTTTGTTCTTGTAGACTAAGAAAAATTCAAGATTGATTTTAACATATGCAATCCTACTTATGTTTATTATTTATGATAAATTTTTAAAAAGAATACATATAAAATAAATGAATACATATGAGTTGATTAGCGAAAATATTAAAAAATTTTATAGTTTTTTAATATTTGAAATTAATTTTTATTGCTAAAATCTTCATTTTTTTACATACAGCTGTTGAAGATTAATGTATAGCTTTGGCAATTGCTTTTAATCATTCCACATTATAAAAAATCTACAAATTCAGTTTTATCATTGCTGAGTACCATTTAATTTCAGTAGCATTAAATATCAAAATTTTTACCAATTAAGATTCTAAAAGCTGCATTTTAACATTGCATAACTTTATGAATAATATTTTATAAAGTATTACATGTATGTTTTATCTTAAAATCCTATAACTACTGTCTGTATGCTCAATATCCTGTCATATTAGATATCAAAATGAATATCGTATAGATATAGATATATATAACATGGTTACGTGGATAATTACAAAATTAAATTTTCTGTTAAATCGAAATAATATTTCTCTTACAATGGAATGCTTTTACTAATATACTTTTCATTCATTGACAAGCTAGCTAAGCTAGATATGTTTCACAATTCAGTAATTAATAATAAACCTAATTTTCTATTCTATGACATTTGTTTGTGATAAAATCTTTTTACATCTGATAAATCATAATTTTATTGGAGACCATCTCAGGAATTTTTTATATGCTTTTAATGGGATTCTACCTTAAATTTAATTGGAATTTATATGTGAGACTGAAGTAAAAAAAACTTAATTTGATAAAAAAAAGTTTTTATTTATTTACTTTTTAAATTTGTTGAAGACATGTTTTTACTAGTTTAAATGTTGTTGAATAATATAAAAAAAAAGACTGTAAATATTTTTAAAATGTGCGTATAAATTTGTAGTGGTCGTAATGAAATTCTGATCTTATTTTCTATTTTCTTTCCTGCAAATTTATATTCAGTGCATTCACTTTCTCTTGAATTTCCTTTATTTACTTCTACTTTTGTCAGTTCCAATTTCACAGATACTTTATCATCATATTAAATGTTAAAATTTTGAAATAAATTTCACTAATATGTTTTTCTTTAAAATCACAATGCGCAGTTCAATGAATCATTTTTATCATTGGAATAGGATTTAAATTCATTGTCTTGTTTATATAAATATGATTGCTTCTAACACCTATTGATGGTTTTACGAGAAATATCTTTCCAGATTGTATTTAACATCTTCATAGACATTTTAATATAAATTTTTGTTTATTTTCTAACTCTAAACCAATAATAAATATCTCGGACGCTATGTTTCCTTAAATCAGGCTAGATTTTAGTATTAGGAGCAATACCATGGTGCATATTTATTGCCTTTTAAGCAAATCTAATACCATTTATATAATATGCTGTGCAATCATTGATAAGTAAAATAATTTTCCGATTTTTTCCCCTTAACGTTTTATAAGTTATTAACTGTCACTAAAGACTTCCTTTTTATTAGCTTGATGAATAAATGACATTTTCTATCCTTTTCTATTAAAATATCTAATATAATATATCCTTTTTGCACACTAAGGTTACATCTGTAATACATTTCTTTCACAATCTTGTTTTTCAAAGTTAACTTTTAATGAAGAATATGGTAGGTGTAGTTCCAATTAAAAATCATATGTGTATTTAAGGAAATGTGAACACTTATTTGAACTATAATGTGTTAACTGTTTTGTGTTTAAAAGTAGGTATTCTGCTTATCTTTATTCAAAATGCAGTTTTTTAATTTCTTTTATTAAAATAATGATAAAATTGCAATATCAGTCAGACTACAGATAAAAAATTATCAGATGTTGATAAATGTGAATTTAACTGAAACTTGTTTTTTTTATAATTTAGTATGCATGTTATCTACAAATTTATAGCAAAATTATAATTAGCTATTACACTTCATTTAACTACTATTGTCTATGAATGTATCTGTACAAATGTTACTTCATATGGACTGAAATAAAAAAAATCTTAGATGTGGAATTGATTAAATTTTCTTTGAAGGGATTCATCCACATGTTTAAACTTGCACTGAATGACAGTGCACTAATAAATAACTTAATGTCAGTACTTTTATACATACATTTCTTAACTTGTAAGTTGTCTTAAGTAAATGTTTTTGATGTAGTTGTAAGAAACTTAAACTAAAACTGCAGTTATGTTATGTATTTGTTCTTATTAAAAACTAAACTAAAAAAGTATCTAGACTGAAAGGATATTAGCATTGTATGTTATGCCTATAATATGTGTATGAATGGGAGAAAATAACTTTTGGAAAATAGTTTGAGTAGTAATTATTTTTTGTCACAGTTACAATTACAGTTATTTTTCTTAACTGAAAAATATTAAATAAATCTACATTTCAAAATGAATAATTCTTGAATAATCCCCTATATAAACACTCAAGAACCATTTTGAAACGTAAACTTGTTTTAGCTGGTTATTCATGGTGTGAGGTTGTGCCTGGCTTATCGATTTTCAACTTTCAATGATCAAAATTGCATTGTGGTGGATTGCTCAGCATTGTGTTGGCAGCTATGTAGGTCTTAAACATCTGCTGTGTTTATTTTGCCAAGCATTGTAAAGGCATGAAACAATAGACACTAACAGATATGCCATATATCTTGCTTTCTTGCTCAGTTAACAAAATATTGCTTAAATATTAACAGTGTGGTGGATATGCAGAAACCCATGCACTTTAAATGCTGCATGGGATTTGATATGTAAATTTGAAAAAACTGGTTTCACTTTCGATCGATCTTGGATTAGGTATCTTTACATTCATATTGAGATTTTTGCAGAAATTCATCAGACAATAAACAAAATTTGAAATTTCATGTGATTTCTATGCATTCTGGAAGTGCCAATTTTAGTTTGCAAGATATTGTACAGTGTCCTACATTGTTTCCACATCAGTTTTAAAGTACCTAGAACTAGCAACTACTAACTGGAACATACTTTCTGTAGTTATAACCAACTACAGCTAGATTTCACAAACACATTTATTATCCAATATGACGAGTCTAACAGCTGGTCTTTGCACATTCTGTTGATGTTTTCATTGATTGGTAACTGGAATTCTGATAACTGAGTAAATTGGGGAGACAAAAGCTGCATGATGTTTTTAACATTCTGTTATGAAAAGTGACTGTTTAGTGCAATGAAACTGTCAACTGTTTGCTGTTATTTCTGTTTCTTGAGAAGATACTATAACTGAGATCTACTACAAATATATATGGTAACGAGTGCTCACTATATATCTTTAAATGTTAATCAGTTTTATCATTCGTGAATTGCTCAGTTTCTATCTGTTGTTGTGTGAAGGGCAGATGATACTTTCACACATGTAGGGTCTTTTGCCAAATGTTTTTTTTAACACAAATGTGAGCGATAAAATTATTTATCACCATTTCATGTTTCACTGGTTGCCCAAGTCTCACAAATTCATTTTAATAGATTTTTAGTTGTAAAGATACCTAAAATCCAAAGTCTATGCAATTAATTTGCAAAATACACTACTGGCCATTAAAATTGCTACGCCAGGAAGAAATGCAGATAACAAAATGATATTTATTGGACAAATATATTATACTAGAAATAACAAGTGATTAAATTTTCAAAAATTTGGCTGGATAGATCCTGAGAAATCAGTACCCAGAACAACCACCTCTGGCAGTAATAATAGCAGTTATACGCCTGGGCATTGAGTCAAACAGAGATTGGATTGCATGTACAGGTACAGATGCCCATGCAGCTTCAACAAGATGCCACATTTCATCAACCGTAGTGACTGGCGTTTGGTGACGAGCCAGTCGCTCGTCAACCATTGACCAGACGTCTTCTATTGGTGAAAGAGCTGGAAAACGTGCTGGCCAGGGCAACAGCCGAACATGTTCCGTATCAAAGAAGGTCCGTACAATACTGGCAACATGCGATCGGGCATTATCCTGCTGAAACGTAGGGTTTCGCAGGGCTCGAATAAAGGGTAGAGCCACGGGTCGTAACACACCAGAAATGTAATGTGCACTGTTCAAAACACCGTCAGTGCGAACAAGAGGTGACCGAGACGTGCATCCAATGGCACCCCATACCATCACGCCAGGTGATGGGCCGGTATGACGATGACGAATGCACGCTGCCAGTGTGCGTTCACCACGATGCCGCCAAACACGGATGCAACCATCATGATGCTGTACACAGAGCCTGGATTCATCTGAAAAGATGACGTCTCGCCATTCGTGCGCCCAGGTTCGTCGTTGATCACACCATTGAAGGCGCTCTTGTCTACGACGCAGCGTCAAGGGAAGCCGCAGCCATGGTCTCCGAGCTGAGTCCATGCTGCTGCAAACGTCGTCGAACTGTTCGTGCAGACACTTGTTGTCTTCCAAACGACCCAGTTTCTTGACTCACGGCTCGTGACGTGGTTACACGATCCATTACGGCCATGCGGATAATATGCCTGTCTTCTCGGCTGCTAGTGATAGGTGGCCGTTGAGATCACGCATGGCGTTCCGTATTACCGTCCTGAACCCATCGATTCCATATTCTTCTAACAATCATTGGATCTCGACCGACGCGAGCAGCAATACTGCGATAAGGTAAGCTGCAATCCCGGTACGCTACAATTCGACCTTTATCAAAGTCAGAAACGTGCTAGTACGCATTTCTCCTTCTTACACGAGGCATCACAACAACGTTTCACCAGGCAACAACGTTCAAATGCAATTTGTGTATGAGGAACCGGCTGAACAATTTCCTCATTTAAACACAATGTAGGTGTCACTACTGGCGCCTGCTTTGTCTGAATGCGCTGAAAAGTTAATCATTTGCATATCCCAGCACCTTCTTCCTTTCGTATAAATTTCACGTCTGTAGCATGTCGCCTTCTGGGTGTAGCAATTTTAATTGCCAGTAGTGTATATCTTATTTGAAAAATGTCATCAAATATTCATTCTTCTTGTCATGATACACACCTTGGTGCTATCCACACCTGTTGTTTCCAAAATGTCATCAGGTCTAAAGGAAATTACATAAAAACTTTAAACTAATTACATTGTTTTAATTTTTATTGCTTCTCTGTCTTCTGACATAGATTTTTGTGCTGCAGGTACCATTTCTCTTCTGTTCATTTTTTGCTCTGGAAATCACATTTCAGTAAATAAACTCGGTCTTTCAGTTGGAAATTTTGTGTAATTGTAACTGTCAGTGATTTTTTTTCCTACACGGTCTAAGAAATACCACAAAATATCTCAGGAATTGAATGAAACCTTTGGTATATATTTCATTTTAAAATGCTAAAACAGTATAACAAGTAAAGCTTTATTTATTGGTATGGTTTTCTTTCTTTTTTCATAATCAGTTAGTAAGTGCATGCAAACACGTAAAAATGTAATAATTTATTGTATTTCTTGAAAAAAGTACAAGTGCTTGTTATCTGCCTTATGACCTGTAAGGTTTTTTTTAATTAAGTTTTCTAAATTAAATGACAATATATATGTATTCATAATATTTTGTGCTTTATTATATCATACATATAATTATTTATTTTATTTTATAAAAATATGCAATACTTTCGTTTTTTCTCCTTTTTTAGGAAAATGAAATTTATGAAATCAAATGATATAAGTGTATAAAAATATATGTTATGCTTAGGAATTTTTGCTTTATAGTTTATTTATAGAGAGACATAGATACTAAATAAAAATTTTCTTGAAAAACTCCACACTGAGGATATCTATTTTTATCTCTTAGAATCATCAATGGTTTGTTTTTTCAAATGTAATTTCTTATTTGTGGTTAGAAATAACCATTGTTATTAGTTATTTTTAAAAATTAGTTGTTCTACAAACAAATGATAAAATTCCTCAGTTCTTTATGTATACTTTTGTTATTAATATACTCAGTTTATCCTTGGCTTATTCCAGTCTGTCGTGCTGAAGAATTCTCAGTTTATGTCACTATAGCATTTTGTTATCTATATCAGATTTCAATTTTCTTTTAACTACTTGAACTTCATAAATAAATATCTTTGTAATGCACATTTTCTTTCTTTTTAGGTGCTTAAGTGAATTAAGAGTGAACAAAGATTTCAAGACTGCAAATTTCCTTTTACTGCACAAGTAGGTTTACAATTTTATGAAGAAAACTGCTCTGAGCCAAAATATGATGTTAATATTATAAATATACTTTCTCTTTACTTAATTTATATAAATTATTTAATTTATTAGTTGAAATTCATTAACCCATTATGACAAAAAATTATAGTTGTATTATTGCAGTTGAATTCTACTACTATTATATGATGTATGATTAGTTTCTGTTGGGTATTGAGAAGGAATTTAGGTTTATTTTTCTATATTATGAATATAATTAACTGCCTATAATAACTTCTCATAAAAGTCATTCAATGCTGATACATCATAGCTTTGCATCAGAATATTTGTATTTTTTATTTTCTCTTTATAAAGGGAAAACAAGATTTCTATAATTTTTAACAATATATAGAAAATGTGTTAAAAGTACTTTAAGAAATGTTTTTAATTTTATTTTTTGTTTTGTGCAAGTTGCACAATGTACTCTTGTTTTTCAAACAGCACTTATAAAGAAGATAATTTCTCAAGATCTTGCTGTACTTACAGTAATTATAATCATAACTTCAGACTTCTGAACCTGATTGGTAGAGAAATCGATTACTTTTGAACATACTTTTGCAAATTAAAGATTTTGCTGAGAAATACTATGCACAAAAAATATTTTTTGAGCCTCTAGTATGTCATGTGTTGTGAAGAGGTTGTCAATACATGTGTTGTATTCATCATTTAAACATACTTTAATATTATAAGATATTATATTATGTTGAGATACATTCTTATTAACCTGCTCATAATGTCTGAAATCCTATCACATCAATATGTACTTATGTAGCTTGAAATAATTTTTCAAATCACATAAGTTTCCAGTTTGAAATA
Source organism: Latrodectus elegans (assembly GCA_030067965.1). NCBI lineage: Eukaryota > Metazoa > Arthropoda > Arachnida > Araneae > Theridiidae > Latrodectus > Latrodectus elegans. The sequence goes on from CM057809.1 coordinate 44,678,364, forward strand.
TTGACTTTGAATAAGTTGATCACTTGCTCTTTTTCTTAGTGTAAATAAATTTGGTAATATGGGCATTAAAATGCATGAAAATAACTCTGATTGCAATTTTTTTCAGTATGAAAAAAAAAAAAAATAGAAAGAATATTTTTTTCATTTTTATATTTTAAATCTAAAAAAAACTGACATTTTCATTTTGAGTTTAAAAAATTAACTGCAATTATAAATGGAAAATATTGATATAGAAATGAATTGAAAAAATAGTCTTGAAATCAGAAATTCCATTGTAATGTTAAAGCTGCTTATTCTCTTTACTTACTTTCATGAAATTGCCCTCACATTTCATTGATGATTTTTTTCAAAAGTCTACTTTTATATTTTTGTATTAAAAGTATTTTTTGTTATTAAATTGCAAATAAAATTCTTTAATTTTGAATAAAAATCCAAACTGCAGCTGATTTATCAGAATAAAAGAAATGTACAATATCTAATCCTAAGTAATCAGCTACATATTGTAAATGTTCTGAGTTCCGCATTTTCTAAAAAAAATTTTAAATCTAAATTTTTGCTTCATTTAAATGTGTCAATTAATTTAAAAATTAGTGAAAAATATCTTAATTTAAATTTTTTCCAATGTCAATTTGTTGCAAGTTAAAATTTATAAGACAGTAATTTTTTTGTATTATAAAATGTTAAAAGCATTTTTGTCAAATATAAATTTATCTTTGATGAATGCATTGATATAGTTAGTATTCATTTTTGTCAAAGATGCAATGTTTTGAAATTTATTTGTATCAGACAAAGAGATAACATTTGCTTTATTAGGTAAAAATTAACTAGTATTTTGTAATTTTAGGGCAATAGAAAATATACCATTAATAGTAGTGAATAAAAATTGAACTTTTTACCATTATTTTAAAATTAGATATTACATTGGAATGAAAAATACTTTTTATTTTATTTTATTTTTAAATAGTTAGACAAAAAATTTTTCCTGTTTTAAAAAATGAAACATTAATATTGCTGCAAAAAAGAGAAATTATGTAATTAAGATATAATTAAATTCTTTTTAATACATTGTCATAATATTATCATATATTTGTTTTAAATCTCGGAATAAAAATTTTACATACATAATTGTGTCTGAAAATTTTATTTTTCAGTTAATACATTTTATTAAATCATAAATTGTGTCTTAACTTTATAAAGTACAAATAATACCTTTTACTATGATTAACATTTTTTTTAACTCCTATTTTAGTGTATATGTTGTACGAGGAAACTACCCTGAAGAACTGCTAAAGGCATGGGATAAATTTAGTAATACTAAAACCACATATAATTACAGACCAGGTAAGCAAAATTTGTTATTATACTCTATCCCTTATTTTGTTTTATATATAATTTCCTATTTAATAATATTTACTTTCTTATGTATTAAATGGCACGAGTTGAACTTTTTTAGGCAAAATATAATTTTACAAAATTATATGTGATTTTCAACTTAGTGTTTCCCATTTCTTCAAGTTGCTAAATTTTTTATGTCTGTTATTTACTATGGCATTTAAAATATATATTTATATTTAACTATATACTTTTTAGTTCAGTAATCATTACTCTAAAAATAATATTTTTTTGTTGCAAGCTCTTAATATATTATTAAAAAGAAACTGTTAACAGTTAAAAAGTTAAGTTTTAACAGTTAAAAAGTAGTTAGATATTTTTTAACTGTCAGGAATCGTGTGAATTGATTTATATTTGTAACTTAGTTTAAAATGAAGTTGCTGCTAAAAAAAAATCAGGCTATATTTTGTAACTATATAAATAATTTAAATTTTGAGCTTGTAATAACATGTAGCAATTTTAATCTTCATTAGATCAGCTTCAGATTGCTTCAGAATTGTGACTAGTTGTATTTCATCCAGGAAAAGTTTATTAAGAAGTATACACTATCCCATAAACATAGAAAATGTTACTCTAATGAACAGATATTCAAAATTAAAATTCCTCAAAGTAGGAAACATTTAAAAATCTATTATGTTTGCATTCTTGTTTAATCCATTCACTCATTTTCATCTAAAAAGGATTTTTTTATTAGGTTATGATATTTCATTTGAAAAGTAAATAAGTTTCTTCTCATAGGTTAATTATCAAGTTGTTTGGATGGTGTATGATATTTTAAATTTATTTTCTGTTTTAACTCAAATTAACAAATAAGTAAGTCAAGATAATTTTCATCTTTTATTCATTTTTGCAAATATTTATCATTTACTATTTTTAATCAGATTTTCATTTTATACTTTTCAAAATATTAGAAATAGCATTTAAAAGAAAATCTTAAATTTCTTTCTATAAAGATTTTGTAAAGTTGTAGAACTGAAAATTTTAGTTCTAGGTCTTAAAAAGAATTCTTAGGCTGGTTAAAATTGAACAGAGAGTAACTAAATTGATTAAAAATATTAAATTGTATTGATAACAGTATTAGATTAAATGCTATTCATTTAAAGTAGAAAAAAAAAAGTAAATTTAATCACTTCTAAAATAGGTAATAAATATCCGTGACTTCACATTTGTCAGTGTTAGAAAAATAAAGGGAAATGGAATTGAGAATTACAATCCATTTATACAAGACAATCTCAAGAATATGTTAAATTGGACATAAGAAAGATATTTCTTTATTTTCTTGACTAGAGTTAGATTCCTAATAGTTAATGCAAATGACTCTTTGCATCTTAAATTAATTGTTATTTTTATAAGTATATGTTCTTTAAAAATTGAAGAAAGCTACAATTGAAAAAGTGGAAATTCTATGAATGTATGTAAAAAATAATGTATGTTCCCACAAATGTATGTAAAAAAGTACTAAATATGTAAAGTAAATCTTTTACTAAGTATGTAAAATAAGTATGTGTGTACAAAAAACAAGTAAATTAGTAATAATGTAATGATAATGAGACAGAATAAATTATGATTTTGATAATTGATTGTCTTCTATTCATGTCCAGATATATCTTTATATAGCTGAAATTCAGAAATATTCTTTATTCTAAGATTTAGTGATATGGATGTTGCGTTCTATATTCATTTAATATTTTCATTATAAATATGTTGCTTTCCTAATTAATTTTTTCTGTTATATTAGAATTATCTGTTATGTTATTAATTATTAGAACTAAAATTCAAAAATCACTTAAATTGATACAGTATATATATATTTATGAATATTCCAGTATACAAAAACTTATAATTTTATAAGTTATTAGATAGCTTTCAATGTTTTCCCATAGTTTTCAATTGCAAAATAAATTTAAAACAATTTTTATAGAATATTTAAGTTACATGACTTAGATTTTTGTTAGGCATAAGAAGTATTTTGTGTAAATAAAGGCGTAATGAACAAAGTAGATTTGGAAATCGAAGAAATAATTTGGATTTCAGATTGAAATAAGCAGTTAGAATACTGCTTAAAATTTTTTTAAAACTTTAGTTTATGAACTTTTTCATTACGAATACTAAAATTCAGGGGGAATATGCCAAAAGCATAATCAAAAAGTTCATGCAAGATTACTGTGATTAAAAGAAAAATTATTACATTTCAGATCTATTAATGCATGAGGATTTGAAATGCTTTCATTAAATTTGTTATTTTGTAAAGTAAAGAATAACTGTGAAATACTCTGCTCATAAATTAAAATAATGAACTTTTAATAGTGGTATACAACAATCAAGAATTAAGCTTGCATAAATTTTTAATTGTTTTTGTTAATTAAATCCAAATAAACTAGGGTCATGAACTGAATTTAATTGATATAAATGTTTCAAAATTTATTCTGATACATCATACATTTGTAATACTTAATTTTCAATTTTCATCTTTTTTCTAATTGTTTTTTTAAAGTTTTTTTTATCTCTTCATATTTACAAAAAAATACTGTTATATTATTTATATTTAATATAATGCAATAATTTCTTTGCTATTCATGACCTTTATACAAAATAATACATAAAGAAGGCAAAATATTTTCAATTGTGAGACATGATCCAGCATGCTTTCAAACTTCAGTTTAAAATAAATCTGTATTTCACATTAAACTTAGAACCTGATGATTTTTTGTCCATTTAATGAAGCATTGTTCTATACCTTACTTAAGATTATTCACATGATTATTTTACAAAAAAGTTTAGTACTGTACCAACAGTATGAATGATTAACACATTTAAGCTGCTTCATATCATACAATATACCAATATTTACATAATGTTATGCATAAATATTTGATTTTATAAGTAACATTTTTATAGGAAATAGCAAAATGGATTTTTCCTTCATGATTTCTAAATAGTATAAGCAATTGACAAATAAATTTCAAAATCTTTTTTATAGCATAAAACACTAAATTTTTTTATGGAAATTTCTCTTATATTCTATTTTGCTATTGTTTCTGGTATCAAAATGTATCTTCTAGTCTACAAATAATACATCAGGAATTAATTGAACAAAAACATGTTTATTCACTGGGAATAGTTAATGGAGCATCTGTGAGTGGCAATTACATTGTGACTCTCTGAGACACAGCATTCCTTATGCAATGTTTCTTTTTCTTGTTTTGGACAAGACTGGTCAGTTCACTTACTAATTTCAAGTAGTGAAGGGCACTTCTGTAGCTGATGCTTCCAACTCGCTTTATAAATACACTATACAGTTAATCAGGGTTGTCAGTTCATTTCTTAATTGTCATTTTCGCCTTTCCAAGCTATGATGGGTGGGCCTAGCAGTATGACAGCTGATGTTATCTTTGAGAGTAATAAATACCCATTTGTAAAACTGCCTTAAAGTTATTAACATATAGTTATTCTGAATGGTATGGTGGGTCTTGATCTTGAACTTACCAATTATAGAAATGGTGGGTCCCAAGTTTTACATAAATATTGGCGTAGGTAAGCCTCAGACTGAACCTTGAGGTTAAGGGATTTGGATAACTTGCCCATCACCAAGTGCCTCATAATTTTGAATCATGATCAGGTGGAGAGGTCACACCTGAGCTGACACTCTCCTCTCCATACCAATGGAAGGAATTTGGATGTCACATTAACGTGGACACATCCCCAACCCAGGGTGCTCCAGCAAACTATTGAGGGAATGCATGTGGTCACCCCCCAATCATTGCACACAGCAAATGATACTTTACTTTGCTTATCTTAATGGGAAGTGGCCTGAAGCTACTGATCCTCTCTAGCTGGGTCCAAAGTTATATCAGAACAAATACCTGCTAACATATCAGCATTTCCACTAAACTTCACAGTTAGAATGACTGTTGTGCAGCAGATTCACACCAAACGAAGATTTTACTCTCGGCAAATATCAAACATGAACTTATCTTTCTAAATTATAGAATATGGACTATGATTTGTTATTGCAGAGTGCCTGTTCTCCTTTTTTTAATATATTGTCGCTAGTATGCGTTCAATATTAACTGAGCCAATCTGTTAAATTTAATGAAAGTTTGGAGGTGACAGTACAACTATAGCAACCAAACAAATGGTCTTTCTTAAAAATTATATTTATTAACAAAAAGAGTTTCAATTAGTTGAATCTTGCAGATGTAGGCCATTTGTAGAGTACAATTCTTCTGGATCGAACTGGACTGCACCTTTTGTGTTCAAAAGAAGTTTTGTGCATCATTTGGCTCAAGCCAGCACAGTCCAACAATCAAGTACTAAATTACTTTTTAATAAATTTACTTTTGATTTTGAGAACCCTAGATCATACAAAATGTGTGTACCCTAGTTCATATAATTTCTGTGATAATCAATGATCACACTTTTCTCAAAATCTGAAATATTTCAAGCTTTTGCCATAGTAGTCTCCAATTACTGAAATATTGTTTCCCACCATTTAGTAATGGTAGCAGGCTGAATGCATTGCACATTTGCAGAATTGTCATTTGCATTGATGTCTGTATTTGTTTTAAAACAATGTGTGTTTTAGATTATAATACTAAGATATGTTTTTGTCAAAGATATACTAGACCAATTACTAAAATGCAGAGATTTCTTTAATTTCAGATTTTATCTGGTATTTCTACTAATTTAATACATTTCCTCCTATTTTGTACAATAATCAGAGTACTCATAAATTGGATCAATATTATTTACATTGCACTATTAAAAAATTCAGTCTTTATTAAAGTTCCACTGTTATTTAAAGAAACAAACATAATTTTAATAATTTTTTCTCAAATTACTGTTCTATGCTAGGTGATTTAATGTGCAGTAGAGGTCCTGTTTCAAGCCAATTAAGTTCGTGGGTTCGAATCCCACCTTGGGCATGGATGTTTGTAGTGGTTCGGATTCCACTTTAAGACGTAGGTCCCGGTCTTATTAGCCCTCTTGTGCAGAAGATGACCGTTGCGCGACAAACAAACAAAATCAAGCCAATTAATGTATTCTCTAAATTAGAAGGAAACTTCAGTCTTGAAGAGCACATATTAGCATAATAGATTGATAGTGCAATGAGATTTTACAATTTATACCTTTACTAGGCACATACCTACCTAAACTGCAATACTTTTATTTAAATTTCCTTATTTATTGGATTTTATGGCTTTTTCTCACAACTGGACTTACTGTGGCACTTTCACATATCCACGGTAGCTTTCCTCTTAAAAGGATAAAGTCTTTTCTATTCATAGTAAGGGATTGTTTAGTATAATGTGAAGGTTTTAATGTACTTTTGCTTTGTTAGTGGATTTGTTTTAGATATGCAACAATTTTAATTACTTATAATTTAGACTTAATCTGATATGTCCCATTTAAGTATAAAGACTGTTTCCATGAAAACTTTCCTTAAATATAAGTATTTTATCATAATAAATATAGTCGTCATAAATGTTTTATATTGTTACAGTAGCAGTTATGGTATGGTTTTTGTGGTGATGTGGCAGTCTACCTAAATCTTTCATACATTGGGTGGTTACTTTTTTCTTAATTTCTGCATTTATTTATTACAGAAGTTATTATTTATTTCCTTAATTATTGCTAACATCATGCACAAGTAAATCACGAATTACGAATAACATTTCTATTGCATGCTGTCAATTGACACATATCAAATACTCTTTTATTTTACTCGATTTTTAAGATGTCTAAATTAGACTTGGTCTGTTCTGCACAAAAAATTATTACAATTATTATCACAAATGAAAATATATTCAATAATATCTTAATATTTAATCAGTTCTTAATGAATAATGTGTGCAACATAATTTTTCTAAAATCATTTATGCTTATTTATCAGTGTAAGTGCAATCATGTATGCATTGGCTCAACTAAATAGATATGAATGAAACTTCAAACATTTATGAATTAGATCATATGGCTCAAATTTCGTCAGAAAAATTGGCATGAACTTTTTCCAATTGTTTTTGTATGGAAATGAAACAAATAAAGATTCAAAATTGAAATAATAAAAGAATATTGTTTATTACACACTTCTGTGTGGTTTATGTGTTGTTGAAAAATCATATTCTGAATCAGACTATACAATGTTTTTTATAATCGCTTGGAGCATATCAATCAAATAAGGCCTGGCAGATAATGTTGGTTTTCAAATCAAGTGATTAATAAGACATTATTATTAAGCCTGATCACATTGTGAAAACTTCACAGCCTGAAATTACAATAATTTATATCACTTGACTTGTGCTGCCCAAGCAAGTAGGACTTTAAACTTCAGATTATCATCTAATTTGACTTTGTGTGTTTAAAAATGACTGCTGAGTGACAAACCAAATCAAGCCATTGGCAAAATACATAAAATGGGTCATTCTGAATGGTAAATCTTTACTCCTGCTCCATTTTGCCTTTTTATACTGCTAGACAATCTCTTGGGTTTAAGAAAGTAAAAATATCCTTTAATTGTTTTTTTTTATAAATCACAGGGACTGTATACTGAACAAACTCATTTATTTTAACTTTTTTTTAAAGAATTGCTGACACAAAATGAAATTCTCTTTCATTCTGCACTCTGTAGTGACATATGGGCTCTTTCATGCTGACTATTCATGAAACTTTATGTTCAGAGTATTGTATAAAATAGAATGAGTATTTGTTTATAAGATATGCAATAGCCAGTAAAATCTCGATAGGAAATGTAAGGTAGAATAAATGTTTCTTAAAATTCAGTTTTTACAAGAATTTTCAGATTTTTTCAGCAAAATCATGTTAACGGAATATCTAGTGGTTATTGTTATTGAGTGCAATCTTACAATATTATTTGAAAAACTTGCATGTGTTTCAGCTATTCTCCCTAAATGCTAGCACTGTTTCTTTTCATATTATTCCTAGCAGAATTTCAAGTAAACCAGTTTCTTCATAATTTAAACATTCATTTACTCTCTTTATGAACATGGTTCCTCCTTCTAAGTTATTCTCCCAGCAATATGCGTTTCTCTCATTGTGATAAAAGAATTTTATGATCAGTGCTCTTTTCTTCTTATTCAGCAGTTATACACTGCTGGTGAATCTGTTTTCTAAACTGTAAATATATTTTTAGTGCAGAATTATGAATTATTCAATGACATGATGATTTGGCACTATGGTGGCATCTGTTGGCAAACTTTGTTTACCATTGAAAACCAACAAATCTGTTCAGTAGAATCGGAGGTATAAACTTTTGAGCACACAATATTAATTTTCACAGCCGTATCTATAAAGAGTAGTAGAAGTTAATATATACAGACAGTATGCCTAATATTTCCTTACTATCCTCTTAATTTCAGAACAGATACTCTGTATTGATAAAAGCCTGTCTTGTACAATATCTTCTAGGACACTCAGAAGCTTGCATTCCTTTCTGGAAAATCGAACGAGACTACTTTTTTTTACAAATTTATTGGGCATCATAGATTTAATATCATAATAATTTGTTTAGAATAATGCAAAGAATAGAATAGTTAAATCAGGCACATTTTTTTTTTTGATTTCCTTCAATGAGACAGGAAAAAGCGATCTGAGGAAAAAAAAACAAACTAGTCATGAATATATATCTTTGAGTCTTCACATTTCTTTCCATTAACTGTAATGAATACTTGAATTCTGGTTTGAATGACATGTTGGCATAGAGGGTGACATTGGGGTGTCATGTTTTGCCCATAAGCTAATCATTTCTTCTATTCAATTTTCAAGACCTCACAGTGTAGGAAATAAAAAATATGTGTTTTAACTTTTCTATTCTTTACATTAATGTCCAGAAGGTGTATTTTTGTACTAAATCAATGTTGGTCTGCAACTTTGTAAATCACTCCCCCCTCTATCTCATTCAGTTTTTGGGATAGAAATGCTAACTTTTTAGTTTTCCACTAGGTTGCGTTCTGGGTGATTTGATTGTGTTGGCATGGATATTTTATTATGGAAAGTTCTTATGAATATAGGTACTGCTTTTTTAAGAAATTTAGTGGACATATTGTATATATACATATATATTCTTAAATTTATTGTAAACAGTAAAATTTTCTCATTAATTCTTGATTTTAATTAACTTGTTTAGATACATTTGATGATCAACAAATATTTACCATCCTTGAATTAGAATATGGTGGAAAAGACATGTCATCATTTGTGGTAAATATTTTTTTAATAACTTTTAAGATTCAAAGTTACGAATGCATTATTATAGGAATCAATATCCATAAATTGAATTTTTATTCACAATTGTCATTTAGAGAGAACAAAATGTAAATAAATAAGAATAGTTCTAATTATTGTGCATTGTTTGCTTATTTCTATAATTTTTCCTTTTTATTACTCTTAAATTAAAAGGCACATGAAAACGATTGATATTAAATATTCTAGGTAACAAATATTCAAGAATATTCACCGAAACGAGAGAAAAAATGAAATTCCTTCTTGGGCATTCTTTGTGGTGCCTGTCCTCACCAAGAATTTTATATAACGGATTTTTGAGTCTAAGTTGTTAAAACAAAAGATCCAACAAAACTCTTAAGTCTCCAAACAAAAATATTGTAAAGTATAAAGTGGATAATTAAGGAAAATTAATTACTATATAAAGTGGATAAAATTTAAATCGATTATATAAATACAGGAGTAAAAATACATCACAGGGGAATAAAATAAAAATAATCCAATAAAATAAATAAATCTGATTAAATTTTATAAAAATTATAATAAATTTTAAATATACCTAAAATTAGACAGAGAGAATACATTTGAAAATATATCTATAAACCCTACTGATAAGCTGTTTAAGGACTAAATCCTCTCTTTAATTTAAACAATGGCAGAAAGTACCTCAGTGCCATCTGTAAAATCTTAAAATATTTCAAATAGGAGTCTTCCAAAAAAAGATAAAAGTAAATTTATTTTCATAAATTTTCTAACTATTTTATTTCAGAAAAGCTTTTGTAAAATTATTGGCTAGGAAAAGCTCCCTGAAGAAAGCCCAAACCAACATTTTATTTCCTTCTTTTTATTTTGGTTTGATTACTTTGATTATTTTTTTAGAATATTTTATAAACAAACTTACTTTTCATCTTGGCAGCAATATGAATTGGTATAAATTTGATTTTATATACTTAAATTTGTAAATATAATTGAACATTTTCTTAATTATTTTGGATGTTTATGATTTGAATAATTTGTTTCTGTTTTCTAAGTTTGGTCAAATTTAAATGTATCTGTTTCATATTAAAACTATTTCTTGCCTTTTTAATATGACTGTATCACTCTGTTTGTCATATAATATGAAAAGTAAGTTGGAGTTGTTATATAATGAAATTAGCTATATATGGCAAAATATTTTGAAATTATCCAGGATGTAGTTAAATATAGTGTTATTTCTTTTTATTAGGAATTGGTTATTACATAGGAGTTTTTTCTATAGGAATGTTTTAGTTCATGATACTTACTTTAGAATTTTAGAATTATAATGCCAATTAAGAAATAAATAAAAATATAGGATTTTGGAACATTTAATGATGAATTAAGAGCATTAATTTGCTTAAATAAGCTGATAAGATTTCATATCATTGTACAATTTTATGTTCAACATATACTTATTATTTTTATTTGCATATATTGACAGCTTCGAAATGGTATGGAAGCTGAAAGTGTCTTGAAACAAATTGCTATATCATTAGCAATTGCTGAAGAGACACACTTATTTGAACACAGAGATCTACATTTAGGAAATATCCTTATTCAGAGAGTCAAGAACAAAAATGTTTCTTACACATTGAGAGGAAAAGCCTTTTCGATTCCAAGTGAAGGTGTATTTGTTACAATAATAGATTTTACACTGTCGCGAATTTTAGATGGCGGTAAGTAAACTTTTTAATGTATATTTTGTAAATGAATATTGTTTTGTAGAAGACATTTATTAAGATCATAACTTTTTTTGTAATGAAATATTGTTATCTTTTAAAAAGATACTTATATTCTCTGTCAAGCAATTACCAGTAGATTACCAATTGCCTTTATTTTGCAAGTTTTGTGATATTTTTAAAATTTATATGCAATACCTTAGCATTGCGGTTTCCTCAAGATAACCATTTGGTGTAATCCTTCTGTTGACCTATGCTTTTTGAATGGAATATTAAAGCAGAAGTGTGTTTGCTTAAAGGAAAGTTAAAGAAGTGTGTTTGCTTGAAGTTGCCAGTGTTTGCTTAAAGGAATTATCACCTAGCTGCTACATTAATAATTAAGGTCGCAGTTCAATCATTCAGAAAGAAGTGGAAGTTCATGCAATGCAAATGGTCAATAATGTTCATTTTTAAACCTATGTCATCTCACCCTATCTTTGTCAAATTTTATTTTTGTATATTACTTTTTTATCTAATTTTACTGCATAATATGTATTGATGTGCTAAAGTTAACAGATATGATTCTTTTAATATAACATCTTTTAGAAGTAATCTAAATCGACAAAAATTTATTATGTAACATTCCCAAGATATAAGATCATAGTTGAACAGAAATTCAAAGGATAATAAAACAGCTTAATTAAAATTTTAGATTCCAGCACAATTGATAAAAACGTGAACATCGATGTAATGAATGATTGACAAAGAAAAAGACTAATAGGGAATATGATCACTCTTAACTGATCTGCAGAATTTACGCAATTTGCATATGTTTAGTATAAGAGTATCAATAAATGGTTAAAGTAGACAGCTTATTCCTAACATAGCATTATTCGCAGCTTCAGTATTTTTGTTGTAAATTGTGAATGAGTTACCAACTTTCTCCACAGAGTGCTTCTCACATGTTCAGTTTTACTTTCATTTGGGGACCTCATTAGACAGTCTATGCATTTACTACCTTTACTTCTTAACAACTCTTTTATAGACCCTGTACAAAGGTATACTTTGCTCCAATGAAGTGGAGCTGAGGACCCATAGAATCCCTAAAAAATGCACATGAGGAATGATAACCTGAGTGCAGTTCCATGCATCAATCACTAATTTTAGAAGATGTAAATTATGGACTTCCGTTCTATAATGTTGGAGGGGTTATTGCATGTTCCCTGTTCTCTCCAGATGAATTTATTGTTAGTAGTCAAAGTTATCTTTCATATGTAAAGGGTACTGTGCCACAGTTCTCATATCTCCAATTAAGACAATTTACGAGAAACATTTGAAGGATTACTTGAAATATTTCGTCTTAAGTACCCATGTAAACTCTCAATGTGGTATGCAAGTTATTTTGTGATAATCGTGCCTTACAATGGGTGCATATGGTTATTTCAACTATTAAAAAGTTAAAAATTTTGGTGATATTTCTATTTGCAGATTAAAATTGCACTCATGTACAAGTATGCTGAGGGATTATAAACAAATTTAATATAGTATTAAAGGGGCTGTATTTTAAAAGTAGTATTTAAGCAAACAATATATTTGATTGTGTTTTATAATAGTTTAAATTTATTATACGTATATATGTAGGTATGTGTGATTGTATCAAGATATTCATATGAAATAAAATATTAACCATTATATTTCAAAGTACCTTATTTTACAATTATAAATTATTTGCAAAAATAATTTATTATTTTTATTTTGACCTTAGGGTGCATTTACTACAATGATTTGGCAGATGATGAATCTCTATTTAATCAAAGTGGTGATATTCAGTTCGAAGTTTATAAGGCTACAAAACTTCAATTAAAGTAAATCATTTTAAAGTATTGCTAATATCAATATATAATTATTTTGTAATTTTTAATATAATTATGTAATATTGTGCTTAAGATATCAATTTTTTAATGTTATTTTTTGCTACTTTTTAGAAATCAGTGGCATGAGTGTTTACTATATTCTAATGTATTGTGGCTAAATTTCATATGCTTGAAACTACAAGAGCATGAATACAGCCGGCCATCTAGTATCAAGCATGCAAGAAGTATGAAAAACATTGCAATGTTTTCTGAAAAACTGAAATTTTGTAGAAGTGCCTTTGACTGCTTAGAAGTTTGCAAAATTATTACATCTGTGCCAGAAAATCTGTCAATGCAAAAAAGGAAACTGAATAGTAAGGGAATACTTATTGATAGAAAGTCTTTACAAAAAACAAGCATAAGTAAACTAAAATAGAAAATTTGTAATTACATTTTGAACATTACTTCATGCATTAAATTTTTAACCTTGTTTGTACTTTTTATATATAAAACTCATTAAAATGTTTATTCTTATTAGTTTCTTATTAATTATTACTCTAAAATAATTTCGTATGCATTAAATATTTCATATGTGTCGAAAGTAGACATATATTTATAACCTAATTAATTGCTTCTAATCTATTGATTTATTGATTGTTGTGTACCAGGTTGCACAAACATATTTTAGATTTGTGAAAAATTTTTAATTGCTAAAATGCAAGTAAATAATGTTGAATCAAGGTTGAGGAATTATTCATATTAAACTGATGTCATTTCCAATGTCATTTTCTATTGTTTCCATTGGAATGTGATTGCAAAAATACACTATCTCAGTTTTGCAATTGCTTCTTCAATTGGCGATAGTTAAATGAGTTTTTATTCGCATACATTTACTCTTATCACAAGTAAGTGATCTCTTTAATAAGTATTTAGTGTAACATCTAAATTTATGTAATAACTATTTTACTATAACTTCAAAATTTTTATTTTATTTGCTATTTTTAAATAAATAAATGTACTAACTATTAATTCTTCTATTATCACTTATGAACATGCTATTGGGTATAAATATTGATTTTCTACATAATAAATTACTTTATTATATATTAAACAATATTCTTAGCGAAACATAATTCCAAAGAAATATTTTACAAACTATATTTGCTGCATTATATACAATTAAAAGTGCTGCTGATAAAAAATTATGTATAATGGTAGCTATAAAATATCATTTTAAATCTTGGTTGTTACTATATCATTTTTGAACAATTCTGTTAATTCAGTCTGGAATTGCAGTGTGAAATGGATTCCAGGTAATTTTAAATATCTATGTTTACAATAACCAGCATTACCGTAGCAACTGATGGAGCTACGGTAATGCGGGGTAAAAAAAATGGGTCTTATTGGGTTTTTAAGAGGTAACTCAAATTCCACAATTCATACCGATTCACTGCATAATTCACCAAGAACATCTCGTTACAAAATATTTAAAATATCCTTATATTGTGAAAACAGTGTTACTCATTGTAAATTATATTCGCACCAATGCAAAAAATCATCGACAATTAAAATATTTCCTTGAATTAAAGGCTAAAGAACTTACGAATGACATTAATTTATTTTTCATTGTTAGATGATTACTGAGCTACAACGTTTTAAATCGATTTATAGAATTGTTTGATCCAATAACAGGATTTCTAAAAGTAAAGGAAATAACCTATTCCGAATTAGATGATGCTGAGTGGTTACAAGACTTTCTTTTTGACTGATGTCATGGAACATTTACAAACACTGAATCTACAATTGCAAAGGTAATAAACAGCAATCTCACCTCTCACTGTGTATATTTAGTTTTCAAATTACAATTTTTTCACAAGTAAAACATTGTCATTTTCCTCGAATTAAAAAATTGTTCCAATATTAAATAAGAAAAAAATCAACAAATATACAAGAAAGCTAGAAGGAATATTTACGGAATTCCAAAATAGATTTCAGTGCTTAAAATATTTTAAATCGTCTCTTAATTTTTTTCTGAATACATTTGGAATTAACATAATTCCAGGTGAGTTTTTCATTTTCAATGTAATTATAACCCAGAAAGCATCTGAAAAACTATAATTAATAGAGATGCAAGAAGATCAAGCTCTACAATTAAAATATAAGTCTACGCTGATTACTGAATATCAGAAATTTGTACCAGAATTGAAGTATCCTGAATTAAAAAAGACTGCTTATCGGATTATTTCAATATTCGGAACAAAATACTTATGTGAATCCTTTTATTCCACTTTAAAATTCGTGAAATCCAAACACCAATCAGTATTAACTAACCAACACCTCAAAGATTAATTGAGAAGTTCTATCACCAAGTATTCACCAAATTTTAAAGAATTATCAAGAGAAGTAAAATAAACACGCCTAATTTTTAATATTTAAATTCAATTCACATATTTTGTATTTTTATATGTGTGTTTTCAATAAATATAATATGTGTAAGAAATTTTTTAAATAAGCTTAATTACATTTTAAATAAGTTTTTCTAATGAATAAAAAGTATTATATTTATCATAAGAATAGTGATATTACTAAAAAGTAATATCACTATTCTAATATATGACACGTAAGCTCCTTCATCAAAAATTGTGAATACAAACTTTTCCAAAAGAGCGATTTTAAAATGAAAGCATCAAATCGTAAGCATAAAATAATATCAAATGTTAATGATTTTAATGTAGCCTATTTCAATGTTTAATTGCTCACAAAACAGTCTTATGGCCTATGTCCAACATTAACTAGCAAATGTTTCTCAAAATTTTGCTTTATACTCTTGAATTTCTCAAAGCAGTACTGTTAATAAGAATCCCTTTTCTGCTAATTCATGGCTAACTATTTAATATTTACATTGTTGCTTAAGTTTTACACACTGATGCTAGTGTAGTTGCTTTACTAATAATAACGTGCGTGTTACCAAATGCCTACTTTCTATTCATCCATATAAAATTAGTTTTAAAGCGACTGGTGTTATTTTCTCAGTTATTCTTAATTATATATTAAATTTCATGAAAATAACTGCTAAGTATGGAAGTTTTTATTAAAAAAAGTGCTTGTGGAAATCATTCATCTTTCTTTATTTTTGAATACATCCATACATTAATACGATTTTGGATGATACTTGTAATATTCGCATAAATTTTTGAGAGATTTTGCTGTATGCAAAAATAATTTGCTACTTAAGTAACCATATAAATGCATTGCATACAATTATTAACTTTAAAACATAAAAAATAAATGAAGAGTTGTGGTTATTCCTTAAGATATTTAGTATATAAAGCTAAATACATTAATACACTATATAGTGTATAGAATTATTATTAAAATATTACTGTTTATCATTGAAGGGATTATTTCACATTTAATATATTTTAAAAAATTCATGTAAATGCCATCTCACGTAAAAAGCATTTTGAAAGATCCCATAATAATAGAAATTAATTATTTTTAACTTGCACTTAAATTCTTGTTGTGGCAAATATCAATCAGTTCCTTGATTACCATTATATAAACTACTTTTGTGTTTTTTAGTTTTGTAAGTCTAGTTTTCAGTATCTCCTGAGATACACTCTCCTCCTGACCTTGTTGTGATCAGATAACTAATATAACATAAAAGTTTAAGAGCTATAATTGTGTTCCACTCTTTATCTAGTTGTTTTTTAATCTTAAATCCTTTAAAGCAAGTCGTAGATATAATTTAAATTATTCTTTTCATAATAAAATGTAGAATTCTCACTGCCATATTGCTTCAAAACATAAAATTTGTGGAAAATGTTAAGTTCATTTTATGTGGATATTTATATAAGATTCACAAATGTAAATTGTTTTTAAATATTGGATTCATATGAATTGAGGTTGTTGGCTTGTTAAAAATATATGCTAAAATAAACTCTAAGATAACAATAATAAATATTTAATATTTAACCGAATTTTTCAATCCTTGTAATTAATAAAATGACTGATACAAACTATCTGATATTTACAGTTCAAGGAACTTATCAAAAGCCTATATTATGCAGTTTTAACATATTTTTTAATTTTTTTATAATGTTGAAAGTCACTTATTGCTACAATATCTGAATCAGTTATGATGTCATGTAAATAATGAAAAAGATTTGTATTTTTTCTTTTTATACAGAGATATCAGACTTAATTTGTTATATATATAAAACAAAAAAAACAAATTCATAGAAATATCACATGTAATATATATATATATATATATATATATATATATATATATATATATATATATATATATATATATATAAAGATGTTCCACAAGTATGGTTTTGTAAATCATGTTGAGTGTGAAAATCGCGGTTACGCGCATGATGCTTTCGACGTAATGTTGGAAGTACAAATACAATATTAAGTATAAAAGGATACATTTGATTCATTTTTAAAATAGTTGTTGAAGTGTATCCAGCTGACGTTATTACGCATTCTACAAAGATAAAAAAAAAAAAGATTCCCTTAAAGATGCCAGGTATGTCTTTGATGTCTTGCCCAACAATGCAACCACTGTATGAGAAATAAAATATTAGTCTAAAGCGTTGTTATGTGGCGCGTTCTCCAGACAAATATTTTAACAGATGAGGCAATATATTTTATCACGTGTAAAGCTATGACCACACATGTTGAATCTTCCCATTATTAATATGAGACTATAATCATTAAAATTAACTTAAAAATATCGTTTAATTCTTTTTTGAAGAGAAATGAGTAAAAATGCAATTTAGTCATGGAAGTCAAGAATAGATAAGATGTCAAAATAAGTTTTCAAAATCGTACCGTGTTTTTAATTAATCGACAATTTTTGTTCAAAAATATTTTGATAAGGTCAAATAACAACTGTTTCATATAAATTAAAAAAAAGTTGCCCTGGAAATTGTGTAATTATGGTGTAGAATTTAGATTCAATTAAAAACATAGATTTTGTTGAAAATTGTATAATTTCGTTGAAAAGATTTAGATTTATGTATTAAAGAAGAATCTTCTGAATAATAATCATATTTAGTAGAATATTACTAATTATTGAACTAAATTGTATACTCAAATTACAAATAGTAAGAATTTTGCCTAATTCTTAAAGTAAGCATTTCTTAATTCATTCTTGTGTAATGTTTTACAGATTTTAAATTCATTTATATTTTCCATATTGCACAAAGGATTTTTCAATACTAACGTTGTTGCTTGACGACATTTGCTTGACAAGGCTGATGTTAGTACACACATGGCTTGGCATTTTACTGCTTAAATCAATAAAATTGAAATAACAAAATTTCGAAAAGGAAAAACTATAAGTAAAACATTTGTTTTTAATTATTATGTTTTTAAATATTGTCAGATATCGTCTATTCTATATGACTTACATTTATTAACTAAAAATCAGAGAAATCTTAGTTTATATTAAAATATTTTAACAATTTAAAATTTTATATTTCAGATAAAAATTTAAAACCTGTTTGATTAGTTTTTTATTTTTGTATTACCATTATTTCTTAAAAGCTTTTTAGTGAACATTAATATTTGTCAAAATATTTCCCATAGCCGAAATAAAACTTTCTTATTTCAAAAAATTTTAATCGTTCAATAATTTTTATTTTTTAATTAGCTGCAAAATATAAAATAGCTAGATTATTGTGTTAGGGCTTGAAATTTGCAAAGTACGAATTCATATGGAATTTATAATGTGACATCAATAATTGCATAAGCACCTTCTCTTTAATTCAACAACAACGATTCTCTGTTCTTCGGAGCATTATTGGGATAAAATTGAAAAGTCCCTCTCATGATACATTTTTATTTTTATTCTGTGTGCTTACAAGTTAAATTAAAATAAATTTTGCACTATAAAGAATGTAATGCAGTTTGCCAATATTATATTTGGTATCAAGACAAGTTGCGATTCAATCTACCTTGACCATAAATCGTAAATTCTAATTTGGAAATGCATTTCAAATTAAAAAAAATTTTTTTTAAATCTAATTTTAATTTTAAGTTAAAAAAAAAGGAATATTCTTAGAAATAAACGCGTTTCATACAGAAAAATAAGTATATTTGTTTTAGTAAAATCGGCGATGCAAAGCATTAGAATTTTGGTTACTTTTCTGTGCTATTAAGCTTTTTATTTCCCTTTTCATCGAATAGTATACAAAAATAAATAAATAAATGAAATAAAAAAAGCAATTGAAGGTTATATATATTCTTATGCTTTATATATATTATAATTAATGACACTAATATCACTTAACGATTTTTAATTCTTAATTTATTTATTTTAGTGATTATGCATGGATGTTTTATAAAATTGCCTACGTAATTTGCAAAAAACATATTATTTATTTGGGATCTAAGTGGGTTAGCTCAATATTTGGCAACATATGACGGGCAGCTTAATAACTTAAATCTCTTGTAAGGCATTTAATATACTCCACATTCTTTTCTTATGAGTGGGATTTTTGATGAAAGTGGTCTGTATTTTTTGTAAAGGAAAACTCTTGAGTATTTAATCTGACAACTTTATATGATGTGCCGAGCTGGTCTGGTTGGTCTGGGTGTTTTCATCAACGGAAGGTAATAAGCTCGAATATGACGACTTAAATAAAAATCACTAAAAGCAGATGTGGCATGTTAAATAGGTTCTAGTCTCAATGTCCTTCAAATGAAATGATAGCTGCAGGGTTGGTAGATCAGGCAGTGTTGATCTTTTGCTTGTTCTCTGCTTCTTGGTTACGAAGACTCTTAACCCAGCTATTTACACCTGACTTGTAGAGCTCAACTCAGGAATAGGTACAAGGAAGCATGTTGGTGCAGCATCAACCAATGTACATGCAATAGAAAAGCAATATTTATTTCCTATTTATCAACAGTTGTTGTCATCAAACCTGAGACCTTTTATATTTCTACCCCTGTTCACTTTTTTGAGCATAACATGTAACTCCCTTCGAGTATATATTTGCGGAGTCAGAAATCAGGTGATTAGTTAATCATTAACAACCTGGAATAATGATCTTATGAGGAATGTGAAGCGCTAATGAAATAATTTTTTCTCGAGATTTGTTATTAAATTCATTCTCAAATTTAGTTTTTTTTTAATAATTCAAGTCCTTTAGCAAAAATATTAATTTAATCTATTGATTTTTTGCATATATTCAGTATTTATAACAAAATTTGTTGGTTTTCCACATAATATGAACGTTTGAATTTAAATAGTAATTGATGGGATTCATCAAATATTTATTATTAACAAATATTTTAGACTGTTTTAAAATTTTAAATTTATAATAAATATTTGAAAGCAGTTAAAATTAATAATTTTACGATTTAATTAAAATCGTTTGATAAATGCATTATCATTTTTACTCAACATATATTTAACAATACTTTAAATCATGCTCATTGATTTTTGAATTTAACACTTCATGATTGCACCTTATTCATTAAAGCGAACGCTATTTCCAGTTATAAACTTTTGCCGATTGAATGCAAATTAAATTTATAGATATTGCTTGTAAAATAGTACTTAGTATAACATAAAGGAAGTTTGAAATATACTATTCATGACTTTATTACATATTTATTGTATGATAATTCACATTTTTCAAAATGAGGAGCATAAATGTGAGAGTCTTAATAATCGTAAAACAAGTAAAGTAGCAGAAGACTAAATTTCTTTCAATTTATTAGTATTTTTTTTAAGTTTTAATTTATACGTATTCAACAATTTTCTATGTATAAATAAATATTTTTTAAATTTTTCATCAACTATACATTGTTGACAACTACATTATAAAATATATTTTGTGCAGACATTGCTTTCATATTTTGGGGATTATTTTTAGAAATTATACAAAATATACTAAATATTTCAATGTTCTGTTTAGCAAAAAATACTGTATTCCATCTTGTTTTTTAATATAGTAGTAAATTTTGTAACGTTTCACACGGAGTTTTGTTCCATTCCTTCTGCCATTCTAGGTCACAATGCTTTATATGAAATCTTTTTTTGAAAGTTTAAAGATTTAATAATTCATCAGTGACTCTTCTGTAGACTTTCTTGGGATATGAACAGATAATATGGATTTCAGTTTCTTGTCTCATTTCCTTTTTTCATTTTTATTTCCACGGCATCTCGCTTTATTTTGATGGATCTCTACATTTTACAGGTTATTAAGGTAAGTATTTGAGTATCCCTTTCTTAAAGATATGAGTCAGAATAATATTTTATAATATTAAAAATAATTTTAGCATTTTTTTATGTTTGTTCTTCCAGTACAAGAAATGCCAGCATAATCATGAATCATTTACTAAAACTTCCTTTACATTCCTTAATTCCAATTTTTTATGTCTCTCATGCCTCTCTTTCAGAAATATAAATCACTTTTTATTAACATCTCTTAGATATATCTATCTTGTATCAATTATGACGAAACAGATGTATTTACGCAAAATAAATGACGTATATGCATACATTATTTATTGAAATTCGTTTCATATAACAATCTGTATTTTGCCTTTCTATCGATAAAATGTCTACATAACACGTAACCAATCGAAACTATTTCATGATTATATTCAAACCTTTATTAATTCTTTTATTTATAATTGATCCAAGGTATTCAAATGGTCTATGCGTAGGGCCCGACTTAGATTGTTTGAGGCCCAGGGCAAATACCATATTTAGGTCCTTTTCTGTTTCACAACAACAATAAATAAAAAAAGCATGCATAATTAGAAATACAATGCAATAGAAAAAGATCATGTACAGTAATATAACTTCAATTTAGATTCGATTTTGGAACGTTTGACGTGGGGGCCCGAGCAACTATTCCTTTTGCCTCTGCCTTAGTCAGACTCTGTCTATGTGTCTGCAACAGGGTGTGGTTTTAAATTTTTTTTAAAACAGATTAAACCTTTGGAATGTTAATAAGAGCACTAATCGTTTTTTAACATTAATTTTAGTGTTTTTTTCCAGTTGATATTAAAGACTTATTTCTTTCCATTTTTCTTAATAACATCATTTTTTACATTCTTTATAATTTCAAATTATTTACTCTTAAACATTTATATTTTAAATGTCAAAATTTTAGAATCATATTTTTGACAATGATTTTTTAACTAATGCGCACTAATCTTTCTCTTGAGAGAACTATTCACTAGTTTTCAAGTCACTGCACATTCAAAAATATATTGATTTATTGAAGATGAATTTTTGATTCTAATAAAATAATATGTTCTTTTTATTTTTAGTGTTTTTTTTCATAATTTAAATGTAAAATCGCGTTTTCAAAATGTATAAACATCATATTAAGTTGCGAAGATGCTTTCTGATGTGTTGTTTATTTAATTTTAAATACGCAATTTTTTTTATCAATTTAGGAAGATATGAATTAGGAATTTTTAAATAAAAATAATTATGTTATAATATGAAAAATAATAAGCATAATATAATATTCATTGTTTCATTTCATATATTGATTATATAAGAGTAAAAATAGTGTTCTACAACGTGAAGTAATTTATTTAAGAATCTTATGCAAAAACACAAACATTCCTCATGTATTATTAAATTCATATTTCATAAAAAAATTTGCTCTTATGTAATGTTTTGTAATACAAATGGTCTTTTTTTTTATATCCTTAAAAAATTAGAATTTCTTTAGGCGGTCAATCTTTGGTATTGATTAAGTTCAGTATGGATATCTGAATTTAATCAATGTTCAATAATGTATTAAATGTAACATAATCAAAATATTCAGTAATGTTTTAAATCAAGTTTAAACTTAATCAATGTTATAATTATTTTGGTAAAATTTATTTGAATTTTTGATTTTTAAATTAGAAGTTTTATTAACATATTAGCGTCGTTTTTAACATATTAGCTGAACTTATTAACATATTAGCTGGAAAATGCATAACAAAAATTATGCAATCAAATCGCATGAAACATTTTTTGTTTTAAAAATTATCATTGGTAAAGCAATACTGTTTAATATTTCAATGAAAAATTTAATGACAGTTTTTTTCGAATCGAATTTTGACAAATTCAAATAAAACAAAGATTGTGGTCGACATTATTTAGCAGTAATAATACTTAAAAACTCTCGTTATCATTCATTTCAACTTAATGTGCCATAAACCTTGACCCAGAACTTTCATCAGAAAAAAAAAAAAAAAAACTCCCATGTTGATTATTATAGCACTAGTTGTTTTTCGTTTCTTAAAAAATGAAGCGTATTGTAATTTATTTCTTGTTTACTAACAGAGCTACTCATTTTCATTTAAATTGATTTTCCAAATTTAATCTCGAAGTAAATATGTCATAAAGAATTAAAAGTAATAACTATAATGAAATAAAATCCTTTCATCTGTTAATTTTTAATCACAAAAAGTTAGAAAACAATTTTTTATTAATAATTATAATCCTGCTTATTGTTCACAAGAATTCGTAGGATGAAAATATTTAACGTGAGAATTGTGTGGTTTCTACAATTATGACTGTAATGTTTTACATTTAACTATATTATATTTTCCTCCAAAAATCACACAGCAATTATATATAACTTGCATACACTTACAATTAATAAATTCGACATTTTTTTGGAAACCTTTATTTTCAGAAAACAAAAGTCACTCTCTCTGTAGAATAACAAATACTATATTTCTTTATTATTTTTTATATTTCATTATCTGTTTTGATTTAAAATTACTTATATTAACGCTGTAAAATTACCACTTGCATATCATCTCATACAATTTAAATGCTATGTACATATAATTACAGTTTTAATCAATCCAATGTATAAATGATTCCTTGAATTGACGCCTTTATTTCTATGTATACTTTATAGCAGTTGTTCCCCATCCACACTTTCGCTTATCTTCACCAACCACATCTCGATTCCGGTTTTATGTTTTAAAGGAAGATCATAAATAATTCGCTTTCAAAGAAATTCGTGAAAAGGGATATATTTTTTAAAAAAAGTATGGACTAAGATTAAATGAATCGAATATGCGTATTAAATAAAATGATTCACAGGTCGCTGACTATACCTTTTCCTTTTTACAAATTATTTAAAAAATGCTTTAATTCTAATGAAAACATTTTTTTTTTTTAACTTACCTTCATATTTTTACAGAAATTCAGAAAACTTTATATATCTTCCCCCTGTATAAACTATCACTGTACAATCCAATCTATAAATAACACAAGATCAGCAGGAAAACTTATTTAGTGTCAAGCAATTTTTTTTGCATAGATTTTGTCTTAACTGTGACTGTCAGAATAAGAAAATAAATTCGTAACTTGGAACAAAATTTCGTCATAATATGACTAAACACTGATTATGTCGGTATTTTATCATCAGTTTTTAAAAAAATATTTCGGTCTCGAGAAAACTGGTATTTCGGAGGTTATAAAAAAACTATTCCCATTTAAAACATTTAAAATTAAGTATATTTATTTCATGATGAGATAAGATTGAAATTATATAAAAACAAATTTTTATGAGAAATACAAAATCTCCCATTTTAGTTATTTTTGAGGTCTTCAGAATTATATTCAATAAATTTTTTTTCTCATGTCTGCTTTTACCGTTAAAAAATCTTTCATTTATAATTTTGAGCTGTAATAAGGGAATAAGTTATAATTAAAACTGACTATATTATATTATAGCTCAAAATTTTTGAGATCTAAGTAAATACAATCGTGACTTAAACTGCATTGTAAGTTATCTGATACTGAAGTAGCTTTAACACTAGAAGTATAATTATATCCAATTTTGGAATAAAGGTATCCTGGATTAATATTTTGGTTTAATAATATATCATACTTGAAAGTATCAGTGTATAATATTACTATATCAGAAAGTTCTACTTTTAATTTATATTTGAAATCAAAATGTTATGCGGCGAAAGTTCAAACAAACCACTTAATAAATTTTACAAACTATCTGGTTTAAACAGTAGATAATCACACATGAAAGTTACTCAAGATTAATAGTTCCGTTATAAAAAATTTTATTAGAAAAATTCCAGCGGTTGATTTCTTTATTCATCTGTAAGCCAGTGTAGGAGTCGTGAAGAGTCATGTTAAATTGAAACACTAATTTATGATTAATTATTGAAAAAAAAATGAGATAATTAAAAGAACTTAATTCACAAGAAGGCATTAGTTAGACTTGCTATATTAAAGGTCCCAAAATTAAAAGGAAATATAGTCCACTTCTAGTCATAAAAAATATGAAAATTTAAAATGTATTAAAAAAATTTTTTTTAACAATTAGTGTTTTTAAATTTGTGTTTTTTGCAGTTTTTTACTGAATGACGTAAAACGCTCGCTCATTAAAGGATTTGATTTAGGAAGGAATTAGATAATACAGAAGAATGTAACAAGTCCCAATTTATAATCCTAAATTATCTGCCACTGTTAAACTGCCACTGTTAAATGAATAACGACTATTTTTAATATTATTTGATAACATGCACCATAAAGATTTGATAACATATTCAGTATAAAGACGTGAGGACTACATTAAAAGTTTGATATTTTAAAAATAAAAATAGAGGTTTATAGAGATTAGGATCAAGCCTCATATATTAAAATGTGCGTATTTAAATCATTATTCCTACTATAAAATAAGAAACAATTTTAAATGTACAGACAGTATATAACTTCCTCAAGGATCTTGTATGCATTTTGTACCACTTCAAGTAACTTTAACAATTAATTTATACAAGTGTAAAACATAACTACACAATATACATTAATCTTAAAATTTGTACAGTTAAAGTTTTAAACATCACATTGAACAACAGAAATATTATATAAACTATGGGTGACAACAAATATAAATGTACTCCGTTTATCAGTATATGGTAGTTTTTATACAGTAGCCATAGAACTTCTTTATCATTCAAGGAAAACTTTATATATTTCATTTGCAAAGAACAAGATTTCTCAGTTAAGAATGAATTAGTTTGAATACTTTGGTAACGAAGAAACCCAGAATAGCTGAAATAATAATTTGTTATTTCTTGGTGCTTTTCCCTACGTCACATATGGTCGATAGAGTGATTCATGACGATTAATGTAAAATATAAATAAACATTCAAAAACACTAAGAGTTGATAATAAATAAAACTTCAATATGTTCCCCTTCCCTTATGAAAAACTTATAAACATAGAAAAAAATAATTTAAAATTATAATATTTACAGTAATTATAAAAAGTTACTGTACAACATATGTGTTGTCACAATAGATACAGCGGGCATTCATACAATAGGGGGAAAAACTGGCGCTGTACTTTGTAGAATTCCTAAAAGCATTAAAGCATTTATAAAAGCTAAAAGAAAAAAAAAAAAAAAAAAAAAAAAAACACACACTTTAAAATTATAATGTTCTCGGTAATTATATAAAATTAAACACATTATAATTTTAAATAACGTCTTTTGTTTTTATGCATATGAATATGTTTGTTTGTACTTTTTTTAACTTCTATAAATGTTTTAGGAATTCTACAAAGTACAGTGCACATTCTTCACTATTACATTAATGTTCGCTCTATCTATTACGACAACTTTAGATGATTAAAATCTTCTAATGAAATCCGGGGAAATATTAAACTATGTTTTAATTAGAAAAATTTTCTAATATAATTTATAGTTGACAAAAATCCTAAAATTCATATTTTATTTCCTAAATAAATGCGCTTTCATTTCTTCCGACTTTATTGCGGATAAAATTTGCATTTCCGGATTCGGGCGATGTGTTTTAAAAAAGTTCATCAGCAAGAAATAGGAAAAGAAGTTTAAACAGCGTCCAATTTATATGCTTTCGCTTTGTCAACCACAAGTTATGACGTCACAAAGCGCTCTTTTCGTAAGATATATTTAGTAAATAGTTTTCTTTATTTTTTTCCTTGTCAAGAAGTTTAAGGAACGAGTTAAAAGGATTCTAAGCGTGCCCTCTACAATATCGCCAAGAGACGTTTTTTGCTGTCTTTGACGGAGAATTTTTATTCCGAATTGCTCCTTGCTTAGGAGCGTCAAATACTCTTCTTCGTTTTGGGAATGCTCATGTGATATCTTTTAAAGAATTAGAAGTAATCAGAATCTTCTCAGGAAAAAAACCAAATCTGTAATTACATCTAAATTGTAAACTAACTTACTTTTTTTAAATTACAAAAATTATGTCTAATTTTCAAAAATTTTTATGGATCTTTAAATTAACCCAAAACGATAAAACTAATTATATTTAGTTTGAAAATAAAAAAAAAAAATATTTCTGAGATTTTGCCCAATCGAATAACTTAAAAATGTGATATAGAAAGAGATGCAGGAAAATATTACTGAGAACTATACCTTGTAACTTAGTATTCTAAACAGGAGACAAACATGAGAAAATTAAGTTTAAATTGGCTTCGTAATTTTTCTCCTGATACTCGACAAGAGGCACCAAAAAATGTGGATTATAATTTGACAGCTACAACAAACAAGGACACAAATGCTGTTAAGGTAAGGATAGTTTCTCTTTATCTCTTGTGACATTTCATTAAGATTATTAAAACACATTTTATATTTAGAAATGAGAAATGTTTAAATCTTAACAAATTCTGAGTTTGGAGGCTTTTTCAGTTGATAAAACCAATTTGAAATTGTACCAAAACGAAATAGTTAAATGTATTTTATAAAGTGTATACATATTGCAATAATTATTGCAATAAGTCTGCTTGTTCTCAGTAATATAAATAATCAAATTGAATTATTAGTAAATTTTTTAATTGTGTTGAACTTTAGTGTTCATAAAAACACGTGCATTTTTAACACTAACACAGTCATATTTTTGAACTCTAAGTAGTTGAATAGTTTTTATTATAAATACGTTGCATTAATAATGTTTATTTTGATTTTTTATACTACGAAAAATCCTGAAATATAAATATACATATAAAATATATTAAATATTTATATATATTTATAACATATTAAGTATTCATAAAAAGGTAGAAAAGTATTTTCATATGAAACAATATATTTATATTAAAAAATGTTTAGAAGAATAAATTTCCGTGCATATTTATATTAAGATATCAATGAACTATCGTATTTCACATATCACACAGTAATTGTGCATTAATTACCAAAATAATTTGTTGGAGAAATGAAAGAAAAAATTCCAACCATTTCTAATAATATAAATTTTTATTTGCGATTTTAGTAAACTTATTTTAGAAATAAATCCTTAAGAATAACTTACCAATTATATTATTTGAAAACTTCCTGATTATTTTTAAACAGAAAGATTCTAAAATAAAACAAACATAGAAAAGTAAATATAATCTCTTTAATTGAAGAAATAGATGTTAATTTACATGGTTTCAAATAATTTTTGATTATCTTCCTTCGTATTTTTTCTCACAAGGAATTTGCTTATCAAAATCAAACAGTGTGATTTCAAAGTTTTCAGAATTTCATAATTATTATTTCATCTTCAGTTAGTGTTACATAATTTTTTTTAATGCAAAAGACTCTTTTATTTCAAAGAGTTCTTCGAAAACTTATTCTTTGAAAAAGTAATTGAATATTTACTTAATAGCAAAGTGTTTCACCTATATACACAGATTGTCTTGTAAAATCATCACAGAAATACATTAAGTTATTTGCAAATATACTTCCAAAATATTTCGAATTAAGTCACAAATTTAGTTAGTAAATAACTTCTGATTTCGAATGATATAAATTTGGTCGTAATTTACCGAAAGTAAAGTATATTTTGCATGAATATTTTAAATCAGTTGAAAATAAAAATTGCGCAATATTATACATCAAAATTTAAATTTACGTCCCATTCTTAAAAAATTTCAGGATCAACATTTAATATGTTATTAACATACAGTATATATATATATATATATATATATATATATATATATATATATATATATATATATATATATATATATATATATATATATATATATATATATATATACATATATATATATATACATATATATATATATATATACATACATACATACACATACATACATACATACATACACATACATACATATATATATATATATATATATATATATATATATATATATAAATACATACATACATACATATATATATATATATACATACATATATATATACATACATACATACATACATATATATATACATACATACATACATACATATATATATATATATATATATATATATTTGGCAATTTCTAGAATAAGTTAAATTGTATGAAGTTGTGCAATTAAGTGATTAACTTAACATACACATGCTGGAGTAATAAAATACAAATAAATAAATAATAAAAGAAAATAAAGCCTCATTTGATATGAAAGAGAACATCAATTTTGATTAAAAAATTAAATTGATTATGAATTAATTAAGTATTTTTTGCATCTAAAAACTTCTTAGATTTTTTTTAGTTTGAGTAGAAAAATCCATATTTAAAAAAAAAATGTAAAGTTAATCTTTTGCGTATTCCACGAGTAGGAAGCACTTTAAGGTCAATTGATAGCTTGGTAATTCCCACTTGAGAATCCGCCAAACCCGTGATTGGACTAGCTCTTTCTCTTGGAAGGTGTGAGAAAATTGCGTAATGTACCACATGAGCCAAAGTTAAGAAGTGCTCCTATTTGTTTTATTTACTCGTAAAAGCTTTTCGTAGAGATACACGCTGTGGGAAAACTGTAGAAGAGGAGTGTTTAATGAGAGCTAATAATATTTATAACTAATGTTTGAATTACATATAATATATACTTACTTACACATATTTTCAATAGTAAAAACTTTTATAATTGTCAATAGGTGTTTATTTGGTTGTTTTGTCAATGATATACTGAGGAAAAGAATGTTCTCTCAAAATATTTTTCAATGTCATTTATTGAAATATTCCAAAATATGTATCTACATCTGAAGTTGAAATGTTTATCAATGCCATTGAAATTTAGAAATTACCTCACCCTCAGTATCATGGATATTCCCACCAACCGTAGATAATGATGTTTTCAGTCAAACACATTGACATTTGAGCAAATGCAGAAGTAAATGACTTCTTACAAATTTAAGTTAAATTATTACAACTGTTGATATGATTTAGTTTTTTCTTTTACTGTTTTATTTGAGATTAACGCAAATGAATAGAGGATAAAATCAATACGCAGTTCTGTTTTTATGAAAAAAGGAATTCACATTTTGAAGAATAAAACAATGTTTATCACGTTTTCTTCTTCAAAATGCAAAACACATTTGCAAAACAATGAATTTGCAGTATCAAGAAAAGAAAACAGCACCAGTGTTAATTTCCGATTATTTATAAAAATGTAGTTCATATATGTAAATAATCAAAAATAGAAAACAAATTATTTATATGAATTTGATTTATCACAAAATATGAACGAGGAGGAAATTAAAATTAATAGCTGCCACATCCGTGTGCAACTGTCTATCAATCATATATCCAAATTTACACGATGGGTGACAGTTCAAGTCATGCCGTAGATTATGTTGCACTGTCAGCTCTCACACAAAGAATTTTTAGTATAAAGAGCAACATACAGCTTAATGTTCTCCTGTTAAGGAATCGTTCCGGAACCCTTAAAGAATGTTTGAAAAAAATTTTAGCTTAATTTTTTTTTAAAAAAAATGATATATAAACTAATAAAAATTAATTTATTCAGCACTTACTTAAAATATATTCATGATTTTTTTAAAAATAGCTTATGATATTGCAAAAGAAAAGTTCAAACGTGAAATTTTATAAATCAAAATTTTTTCTTTTTCTCATACACACTAACATATTTTATAAAAATTTTTTATAAAATTATTTTTACACACACCATTAGAATTAATAAAATCTTTTTTCTATATATATATATATATATATATATATATATATATATATATATATATATATATATATATATATATATATATATATATATATATATATATATATATATATATATATATATATATATATATATATATATAACATATTTTATAAAAATTTTTATAAAATTATTTTTACACACACCATTAGAATTAATAAAATCTTTTTTCTATATATATATATATATATATAAATTGAAATAATTTAGAGCATTTAGATCTATCTCTGGGGCATCATGAATAAACAAATAAACAGATATAAAATTTTAGAGAAAAATAAAGTAATATACTTTCAGCATTCTAAAGTTGACTCATTAAGTAAGAAAAGAGAAACAAAATTTGGATTCTGACCAAACCCCATTATTCTGATGAATTTCGCCGTCGTGGCTTACGCATCAAAATCGAATCTGTAAGAGCAAAACTGTGTGCGTTGAGCTTCAAAAACTTCTATCCATTATTTCATTCGGAAAGCGATTCTTGTGTTCAGGTGAAATGAAAATTAATTTACTTGGATCAAAAGAAATCTAAAAAGAATGGAAAAAAATAACCTGTCAGTGTAAATTAAAAAAAAAAAAAAAACATTCACTCCCTCTTTAAGGAACTTTAGAAGAGGGAAAATATTATATGTCTTCTATATTATTTTGCCTATAAAAATAATATAATGAAGAGGCAAAATAAAACTTGCTATGGACATGGTGCATACAAAATAATTAATTCTTAGGGGTGTTGACAAGAAATTATTATGAGAAAATAGAGCAAATATTTCTAAATGAAAGATGAAAATTTGAAGAACTTGTATTTTTTTTATCATGACAGATGAATGAAAAACATTGTCTATAACAAGTTTTCCAGGTGACAAAACCAATTCATTTAATGAACACCATTATTTCTACTTTCGAATGTATCTTAAATGAATTAGGACTAACTTTACCAAATACTAACATTTAACCAAAAAAAAAAAAAAAAAAAAAAAAAAAAAAATTAGAAATACAGTAAAAAAATGTAGATAGAGGAGGTGAATTATTTCAGTTAGTAAAAATTTATTTGAATCCATGCCAGAAAGAGTTTCTCCCAGTTATCACAGCAACACACAGTAAGAACTCGCAAATTTTTCATTTTATAAGTTTTAACGCATATAATTTTTTTTTTTTTTAAACTATTTAGCTATGGAGAAGTTTTTGATTCAGAAAAGTCTGAATTTTATTATATGTGCAATATTTTTAAAAATATCCATATCATATGATTAAAAGTTAATTTTATTGTATATAAATTCATGAATAAATTCCTTTACTTTAATAATTATTTATGAATTGTCATCTTTGTTTTTTATAAAAATCATTGAGAATCATGTGTAGAATCCCTTGAATGCTTTATAAAATGCTAAGATACACAATAACTGAAAATATTTAGTCTTCTTTAAAAATTTTTATACCCAAGTCAAAGTATAAAAGTATTTTATTTATATGCGTAATATTATTGAATATCAATACTTTATTTTACATATTATTTACATAAACAAAATATTTATGCATACAAATGTATACAAACTGAGTTAATTTTTCACTCACAATGTAAATGTACTGCAAATGTGATATCTATTATATTTGTTTATTTCCATTTAATCTATTATATTTGTTTATTCCCAATTAATTACATATGATTCTTAGATCAAATTGAATTTTAAAATTACATTTATGAAATCCAGAAATAATTTGTATTTTTTATTTACAATTCTTATAATTAATGTTTCATATGAAAGATTTGAAGCATTTACTTTTGGCATTTTTAAATATTATCAAATAAATATCTAATTTGTTTTGTACATCAGATTATAGATATATTGATTGGATAATTTTGATTCTTATATACTGTAAATAAAAATTAAAGTATGAAGAAAAAGTTAATTTTTGCTATATTTTTACATTAATATTTTTTTACAGAATGTCTTTTATACTATAAAATAGTTGTCAGTTTACATCATGATTATTAAATTCATATATCTTCATTTTATTATAAGTGTTTTCATCTTAGATGATTCTTATTTAGAAGAAAAAAATACTAAAAATATTGCAATATAAATATATAAGAAATTATTCTTTTATAAAAGGGAAATTATTCAATGCATTTCCTACAGTCTTAGATTTGAAACTCATAAACTGTAAGGTAGTTAATCATATCAATGTTTGACAAAAATTTCTTGAAACATATTCATTCTATCTAAAAAAAAAAAGATCAATTATAAAGGTATAATTTTTCAGCGGAATTTCGTTCCCAGTATGAGTATGTGCGTCTTTTCTCTGTACTTTAAGCTCATCAACTTAGAATTTCACCTCCAGCAACTGCTACTCGTTCATCCAATAATTGACACCACAATTGGTTGGTTGGTTTGTCATTTAATGGTCATTCTTTGCAGACGAGGGCTAATTAGACAAGGATTTAGGGTTTAAAATGGATTCCGAGCCACTACAAGCACTGAAGCCCAAGGTGGGATTCATATCCACGAACTGTTGAACCACAGGCAAGAGCACTAACCATTCGGCTATTAGCTCGGGCTTTGGACCACAGAGTAATTAATAGAGTAATTATTTATCAAAATATAAAGTAGAAGTAGAGAAGATATACAAGGTATTTTCCACCACCGATATTTACTAATATAATAAATAATTTACTAAATATAATTTTTCCTTAATGTTTTATCATGAATAAATATCCCAGAGCGAATGATATAACATACCTTACAATGCGATAAAGTGAATAAAAACATTGCTGCAAAAATGCATACGGTTTTCCGACCTTAAAAGGTATATTTAATAAGCATTTTTTTCATATATTGTCGTGCGAAACTAAAAATTAAATTAAAATAAAATTAACTGTTCTACGGTTTAAAAACGAATCACTCTTACATCTAAGAAATCGGAATAACATATAAAGAAATTTGGGCGAGAAAATTTTCAACAGTTTCTATAATTTTATCAGCAATATTCATGATAATAATAAAATTAATTTTTAAATTACCTTATGCAACTTATGAAAAAATATTAAAAGCGTGTTGAAATTGAAAATAAAATTTTCAAATAAAAGGCATGATATATATTAAAGATATAGTATTGTAATGAAAAATAAATACATTTTCTTTTTTAATTTTAATAAGATCCATAACATTATTTCATATAATGTACCTTTAATTGAGAAAAAATACCTTAAGTTAAACAATTGCATGTCAATTTTAGTTTAACGTGACAGATTTTTTGATTCTACATATTATATGGCGAATTATTTACTAAATATAATTTATAGAACTATAAGAGTGCAAAATTCTTATTTCACAGTTTTAAGTATTTATTTATTTTTACACATACTTTTTTTTTTATTTATGTTGCTTAAATTTAAATATTTTATCGTTAAAATATTATAAAATGATGAATGAAACAATGAACGAAATAATATTTTTAATTTTCATACAACTTTACTATATTCAGTTAAAAAAATAATAAACATGTGACTGAGCTATAAAAAAGTTTTAAACATTCGAAATTTAAAATAATTATAATCATATCCAAAATCTGAATTAAACAATAAAGAAAAGTAAAAATTAGGAAAATTTTTTTACAATTGGTTAAAATATATGGAAACATTTCAAACAATTTGAAACCTATAGTTTTATTACCCTTCCACGTCGATGACAAAAATATAGACACATTCAATTTTTTTGCTCTTATAATTTTATTATGTATTTTATGTTCAATTATATTGTATAGATATGTTCATAATTACAAGTTTATGCACGATGCTTAATTCTTCAAATTTTGAATATTTATAAAGAAAATAATTTCCTTGACTGATTTTTTTTAATGATGTAGAAGTTCAAAAATATGTAAATTATTGGAATTGGTATTTTAATTTCAGTGTTAAACACTACAATATTCTGTCTTTTCTTCCAATTTAAATTTTTATTTAATTTGAATAATATTTATATATATTTACAAATTTTCATTTCGAACTACTTGTTCATTAGCAATGTAAATGACCTTTTGTTATTTGAATTATTATTTGATGGTGGTCAATTGACCCCACTTAAAATTAGACAAGTTTTAAAATATTGTAAGGACTCTCTCAAAAAGTAATCATGCCCCCTTACCCCGCAGAAAATTCTATGATACACAAAATCCTTTAAGTAAAAAGTTAGGCATTATAAATAGGAAAATGCGAGATTTTCGATTAGATCCAGAAATTTTGCACATTTTGATGCACAAAAAAATGTACAGAAATTTCAGCGATATGCTCTCTTTGCTGATACATTTACTTTCAGTATTTAAATCAACGTGAGGTTTTTAAGAATTCAAAACAACAATTTGGTATTATTGGTGGTTACATACACTTTAAAAATTTGAAATTATAAATCACAGTTTTTAAGAATAATAAATGCAGTTTAAATGCATAGAGTATGTCGTATACTTAAAAATTAATTTTGAAAATTATATATGAGAACTACCAATTTTTAAATGTGAGACTAAGAAGTATTTTTTTAGTGAATTTACATAGTAAATGAATTTTAAAATCACGTTTTCCAGTCTCTTAGATGTAAATGATGATCATACTGATTTCTAACATCCTATAGATTCAAACTTTTAACATGGACAGAGAACTTTGCTTAATTTTAAAATTATTATAAAATGAGATGAATATATTTTCAAAGAAAGATCACTTTCAAAAGATGAAGCAAGTTGCATTAGTGTTTTGAATAGCACATTGCGATTTTGTCAAATGAAGTTTTTATTGAATTAAAAAGTGTTTCGAGTATTCTCTAATACCCCAATAAAAGTTGTAACAAAAGTCTGTAGCTATAAATTGTTGACTTATCTGGCTGAAACAATAGGTAAAAGTAAAGATCTATAAGAGCGCCATGTTTAAATTGAAGTTTCTGCATACATAATTTTATGAGATGTGTTTGAGGATTTTCTGAGCTTCCTCCCTCGTGGGGCATATTAGTACGGTCTACTATCTATGAAAATTACGCACATCAAAAACGCTGTATATGTTATAAACAGCTCTACAATAACTCCTTGCTGTTAAGTTTTCAGCCATGTGAAGTCAAAGCTTCTAATAGAGGTTGCTGCTTCGTCTATGTTACGACAGCAAGGTTCTGATGAAAATGGAACCCATGAGAAGCGCGTTATCTCCATAAATTTTTAATATATTTAAGTAAATATTTAAAATATTTATTTTTAATTTGATGAAAAATGTTTGAATAAATGTTATTCGTTTTGTATTAACTTAAAAATATAATTTTTAAAGGAACAAAATTCCAAAAAAACTTAAAGAATGTTTTTTTTTTAATGTAATTGTGAATGATGCTTTTATTATGATAGAGTGCATTTGAATCCAACGCACAAAGTAATTCTGTACGAATGAAAACGGAAGTAGTTCTTTTCAGTTGCCGTGATCCATTTATAAGTGTGTATGTGCATGCATCATAAAATTAAGGTCAAATTTTTCCTTCCTCATTCCGCTTACTCTTGCTACACTTAGTACTTCCCTGTACTTTATAGCTCACATGCGAGGACTTCTGCCCAACTTTTACAGTTCCTTGACATCTGGCTATTTCTGAAAGCGTGCGATTGTCACAAGAGCTGTAAAGTTAAGCTTGGTGTCAAATTTATTAAGTCAAGCTTGGTGTGTGTGTCAAATTTATTAAATTAAGCTTGGTGTGTCAAATTCTTAAAAATAATAGCTTTACATTAATTGTTGTCATGGAAAAAAGAAATAAAAAATAAAAATTATTCTTTAATCAATTTTACACGTTCAATGACGATCATATGACAGTTGACGGTTAGTGTTTCGCTTTAAAAATCAGCTTTTCTCAGAAGCTAACTTATTTTATGTAACAAATATGATAGAAATTTTTTTAGCATATATATATATATATATATATATATATATATATATATATTGAGCGCTCTAAAGTAGACGATAAAAGTTCAATTATTTTAAGATCGGATGACTATGCGGGCCAAGGTAGACGCTTAACTTCATTTTTGTGTTCGTCAAATTCTGACAGGAGAATTCCCGTAGCATGTATTAGTGCATTATCATTTTGGAAGATTTCATCTCCTGCAGGAAACAAAGTTTGCATCATAGGATCGATCCGGTTAGCTAAAATTTCTCTATACTTCTTTCTATGAATTTTCTTTTCAGGTTTACGATTGGTCCAGAAGAAAACTATGGCATGATTCCATTTATCATGTTAGATCTACTTCCATGCTTGATAATTGGAAGGAGACAATCACGATCATATGTTTTTCCAGGTGTCCTTGAAACGTGCACCCGTCCTGTTGTAAGAAAAAGTGTGAAAGACCAATCGTCAGAACATATTTCTTCCACTTACCAAACTAGGTTTAGTTTACTGAGTGTGATACTACTGTAGATAACATTCGGTATTATAACATCTGTCACAGGTGGTTTAGGAATTGCTGCTCTCTATAAATATTCTGTTTATGAAGATAACTTTCAACTGTAATCACATTAGTAATGAAGACTCCAGATGCTGACTAAGTACTGGTACCTTTTGCTGCAATTGCTCACTTTTTAGGCATTACAATCCGCTTCAATACCTACCGTCCTTGCCACTAAGCTTCTCTTCTCATGAACTATTCTGTTTTGTTCTGCTCGTCTTGGCATGCTGTGTATATGCTGTCATGACTTTAAAATCCATATCTCTAAAAAAGTCTAAAATTTTCGATTTTTCAATCACTTGCTGGCAACCATCTTGCTCTAGTTAGGTGGATTCCTACAATCTGGTCTTTAAAAATCTGAGAGGTCCAATATTTCATTCGTTTTTTTTAAAAAATCCAAGAATTACAAAATTTTAATATAGACATCTTTTAGATGTAACAATCACTTCAATAAAGCCACATACTACCAGAATATATATATTTCTATTTATGAAAAACTGGTAGCTGTTGCAATAGTTTAATGATTATGAAATGCTTTAAAAAATGTCACTTTCATTTGCTGGTGTTTCCATTAGTTTAATAATCCCCCGTATAATGTTACCTGCAGTGGAGAATAAATGCAGAGACGCATTTTAACCCGTGCAAACGTGTTATTTGCTACTGAAATCGCACCTCACAGCATGTACTGGTGTATGATTGATACTTTAAGAATGATATTATATCACGCCCTTCATCGGACCAGCAGCGAAAGTGCTTAGCGTATAGGTAAAACAATATTATAATAAAACTTTCTCATGTAAGTGAAATATTGATTGTATCATAGACATAAAACAAAAACAGATGCTTTAGTTCGCTTTCATCTTCCTACACAGAAATTGAAATATATTGTGGTTGCTATTGTTTCTAACGTTTAGAATTGAGATTAAGATTGCTATTCCTAACCAATCATATGATGAAGGCGAAATTTCAGATAGTAATAAGTTTGATGAAACAGGCTATAATATTTTAAAATAGATAATAACATTTTACGTGGCTTAGACAGAGTTAGGAACACACAAACACACAAAAATTTTTTTTCTAGTTTAAATTGCTAAGTGGTCAGTTATGCTCTAATGTTATGCAAAGAAGACTCATATCATGGTTTGCTTGAAAATACAGGCATTATATCGACTTAAAAAGAATGGTATTCATTTACAATTTAATTTTTATATTAATAGATTCTTCATGTCAGATCAGCTCACTTGTTAAAAAAAAAAAAGATTTATAAATACCAACAATTGATAATCTGCATGACAGTAGAAGCCGTATCAACAATAAGAGAATCAAAAGTATTCTACTTTTTTTGCATAAAAAAGTGATATGTTTGTCCAAATAAAAAAAAGTGTTTGTTTTCACAGAGTTTTAGCTTTGATTAAACCGACGAAGTTCCATCTGTTTCAAGTGTTCATTCCAGTGAAGTAGAGAAATGCCTGTTTTATGTGTAGGAGAGTAGCAGTGGGAAGTTCTTTGAATGAGCGAATATTTATTCCATTAGGAATTTTTTCTGCTTTAATGCTAGTTTGCCTTTTGTTTCTGGATCAAAGAATCTAATAGAGAATTAAGTTTTATATTAAAGTTGATTTTCACTCTTAAAAGGAAGCATGTCCTTAACACTAGTTAAAAAATATTTTAAAAATATTAAATGAAAGAGAGAGAGAGAGAAGTGTGTGTGTGTGTGTAAAAATGGTATTTAATATTACACATTTAATTCAATAAATTTTGTAAAAAAAATAATAATTTTACTTAAAGTAACTGGTATAAGTTGTTATTAGGCAGAAATCAGAAATAGACAATTTAAAAAATGAATTAAAATATATCTCGGATCATTATATATATATATATATATATATATATATATATACCCGTATTGCTAAGACAATTAAAACAATATACAATTAATAAAAAAAGCTCTATTTAAGTTGATATGGCGGGGCAGTTCCATTACTAAGGAATTTTAGTGTTGAAAGGGTTAGGAAGATATCTAAA
Organism: Latrodectus elegans; assembly: GCA_030067965.1. Lineage (NCBI taxonomy): Eukaryota > Metazoa > Arthropoda > Arachnida > Araneae > Theridiidae > Latrodectus > Latrodectus elegans. The sequence continues at coordinate 44,717,981 of CM057809.1, forward strand.
TACCCAAAAAGGGCATATGGAGACCTATACAAAAAATTAAACTATTAAGAAAAATATCAGAAAGATAAGAGTAAAGAAACATGAGATCTAGAATACAAAAGGTACAAAAATAAATAAATTGCCACGGCACTATAAAATAATTTAATTTTTTTGTATTTTATAAAAATAATCGAATATATAGCTTATATACTGCTTAGAAATATTTTTCAGAGCTTATTTAAGAAATTAGACTAGACTGATTATGACTGAAATATTTATAGTAACATAAAAATGTACATAGTAATATTTTTATTCAGAAATTAGGGAACAAATAAAATTTACTGCTATTTAAAAATTACTAAAAATCAGTATATCAACTGAGAGTAACGAAAATTACCCGTTTATAATCAGAAAAAGCCTCGATTTAAAAGATACGGATTTATTGATATCTAGATCAATTTTCATGTAATTACAGAAAATTCAAAACTTAGTATGCACAAAAAAAAAGGAAAATTTGTTTTCAGAAAAATATCTATTCAGGAGAACTAACTACACAATAAGTACATTTACTTGTATTCCTTTTATGTTAATTGTGTGTGTGTGTAACTTGTAATTAACTTAATACGAATAATTTTCAGGATTTAAAACAATTTTTGTGGAACTTATATATAATTTTATTTTTGATAGCACTGCAATTTGTTTAAATATATTTTGTTAAGGATTTTTTAGATTCGACCTCAAAATATTGAATTATTTTAATATTAGAAGCGATTTTAAATCATACACCGAATTAAAATACTGAATGATTTATCGTCGTTCCTAGTTATCCAATTAAATAACAGGTACTATAATATATATATATATATATATATATATGGTTTTGGGTATATAAGTGATTACATCTTCAAGGTCGTTGAGTGTTAACTTCTGTCCTACTGTAATGGTAACATTACATAAAAGATCTATGTAACTATGAAAACATGTGTAGTACTAGCATCACATAAAATAGATCCCCATGGTCGACAATGGATATTTTTATTTCCCAAAGCAGTTTCATAAAGGCATAGCTTTTAATGCCGCAATGACATTTTGAACATTATAGTTCTTCAGTGGAATGAAAGTTTAATTTATAGATCTCCATTCTTATGAAAGTAATCTAGAGCAAATAATGATAGCACAAGAAAGCTATTCTAAGGACAACATCATCATTCTCAACTGCGTATGCATTACTGAGAGTTCCCTTAGAAATTGCATATTAAACAAAATTATCACAAATTGAATATAGAAGGAATAAGATTCGGCTCTCCAAAAATGTATACAATCTTAGACAAACATTCGGGAATTCTTCTTACTGAATGTATCGCAGATTCTTTATAAGAATTCACCACCAGAATGGAAAGTAAGAAAATTGAATAACGAGATGAAAAACCATTCATGGGCCTCATAGCTTTCACATTTACAATATTATATATATATATATATATATATATATATATATATTGAAGTAAAAATGAAATATAACAGAAAAAAAGAGGAAAGATTTTTTTCACAATCTCTCTCTCATGGTGTTAAAAACATTCTAAAGTATTTTAAATTAATTGTGCCAGATTTTTACAAATCAATAACTTTTCTTTTGAGAATAATTTGCCATAAATTATTTTGTCATGAATATAAAATTAATTAAAAACATATCATTTTAAAGCTTATTTCTGTAACGCACATTTTTGTTAAGACAGCAAAATATTTAATTATATTGAAAAATTAATTCCAGAAATTCGTTTGCACAAAATAAAATTATCATCCCTATTAAGAATGACTAAAATAATTACATTTTTAAGAACATACTAAGATTTAATTTCGAATAAAATCATAGTGAACTGCATATTTTAATTAGAAAACTTCTTGTATTCTCTTTTACCTATGAGAACACTTCATTATTTTAAGAGTGATTTTTTTATCAGAGCCGCTCATATACTACACTGATTGTTTTACTACCTACCCTGTGTTTGAATTTGGGAGGGAGGGGGCGTAGGAGTAACCAGGATATTGATTAATACTACATTTATCATTAAAATTGCCTCCTGGTATTTTCTTGGAACTTTACCAAGGTCGTCGCTAACATTTCGTTATGTAGATTTAGTGCGATGGAGCACACACATTCCAAGTGTTTTTATAAACAAATTTTTCCATCTGAAAGCAGTATCTGAGCATCGAAGTCAAAGCGGAACAGATCTATCTGCCCTACTCGGCTCTGTCACTCAACACGCGATGACTCATTAAGAACTTTTTTATCACAAATGCCTGCTCTGTGTCAAATGCGTGTCAATATTGCCCAGCTTACGTTTCTGTTTCTTTATGGGCTGACATTCAGTGATATCATTGAAGGAAGTGGCGTAATGCCAATACAAGATATTCTTTTTAGAATCTTTTTGAACAGTAGACATATCTTAGTGTTCCTTCGTTTCGGAAAAAAATATTATTTAATTAAATCACATTAAAATTGCAGATATTAATCTGAAATGATTAAAATGTATTGAACAAGTATAATGTAATATAAAATCAATATCTATTTTAATGATATATTTTTTTGTAGAGTTGAAATTTACTGTTTATAACGTTCACATTAATTTGTTTTACACAGTGCTTGTGATTTTGGAATTATTTGTATAATTCCAAAATCACAATCTAAAAAATATTTATAGATTTTTCATCATTGAGTCTTGATGAAAATTGTACTTTGCCATTTGTAACAGTCGTTGATCATACACAAATGCTGTTTGTAATTAGTAGATGATGATTTAAAACTGACAGCTTCCTGAAATATTTGAATTTTTTTACTAAGTAGATTAAATAAATTCGATTTAGAATGATTATTATTTTTAATTAATTGTTTTAAAGCAAAACAAAACTTGTCATAAGGAAGGTGGCAATCTGGACGGATGTCAGCACGAAGAGGAATGATCTTGCAAACACAAAAAAATAACATTTCGGAGACAAAAAATAATATCAAAGAAGATTCGTGAAACATTGAACTTTCTGCATCCACAAGTTTTACCTAAGGCCGTGGTAACCTAGTAGGGTATCGGCATTCCATCCGGAAGGGCGGGGCTCGATTCCCAGTGTGCCAAAGACCCACCGAGTACATGCGATATACGTGCTCGTTAAATCTGTGGAATCGAAAGTCCTGTGGTCGGTCATTGAGCAGTTACCATGGATGCAATGATCTGGAGAAGATTTCCTCCCCTTTCAGATCAGTGTCAATATTGAGGGTGTGAATCCTCTGGTGGTGCCATCTATCTAAGGATTTGAAGAGCGAAGTCGTACTTTCACCTTCGTGGTACTCTGATTAAAACGAAAGACGCTCCCTATTGACATAAATTCGCAAAGCCAAGGCCTTGTGAGCTTGGCTTATCCAAGTGTCATAAATAACAACAAGTGTTTTACCTTCTCATTAAAGTATCTTACATAAATGTTATTTCTGAAACTATTAATGATTGTACCAGTCTTCTGTTGCTTACGCAAAACAGGAAATGATTTGAAAAGTATATGAATTCGCTTAAATGTTTCTCTGATAACTTGTTTAAAATGATTTTTTTTAAATATTAATTTAAAAAAATAATTCTAACCATCATACATTATTTTAATACTGTTTCAAAAGTTCTGCGTAATAAATATGTCCTTATTTACTTTTAACTCATGCAAACATTGAGTGGTGTCACTAGATAACATATTTTACTATTCCAATATATCACTTTATATTTACATAAAGTATTCACAGGAATTAGCATTTCGCGTTCCCAAAAATTTTCTATATGCTTTCTATGAGTTGAAAAGTTTTAATATTAGTTTAGACAATGTGATAAGTTTAAAGATAATGGAAAACAGATAAGTAAATAGAAAAAAAACTATATATACATCTAGTTAAAAAAAATTGTACTCAATACTGTTCAGATTTGGAAGAGAGGATCGATTATTCGCGTGGAAAAATATTACTTTCTCAATTTATTTTTATACTGTAAGCTTTTATGAAAGCAGAATAATCACATTTGGTAGCATTCACAATAAACATAAATTATAAGAAAATAATTTAAAACATAAATTGTAAGAGAAAAATTGAGGAATTTTATCACAGAGGTTGTTATAAATGCATTTCAAAATAAGGATAAAAAATTAGCAAATTGGTGGAAAAAGTTACATTTTTTTAAAAAAAAGGAAACTCAAGAGAGAGATATGGGATAAAATATATTCTCTGGCAACCTCACTGGAGCTTCTCCAGCTGGCATATTTCCCTGAAATGCAGCTTTCAAAGTCTATAGAGGAATGATGAAAATCATAGTTGATAATTTTAAGTTCAACTTTCAAAGTTCTAACACTGTCAAAGTTGGGAGCAATGCGAATAATTTAAGACGCTCAAGCGATAAATAAATTTTAAGACGGCATAAATTCCTTCTTTTCAAAAATAAAACAATAATCTAACCAGATAGTATTTTTATTATATTATGTCGTTATATAAATTTTTGGAAAATAATTATAGAATTTCTTTTAATAATTTTATTTCTGTTTATAGTAGTATTATATTTATCTTTACAAAATATAAATAAAATCAGAGTTAAAAAATATCTATATTTATAGTGCATTATATTAGTGTTATGTGAAATTCTTTATCAAAGATCATTATATAATTCACAAATTTCAGTAATTTAGGAAGGATTTTTATTTCATATCCTTTATACATGCTTCCTTTATTTCCTCTATTCTTCGTTTCTTTAATTTTTTACTTGTTTCGATCTGATTTTCAAGAAATTAGTAATCAGTAATTTAATACTTTTCAATTTTATTAGTCTCGAAAATATTCAATTGATATCCCATTTCTAGTGTTTGACGAAAACAAAATTAGATTTATATCTGAAAAATTAAGTGACACGGAGTTCGAAGCTCTTTTGATACTCTTATATTAATGAAATATAAACACTTATTTTTCTTAGAACCAGGTATTTTATGCTGAAAATCGTATAATTAGATAATTTAACTATTTGTTAAATTCCTGTCAATACTATTACAAGTAATACCATATTATCAATTAGTGTGAGTATGCATTTTGAAAATTTTTTGCATAACTTATTCTGTCTCCTTGATAGAAACAGTAATATTCTTGGAAAAAAATTGATTTACATTAAAATAAAATAAGCTTAGAGTTTGATAAACTTGGTTTTGAAAAGAAATAATTTCATAGAAAGAACATTTTCTTTCACAGGTACAGGGACATGCAAAGTTAAAGTAAAATTCAAAGCATTTAAATGCTAAAAAATGCTTACTTTAAAAAAAAAAAAGATTTAGAAAAACAATATTGATACTTAAAAGTTAAAAGTAGCTACAATTTGCTTACTTAATAATTTACATATTGAGTGTAAAAAGTATTCACCACAAAATATTTTTATGCTTAATCTAACTAATGAATTAAGTAAGGATATATATATATATATATATATATATATGCATTTTTTATTGTTCGAAAATTTTCATCCTTGTTTTTATTAAAGAAATTTGACATAAATTTACATCGAACCTTTTTACTTGCATTCAAAAAAATTGAATTTATGAAAAATAATGATGACAAAAATATTTGAAATTATTATAACTCATAGTTTAATTTATTAACTTTACAAGGTAAACAAAAAAAAAAAAAAAATTGGAAAGTACGGAGAAAAACTTCTTTTCTAAGGAAAACATGTAAAATAGTTTCCTTGACATTAAACATTGAAATATTGAAGAAACTAAAATTTTTAGATAAAAAATATAGAAATATTTGCAAGACGCATTTTTAAAATGAACGACATAATTTCAAGGTTTGGCTGATGTTTTAAAATGTCTTTTTGAAAGATTGCCAAAAGTGAAGGGATCACTTTGAAAGATGTCTGCTCAGTCAAATATTTTCCAGTGTATAAATTTGAAACACATTTTGCTAGAATGTGTTTGCTTTATATACATTTTTGCTTATAAATATTAACTATGATACGCATTTGCACAATATTTATGAAGAGTATTTGCGTAAACCAAATTTTTCTCAAATAAGAGCATTTCTGAATTTTTCTTAAGCATAAGAAGTATTTTGACAATTTAATTCTTATCTGAAATTATTAAATAACAATTTAAGAGATTATTTTTTTAAAAATAATTATTTTTTAAGCGAAAGGATGATTATAATTTTTAAAATTACAACTTTAAATATCTCTAAGATAATTCTAATTAGAAATACAGTCTCGAATTGAAAAATTCATATTTATAACTTTACATTCATTTTAATGTGCAAATTATACGAATAAACTTCTTATTTTACTTTACATTATGATAAAAAATTATGGTTAAAATTTGGATGACAAAAATGCCATCAAAGTAATTTTAAATACTCTTAAATAAAGCAAGCAAGTTTATTAATTTGGTGAAAAATTATTATTAGCTTGCAAGTTAGCCTATATTTTTCTAGGGATTGAACTACAGAAAATTTAGATAAGGATATGCCAAGACTAGAGATATGTAACTTCAATGGTAAAAAGCATTTCTGTTTTTCAGATATTATAAATAGTCACATAAAAGTATTCTTAAATCTCATGACTTCAAATTTTTTTATTAATTATTATGATGGCCGATTCCAAAAGTCTTATTACTGTGTTAAATAAACATACATAAAAATAACAATTAAGAGTAAAAATACAAAATAATTATCCCTATATTGCATATAGATATGAAAATAAGTATAATATGTGAATACAGCTATACGCAAAATAACACATTTAACAAATATTTTTAGGCAGCAAATATTATTTTTTCTTTTGACAAAGATATTGATGAATAATAAATTAGTATCTAGATTTTCTTCACAAAAATAGTTTGAAACTTTGATTGGTCAATTAATAACGATATTATGTTTTCTGTAAAAAGAGAATTATTCTCTTTTATGATTATTCGCCAATGAAAAATCATTTCTTACATTCAAATAGCTGTTGTAAAAATTGTAAAATATCTAGTTCTAAAAATTATGTAAGTTAACTATATATATATATATTCAGTAAAATAAAAATAGTCCTTTATAATGGAAAAACCTATTTATAAAGTAAAACAACACTGAGTGCATTTTGTTACCTCCTCATGGAGATATTACAGGAATTTCGAAAAGACATTGGTAGATATTTATAACATGGTAACAATATTTAGACCATCAGGTGAATGGGGTTGGTGAAAATTTTTATTTAGACTTTCCCAATTACATTTTTTGATAACTTTTTGAAAATTAGGAGATATGAAATCATCCCAAACCATAAGGGATAAGCCTCATTCTGTCAGTATCTGAACAAAACAGTTTTCTGAGGATTTTTTCGGGCATTCACATGCTTATTAACGAAGAACAATATGAGTAAGGATTTGCCTCCATATCACATTGTTTTATGCATAGATATGTGGTGTTATATAATCTTGGTATTATTTTTTTTCACATTGTGTAAAACCCCTAACAATGGTCTTTTGAAGGTTATTCTGTGCCATATTTATGTCCATACAACTCTTTTTCAACTCTAATTGTTATCCCTAGATCCTTCAGATGTGTTTTCAGCTCTTCAGTCATTTTCACTGCAATTATCTTTTTTCTTGTCACATAATTCATTTCAAAATCTAACGTGCTTGGTCATGAAGTATGGGGTTTTGTCCAATTCTATCCGCCGTAGAGAAAATTTGCCTTTATAACATCGTGCTTTTGAATATTATTATTCGAGAAACATTCAATACCAGAGTAATTACGATAGACAAGAGACAGTTATTTAGTCTCAGATCGAGTTGTATGATTATCAAGCCATGCACCATCCAAATTCACCAATTTTATTTCACAGAAATTTTCAGAATATGTACGTATCCTATTTAGTCGAAAATATTTTTGAAACTCATTGAACCCCACTATTTGTAATGATAGTGTATCCATTATTTTGTATTATGTAATTATACTGTATCCATTATTTTGATCACCGCTTGCAAAGCTAAAATCATTTATAATTTTTGTCCAATAATTTACTTTTATTAGATAAATTCAAGATATTTATCTAACATATGTAATTATATATATACACAATAATAATTCATTGAAAGGAATTTATTAAAGGGAAAAGTTATTAATTTTAGCTTTAAAGAAACACAATATTGGATAGATAGGTAAATATTTAAAAAAAATGATTCATGATGAATTGCTTTATAAATTTTTATGACAGCTTTTAATAATTTAAATACATTTTAGACGGAAAATCAATTCTGATCCACTGCTCAGTTTTAAAAGGTAGATTAATTTAAAAATTAACTTTGTTCTTTTGTGAAAAATAAATTTTCCACATTTTCTCAGATTAAATCAGAGTTTTAGAATAGCTCAGAACATATATAATCATATATCAGCCAAAATATTACAAAGTTTACCTAATAAGATGTGGACAATAGCCGAAATACTTACTGAAAAGCTATCATTTACAGGAAAAAAAAAAATCAAGTTTCCAAAATTATTTGCGATGCGATTAACTTACTGATGAATGCGGAAAGTTGTGTTATTTGCGATTTTATTTGTAACCCTTAAGGATCAATAACAACAAAAATAAAGATTGATAAATAAGATGTACTGAATGTGAAATGCTTATAATAAACTTCGTTTAAACTAAAATAAAACACTTTCCTTTTTTGTTAAGATTTAAAGATGCGTAATTTCCTTGAGAATTTGGTGAATTGTGTTACTAAACTGGTTTTTTATTAAATGACCAAAAGTACATAAACATAATAAAAGAAAATTCTGACTATGCTATTTAAAAATTTTATAAGAGATTAACACGTTAAAATTTTTTGAAATCATAATTACCTTCGTTATAATACTAAAGTAGAATGTACTGTTTTATTTCATGTTTTTTTTTTAACCCAATAATTTTACATTTGAATATTCAAATCTTATTATTTTCGAATTTTGGCAAATCAGGCCAAGAATATTTTGTAATTTCCTCACTGAAGTAGTCAAGCAATAACTAAAACCTAAGGTTACATTATATGCGAAATAAATTGTTCAAAATGAAAATCTTATTACAGGTTTTCTAAAAGACGCTATTTGTTGTTTGCGACATGATTAAATAACAAAACAATGCATACAAATAGCAAAATGCAATATGCTTACAATTATATAAATAATAATTATTTTACTATATATAAATAAAATTTTTTCTTATATATATTCTGTTTGCCTACTAAATTTTGTTCGGGCTTGAATTGAGATCGGCTGCACGATTGGAATGTAATTTATATCAAGATGTTGGTCTTTGACTAACTTAAAACATAAGCTATGTTTTATTTTGAAATTTTGAGTACAGTATATTTGTAATTAATATAAATCTTAATAACATCGATTGAACTCTCAATAAAACTGTTTCTTTTTTATCAAGATACACTATGTTCCAGAGCTCTGTTCGCTTTCAGGAAACCTTCCTTTTAAAATGGTCGTCTATGCGTAACTTATTGGGGCAAAAAAAAGTCCATTCACCATCGGATTCCGTCTTCTTTTTACATTCCCAAAGAATAATTTTTTTCTCAAAATATCATTCACTTTTTTGATTTTTAAAATAATATTTTACTTATTGCAGTGAACCTTTTTTCACCTTTCCCGATATTTCGCTGCTCACTAATACAGGAGAACGTGGATAGAAATATAGTTTTGACTTCAATTTTCTATATTTTTATAGTTTAAGGGAATTTTCAAGCGTTTAATACCTCATTTGACTTAATTTTAGCTGACTTTCATATGAGATCTACTTTTTTTTGGAGCTAAACAAAGTCTTGAATAAAGCTGAGTTAAAATTAAAGATCATTATTTTTCCAAAATAACAATTTTCCGTCGAAAGCTAAGAGCAAATTTTTCACTGGGAGCCACGGTCCATTACTGTACACCATGAGCAAGAAAGATGGTATTAAACAGCAATTTTATTTTTGACTGCATTCTATATCTGTTTATAAAACAATACAAAAATTTTGTATCTTATTTATCTCATCATTGTATCTTATCTATATCATCATTGTATTATTGTATCTTATCTATCTCATCATTGTATCATTGTAACTTATCTATCTCATATTAAAAAACAATACATGTATTTACTTTTATTATAAAAGTAGAGTTTTGGTTTTAAAAATATGAATATATATTAGCCGAAAAGTATAGTTAAATATATTTAATGATACCTTAATCTAAAACCAGAACTGAAGAACGATGAAACTTTTGGTTACCATAATATAATGTCTGAATAAAGACTACAAAACTAAGTTTTGGATGTCATATTTTATTTGCTCTTCCCAGCAATATTAAAAAACTGGAAACAATAATAAACCTAAATTATCAATGTGAAACGGTAAAGAAAAATATCATCATTTATAATCTCAATATATTTTACTATATTGGGTATTTAGTAAGATTGAACAAATACTATAAAAAGATCTTACGTTAAAAGAGAGCTGAAGATTTTGGATCCCAGAGGCAATCTCAAAGTATATTGGATAATTTATGCATATATTGAATTTATGAATATTAATATTTGGAAGGAATTAAAAAACGGTAGAAAATTGTTCTGTAAACCTGAACTATTTTTCTTGTCTTCTAACATTACAAGCTACATTTCTAAAGAAGAATTTATTAAATCTACATTTATATGTTTGGGAATACAACTTATCAAGTTTTTGAGATTATTTTTCAATTTTTTAAGAATATTTTTCAATTGCTAGGGTAAATAGATTATATTCGTTGTAATAGATATCATACAAATATTTTAAATAAACAAAAATGCGTATAAGATGCAGGCGATTACAATTAGTGTAGTTTTAGTTAAAAAGATGACTTATATGCAAAGCAATTGGATTAACGCAATAAAAGAAGATAGTAAAGTTAAGGGGTAGGGAATTCGATGCCGCCAAAATGTCTGGATAAACGTGATTGTTGAAGAAATCCTGTGGTTTTAAAAGAAGTTTAAATACTTTTCATTATTTACTCCTGCCATATACGTATATGATAATGCGTGATTCAGTTTAAAATTTTGTATTGAATTACATGCTATTTACACAGTAAAAATATTGAATTAGAAGTGAAAAATGTTCTTTTAAATTCGTTTCGTGGAACCGACTTGTGGACTTGAAATATTAGATCTGCCGGAAAGTTCTGTCCATTTTTGGAATAAAATAAAATACAAATTTTTCGTAACGTCACACACACACACAATAAACTTCATTAAATAATATAATTTTTCAATTATTATTAATGACTTCTTGCCAGTGAAAAGGGCAACTTGTATACCCCATTTTTGAAAAAAACTTAATTTTCTCATGCGAGAAATATGGAAACAGTGCTTGATTGATATATTCTTCATTTTTAAAAAAATTGCCCTTTCAAAAAATTCTGTAAGGACAAAAATAAATGATAGTGTTGAACGGTGATAAGTCTGAAGAATATGGTGCATGGGATATGGTGTATTATTGACTCGATCATTAAAACTCTTCTAACTTAATTTATGTGGCATCTATTTTCAATATTTCTACGCATCAATCCTATCTTCCGAATTTGGTCCGAAATTGTTTGCTGAGCTGTATTTAGCTTTCTGCGATCTCCGATGTTGTCAGAAGAAGTTCTTCCTCTAATATTGCTTTAATACCATCGTTATTGATCTACGGACAGGACTTCCTGGGAGATCCAAACAAAGTTGTTTTTATAGAAATAGCATTTCATTTAGGAATGTTATTGTCATAAAAGATTAAAATTAGTTGTCTAAAAGAAAAGTCGACATTAAAAACATTTAACTTTCAATTTTATTTCGAAATAATATTTTGTATTATAAAAACACTTTTATCCAAATTTTGTCATTGGATTTTGGTAACAATAGGTATAATTTTATGCTGTATATATAAATACATTTTACACTTCACACTATATTTAACTACAACATTAGAGCAAACTTTATTGTCCTAAGCAGCTTATTGCATAAGGGGACTTTAAGTAATAAAACTACAATTATATATTGCTCTATAAAATATATCGATGTTTGATATTGCATGGAGTGAGTGTGTGTGTGTGGAGTGATGGATTCCAGGATCGAGACCGATTGTTGCAAAATTTAAATTATATGTTAATTTACTCTTTAATGCAAAACTGAAGATAGTTTTTATTTCGTAACCGAAAAGAGTGACTAAAAGTTAAACTTCTTTCCATTACGTAGATGTAAAAACGACAAATATAATATAGAATGTTTAATTATTTGATATCAATAAATAACTATATCAGTTGTAAAAAATGCGTTCAATTTTTATTTACCTTTTTACCAGATAAAAATAAGTATAATTATTACAAGATCTAAAGGAAAGTCTGATTTTTGAATAATAAATGCTGTAGGAATAAAAACAAAATAAAGAAAAACTAGAAATACAGTAGAACTAAATTTAGATTCATGAAATCCTTTGCTCTTAAAGTTAATGGAACAATTCTTATATTTCTTTGTCCTGCAATTATGTGATAAATAATCTCTATTTTTGTGTTGAATATTTGCTATTTTGGAGATTTGAAAATTAAGTTGCTTACAGATAATCAGATCAATTAATAAAATTAAAGATAATCTGTTAAAATTGATTTAAATAAGTCATAATGAGTTACAAATTGAAGCAAAGACATAAGCTACTTTCTAATAATTATGCCTGAATGATCGGAAAACAATGAATTTTTATTAGATGACGAGATTCATAAATATTGATTTAATTATAATTGATTTAAATAAGTCATAATGAGTTACAAATTGAAGCAAAGACATAAGCTACTTTCTAATAATTATGCCTGTGTGTGAATGATCGGAAAGCAATGAATTTTTAATAGATGACGATATTCATAAAGTAAGCCTGAGTAAGCAATTAAGTGGTTAGTGCTCAAACCTACAGCTTAACAGTTCATAAATTCGATTCCCACTTAGGTTGTGTGTGTTTATAGTAGTTCAGAGTCCATTTTAAACCATAAAATCCGGTCGCATTACCCCTCAAGTGCAAAATAGGATTCTTAAGAGACAAACCAAAAAATGTTGAATAAACAAACCAAACCGAGAGTTTAATGGGAGCTTACAAATTTGAAACTATAAATTTTGTTTGTTTCAATCAATAATCACAAAACTTCATAAGTGACTTCGTATTATCGTATCATGTATAACTTCATAAGTGACTTCGTATAATCGTATTATGGTAGTGGTATTGAAATTTATTTTCTATTCTATAAAATTTGACTATTTATAAGCAATCTACTTGGGTCTTTGCGTATCATTTTTTGAAAATTCAAGATTGGAAATATTTCGAATTTCATTCAAGGACTCAGAACAATAGGAGATGAATATTTGCATCCAATTTCGTGTCGTTGCGAGTAGGCTAGACATACGTAAGTGCTAATATTTGTTGTATTGTCTTTATCATTTCTTCAGAAAACACGTCATAAAACGATTGAAATAAAATAGACTATAAAAAGAATAAAAAATTCGCTGGTTTAGCGCTAGGAGTATAACACAGCAACTTCTATTTTTGTTCTCCTTTCTTTTTCATCAAAGATTCCTACAAGCTTTTCGATTGCATGTAGTTAGCCATGTTCAAGGATGGAGTTAGAAACTCTAAAGTAAAAAAAATGATTACATCTAAAAGAATGTTCATACGCTGATATAAATTTAAAAATCCAGAGCCATAAAATTTAGAGATCTATGGTTTGTTATTCAGAAATCTTACAAAGTAGCAAACTCCGATTAATTTTTTTTAGCTTTCTCTTCAATCAGATCTTTCACTTGAAACCCAGTAGCTATAAGGAATAACAATTTTTAGGTAATTTAAAAATGAAGTAAGCTTTGTATTTAATTGCCACATCCAATGTTGTGAAGTTAAAGAAAAGACTAGTACTTATGAAACGGTAACACAAATTCGAAGAATCTCTTTAAAATACCTCTGAAGTATACATTATATGGATTAAAATGTTTAAACATTATATATATTTTTAATAAAGAGAGGATCATTAATTTATTTAGCTATAGATTGGTCCTTCTTTTACATGGCAAATAATCGAGGATTACATCAGATGTAAATTTGAGCAAGAGTAGTTTACCAGCTTGTTGTAAGACTGTGAAAGAAGTGAAAGTAGTACAAGAGAATAGTGGGTTTAAGCTGGAAGTTCCAATTCCTCCCACAACTGTTTGAAGTTTTTAAGGAAATTTACTTCGTTTGCCAAAAAAGGTAATCCAGCACATGACATTGAATTGATCATGTAAAAAGAAATCCTCTTAATTTATAAGAGCAATTCTATAATAAGCGTCATAATATTTCCCCTGTTTAAAAAGATCGAAATATAAAAATGTTGAGTTTGGCAACAAAGTTCTGGGTATATATTAATAAATAAACTTACAGTTCAAGACTTAAACAGGCAAAACAAGACCATAATAAAAGAGATCTATCTTTAAACTTTATAATTGGAACAACATAATTGTTGTTGTTCCATTAATACAATAAGCAATTAGAAAGAAATCAATATCTTGTTTGTGGTCTCAGCTAGACTTAAATATTGTATTAGAAGAATGTGAATATCACTCCAAATCTTATTTCCAGTTCTTCAAACGTTCAGGAATGGTTTGATTTATTTGTCACTCAACACACAGTCATTTTTTCCACGCGCTATCTAATTAGACCAGAATCTAGTTTAAAGTGGAATTCAAATTACTACAAACATTCAAACCCAAGGTGGGATTCGAATTCACGAACTGTTGAATCGAAGGTCAGAGTGAACGGTTAAACCAAAGCCAGAATGTGTTTTGGGATTTTCGTAATTTAAGAGCTGCTCTTAATTTCTCACAATCTCATTGCATTATAGAGTTTACAAATTTAAATTTACATATTTTCTGATTTCTTGCCATATCCTAATATATTTGTCTATAAAGCATATAAGCGTAGAAAATTACTCAATCTATATATTTTAAGAAATCAAACATTTTTGTATGTTAATCGCTGAATGCTTTAAATTTTAAAATAAAAATTGTGTTCACTCAATATAAATGTTAATATAAATTACAATCATGTATTGTGGTTTGCAAAATTTAGGAACTCTAAAATGGGCATCATATATATATATATATATATATATATATATATATATACAGACCTTAAAAAAATCAGTCTTTAACTTTGGCATTTAGGAAATAAATGCGTTGAAAGTATTAAACTTAATTTTAGGTCTTTGCAAAAAATATTTCATGCATATTCAAGACTGTTCTTTTAATTAAATTCAGGTGATTTTAATATAATCTATAAATATAAATTAGGTTTGACTGTATTTACATAATAAAATACTTTACAAACTAATGAAACCATTCAACTAAAAATCAATATTTTTATCAAAATTTAATATTCCTCTAAATATTTAGAAATTATTATTTAAGTCAAGAAAGAAAATAATTAAAATGCGTCACCAAAAATTTAGATGTTTGAGAAAAACAAAAATTTAAGTAAAATAAAAATTCTCTAATCATTTGAAAAGAAGCCAACGAGTTAAGCACACCAAGAAATAGAAGGAAGTTAGAAAACATAAAGCTAGATAAAAGAAAAAGAAAATGTAAATAAAGCTCTAACTATAGTATAAAATAGTTCATTGTTTTGAAGTATTTGTAAATAAATTGAGTCTGAAAGATATAAAGGACGACATTAAGACTGGCTGATAACATTGACATTGCATATTTACACAGCAAAATATCAGTCAACTAATTTATAAAAATTTATATCACAGACCAGATTTATCAAAAAAATATTAAGATTTAGTTGCGCAACGGTCATTTCTTGCTAGTTATACAGGGTCCTAATATTTAAAGTGGATTCTGAATCACTACAAATACCCAATCTAGAAGTGGGATTCGAAATCTCGAATTTTTGAATCAAAGTTAAAACTCTAGCTTTTGGCTGCTAGTTAGGCGAAGCTTTTGGGAGGCTTCTATGAAACTGCAAATGTGAAATGCATGGATATATTGTTCGTGTTATACTTCTCATACATTGTAATAGCTTATTATATACATTGCTGATTTCAGAATTGTTACATGCAATTAATTATTAAATAGGTAAATTTCTCAAAAGTATAAAAAATATTGACTATCTTAAGGTAATCATATTTTTTTTAACTGGCAGTTTTAATTATTAATAATATTGAAAGTAAAAACAGAAAAAAATACACTCAGTAAAAATAATATATTTGACGCAATACGAATTTTAAATGCAATAATTGTTGTTGTTCTTGTGTGCCAGCTAGGCTGGCAAATTGGGGTGCGCTGCTCCACTTTTCCAACTGAACCGTATTTGGTGTGGAGTCTGACTTCTTCAGTACACACATAGGGACCCTGATAATAGGGTAGGCAACCATTCACACCTCATCCACACACAAGGGAAGGACAAAGATAAGATAGAGAGGGAGAGAAAGTACATCCATGCCTGAAACGGGATTCGAACCCAGGACCTCCCTATCCGTAGTCAGGCACGTTAATCACTAGACAAGTTGGCCGGCAAATAAATTAATTAAAGCCATTGGTTAATACATCATTAGCACTTTCGAAAATTTCTTTCGTCTTACATAGCTATTGCTAAGAAAAGTATGATACAAAATGCTCTTTATTTCAAACCATAAATTATATTGTGATTAAGATAATATTATAAAATACATTTTGAAATCAATTTAAAAAAAAACTTAATATATTTTAGATAAAATTTTCGAAAAGATTCCTTAACGCGCAATCCATTTAAACTATATTAATAATGGACAGATATTATTATGAAATAAGATGAAAAAGAAAATGAATGTGAAGAAAAGAAAAAGAAAATATGAAAGTGAAGAAAGTGATATTCCTACACTGTGCTTTTCATAATTTGAGTAATTACAAATTAAGACAGATTGTTTCTCCGTTTTAATGTGAATAATATTACCAATAGTTTTGCTATTGATTCGGATAATGAAGAGTGAATCTCCAATGAGTTCTTATAAAAATTATATATTTTGAAAATGTGAAAGACCTTTTCAAATTTCATACAGAAACCAGGATTAACATAGATATATATATATAACTAAGTAAGATGTTTTATAACTAAATTAAATTCACCATTTAAACGTTTATTAACAAAATAATCTAGCTTCATAATTATGACATGATATATGAATTATAATATTTACATATAAAATGTGTCATGTACGTATATTCCTAGAGTTACAGAATATGTGCTACTCAACGAAGCTTTAATAAATTTAATGATTAATTTTCTGAATTTATTTAAAATTTATTTCCCCTATAGAAATAAAATAGAAATTCAATCGCTATATTTCATGAAAAAACGATAATTTATAGTTAAATATATTTTATAGAGTCATCAAGTCTCAGTTTATCTAGACAGAAGACGATTCTTTCGCGTTTTATAATGGAAAGATATAAATAAACTAAATATACACTTCTTCCATGATTATGAATTAAAATTTTTAATTTCAGAGTATCTAATAATTAAATGTGAATAAAAACGGAATAGGAATTAAATTTCAAAAACTACCAAATAAATTGGATTAATTAAATTCAAACATCCCAAATCAAATGATTGCTCCTGTACATTGTAAAGAGAAACAGTGGAAATTTCAATCACATTAGATATAATTCGTGATTTTTTTTACTAACAGTTAATATTACTTCCATGACAACTATAGTACTCAAAAATAAAAAATATTTTTAAAATTTTGGAGTTTAGAGCCTTTAATGTCTTAAAATATTAATATATTTGTTATTATTATTTTTTTTATTTTAGTTTATTTTTCACTTTTTCAAATGAGTTTTGCTTCATTTCTCATTAAAAGGTCTTGCAAATGAATGAAAAAGAAACAAATGTTCTTATAGTCTTATAGCAAAATAATGTGATTAATGTTTCAGATAACAAATATTATCAATGCAACTTTACGAAATTTTCTGCTTATTTCCATAAAGGCATGATTTCTGACGAAATTTTTCTCAAAAATAAATAATCATAATAGTATTCTGAAAAAACTGAAAACAACAATAAAAACACAATTTTTTCTTCAGCAAAGTATACTTTAGATTTATTATTGTGTGTCTCATTATAAATTCAGAAATATAGTAGACGCACCCTCAAATATTGGTTAAGTTTAGAAATATCTTTTGTTAAGACAGTTAAATACATATCATGATTCTTTTATTTATGGGAAAATAAAAGCAAGAAAATAACAACGTTGTGTAAATAACGAATGATAGCATTAGATAATAAAATATTAATGTTTTATGTTACTGTGTTCAATTTTTATTTATTTTTAGCTATGTATAATTGTGATAATCTCCAATATGTTCAAATGATGTTTCTTTTTTTTTTTAAATTTGTCAAAGTAAATCCTTAAGTCCGTGTTCTTTTACAATCGTAGATAAATTTTAAATTATTTAATATTTTATACGATAATTTTTTTAAGAACTTTCTATATATATATATATATATAATAGGGAGAAGCATTAAAATACTTGAATTTCTAATGCGTTTCTATGAAAATTTTTCGTAAAATATATATTAAAGCAACTTATTTCATATTGATTTCAGATTAAAAATAAATATCATAACGTATGTATTAAGAAACTGATGTCTATCTACAGAGCATTTTGAAAAAGAGAAACAGAAAGGGATTTACTTGGATTAATTTTGTCAGCTAAGAGCATATTTAGAAAAAAAATTTGATCATGAATTAAATTGGTGAAAGAAGTAAAAAATTAATTTAAAACCTTTATATTAGAATTTGTGAGTTAAGGCATCTTAACCAATAAAAATTAAAAATATAAGGATTTTAATTTCTTAATTATAATTATATTGAATTATTGTAATCTGAATATTTATCTCTTTGTCATATATCTTACAAATATTAAATACATTTTCTTTCTTTCATAATTAAATAATCCAATTTGCTTTTATTTTTTGATGAACATTATCTGGTTTCTATAAACTTTCTATTTTTGTCAAATTGTTTTTGTTTCTGTAGTACGTGCTTTAGGAATATTTTGATGAGAACCTAGATAATTTAACTTCCTTCTCTGGGGAAACATAATCAAACTACGTCTTGTGACACGAGAAAAATTAGGGAAGAACAATTCTTATCCTTTCGTACATTTCATGGACATGTGTCTTCGTTATCTGAAATGAAAGAAGTTACTTAAGAAAGACCTTGATAGATGGCAGCACTACACACGCTTCCACGGGAATAAAGTGTCGAAATGAGCCTTGATTGGGATATATCACCTGTTTAATCAACTCAAGCTACCGCACAACATATAAATGGTTCCTATCCAGATGTTGTTCAATTACTTCCAGGAAAATTTATCGCCGGGAATGAATGAAACTGTATCGAATGGCGGAGGAATGGTGAACATAAAAGAAATATACACAACTCAACAAAAATAATAAGAATGCTCGTAAATAAAAGAGGCTCCAATCACTTTTGCCCGTGTTAAAAATTATATGCAACAGTATAATAATATGATACAAAATAACAAATTGAAGTTTCTATATTTTAGGTATAATTACAAATAAACAAAATTTTCTAAAAAATTCCAATTTTTGCATAAAACTCACAGTATTATATAGATTTCCTAGTGGTGTGAAGAAGTTATCGGATCATAAATTGAAAATTTCTTGACTGATTTTCTATTTGCAATTGGGAAATTAGACTATTCGCATTTAAAAATGTTTGCATTGAGAAATAATTTCTTCATTAAAAATATTTGTATTTTACTATTTTGATACCTCATTTTACTTTGAGTTTTCATAAAAAGTTTTATTAGAGAGGTTTTTCCTAAAATAAAAATAAAGTTGAGTTAATATACCTAATATAAAAATATGTAATAATTTATTCCTTAGTTTAATCCGTTTAAAAGTAGACAACAATAAAATAATATGTTCTGAAGAGTTTAATTAAAAAGTAATTATTTAGTTACATTTTTAAAAAAATGCATCATTATATGTTCCTAATACATGCTACCAAAATGTAAAAAGAATTTTGAATTCTACTTGAATTAAAAACAAGTAGAATTAAAAAAATTTATATTTAGTAGATGTTGGTTCTTGCTTTGTGTTATTCCAAATACTATGATAAAGGGATTCGATAGTGGAAAACTGTTTGAAATTGAAGAAAATATAGGATTTTTAATGACTATAATTTGCTCTATTAAAAACACAGGCATCAACAGAGGAGGTCTATATGGTCTATCGACTCCATCCCCAGAATATAGAAATGGACAAAGAAAATGAATTTTTTAAAGCAATTTTTATTTTAATATTTTTAAGCAAACTAAACGTTTTTAAAGAAATAAAATTTTGATCCCGTCTGAAAATGTTTTTACGATTTTCATCATTAAGAGAATGTTATATGTAAAGCTTATAACATCTTCCATGTAATAATTACTAACACTGCCTAAAAGTAATGTGTTTACTAGAAAAATATGATTCTATCTATCTAAGGATCTGATATTTGAAAAAAAAATTTAATCTTAGACAAAAAAAAAAAAATTTAGAACAGTGATTTCCAGACTTTTGCTTTTTCGGGATACAGTCATATCAAAATTGTTTGTCATGCTTCCTTGAAATTTTCTTGTTTTAAGTTAACATTTCTCGTCATAAGGAATTTACAACAAATTATCAATATAAAATTTTCATTTTTACTAGTACACTCATGTCCATAAGTTAAGGATAATTCAGAATCACACAGAAATTGAGCTTTAAAAATAAAAATTTCACATCTAGAATTATCGCACACATCTTGAACCACCAGATAGCGCCGATAGTACGTCACAATGACGAGATAGTAAGAGAGGAGTAAAAGAAATGGTTGCAAAAAAAATAAAATTGTTCACAAGCGCTTTAAAAGCCTTTCAGTGTAATAATCGCATACTTATGGCACAAAGGAAGCAATTGGATAATGATCTACATGGTAGGATTATCGGCCGTCTGAAATATGGACGTACCCAGCAGGAAGTATCCGAGGAACTTGAAATGACCCAGATTGTCATCTCCTGGCTTTGGCAACGGTTCCAAGATGATGGTGGTAATATGAGTAGACGTTACAGCACAGGTTGCCCCCGAGTTACAACCGACATCCCAATTACCGATCCTCAGTCTGATATTTAGGAGTTACTGCCAAAAGAAAAAGACAGTATCAGACATGTTTCGTCTGCTCTCTTCAGCTACTGGTACGACAATTTCAAGGCAGACCGTGTACAGACGCTTAGGGCACATTGGTCTATATCCTAGGCCTGTTAGATGTGTTCCACTTACCGCAACTCACTGTCAGTTGTGGTTAGCCTGGAGTAGAGAGCACGAACTGTGGACACATAAATAGTGGTCTTGTGTGATGTTTTCCGACGTGTTCAGGTTTAGCTTTTAGTCTGATTCTAGCTGGAATTTCATATGAAGAGGGCCAAGTACCCATTCACAACAAGAGAGCAACATTGAGTGACACCGTTATGGTGGTGTAGTATTACTCGCTTGAGGCGGAATTATTCTGGGCTCCAGAACTAACCTGTATTCTCAGAATATAACCATGACAGGCCACATCTATCAGAATGTCATTCTGGAACAACACGTACGTTTGTTTTGGGGCGCAATGGGTGCCGAATTTCTGTTTATGGATGACAACACCCGTCCTCACCGTGCAAACATTGTAGACGAATGCCTTCAATCGGAGGATATCACCCATATGGACTGGCCAGCATATTCACCGGACTTCAACCCAATAGACATATGTATGACATGCTTGGCCAACGAATTGCAGTACGAAAGTCCCATTCCACATGTCTACCGGAACTTCGGAGAGCATTGCTTGATGAGTGGTGTAATACTTCCCAAGATCAGATCGCTAATTTGATACTCAGGATGCCTAGGCGTTGTATGGCCTGTATTGACTCGTCTGGAGAGGGGCATACTATGTTTTAAGCATCATACCAACCATGTTATGTTGAGTTTTGTAAATAGGTTCTCTTGTAATTTGCTCCAGGGAGTAAAAATCGTGATTTTTATTAATGATGTCAAACATAAAGCATCTTTTTCTTTAATAAATAGACTTTACAAATAAGTCACATTTGTTTTGCTTCTGTCTCTTTCTTTGCCTGAACTTGCATTATCCTTAATTTATAGACACGAGTGTATATAACTAAACATACTTGAAGCATTTATTAATGTTATATATATATAGAAAAAATAAATGCTGTTAATTTAATTGAAATTTTTAAAAAAATAAACAGAAAGTATATTTTTGCATTCTTAAATTTTATTTGATAAGTAATGCATCAATACGTAACGAGATAAAGTCAATTCTGAAATGTTATATAGCAATTATAATTGAAGTTAAAATTTCGTACAGTATTTCGCAGTTGCAGTTTAGGGTAATGATATTTCTACAGATACTTTCTGTTATACACACATTTCTGTTCAGCCCATGAATAAAATTTTAGTTTTTAAAAATGAACGTCTTTCATTAATTTTCATCGATTGTTGTTCAAAACGATGCACATTTTCAATGACGAAATTTATAAAAATAATACTCTGTCTGATTTGTGTGTGTGCTTATTATTCATAAAACAAATTAAATTACTTTTGTCTACAAGTTTGCTTTTAATTCGATTTTCAAAGGAATAAATAAAATTAAAGTTATTTTTTTACATTTTATAACATAGTTAAGATGTAAAATCTAGAGTTTGTTGAAAAAAATTTGAAGACAAAATATCTTACGCAGTTGTTGGTAATTAGTGTCTTGATGACTTTCAGTGCAGTGGCATAGTGAAGGGTACACATTTTTCTAGGGTTTCACATCTGGGATATGAAGAGGGTCCCCGAGCGACGCTTGGAGTAGGGGCGCTAAGTAGTTGGTAAGACAATTTCTCAAAAATTTTTAATTTTATTTTGATCGAAATTTTGATTTTTATTCGGGAAAATAAATTTCAATTTTAGTAGTCATTGTATCATACTTAGAAATAAACTGCTAAATATGGGGAGATTCAAACTTGGGGAGGGAAAGAATTTTTGGTGAAGCACGGGGGAGAAGGGTGAGGGAAAAACTGGAGGAGCGTGCCACCAACGAAAATTTTACTTTTATATTTCCATATTAATAAGTTCACATAGTTTCTTCACTTTTAAAAATTATGTTTTTAATTACTATGATTTTTTTTTTAAAGTTGTGTAGTCTGCTCAATATTTGTAGAGTCATATGATTATTTCGTACTACGAATTTTATGCATGTGTAAATAATGTAAATATTTAAAAATTGCATTTTTAATTATCATTAATAAATGCCTATAAATTGCAAAAAAATTAGCTTCGAATAAAATGAATGAATGTGTGTAAAAAAATTTCATATGTACCATTCCTTAATAAATTACATTTATAATTATTACTATTACAAATGCAAAAGTTATATCATCTTTTACTCGCTGCAATTTCTATTAGACAACATAAAAATATGCGAATAGAATTTTAACATCGTGGATTTTTCAGATTAATAATCTATATCTCACAGGATTTACACCTTTGAGAAGCATCTAGATCATTAGCTTTTTAAACTGCCATATAGTACATGTTCAGTAACATCACAGAAAAAAGTAGATATATAAGGGTACAAGCAGTCAATTAGATATGTAATTACATTCGATAATTAAGGATTCAGGAATCTAAATCTGGATTATAGTGAGTGAAAACTTTGAAAACCATCCTTTTAGAGATGATTATGTTGCATAAGAAACTCTAATGATTTCAACTTTAAAATTTTTTCACTTGCTGATTAAACTAATTATATGTGGATCCCTTTCTTACTAAGCAAAAAATAAACCCTAAAAAAATAAAAAAGGAAAATTATGTTAAAATTGATCAAATTATTCAAAAATTTCAATTTTCATGTCAGTTTTATTTCCTAAAAATCATTTTAATGTATTGATAACGTGATAAAAAACGTAGATTCACTTTTAATATCAAGCAGCGTAAAAACATTATCTGTTATTGTGACTTTCAGAAACTTCTCTGTGAAATAATTGTGCCTCAGTTGTGATCAGACAGATTCTGCGCTTTCAGCTCAAGCTTTGTTGTAACCACGTAATTTAGAATCGTGTTATACTAGTGAGAAAATTCCAGCTGAAATGTTTCTCATTATCGGTGTCCTTTGTCCAAAATATTTAGAACCAGCAGCAAACTGACCGCTAACGGAAGAGGGGGGGGGGAGGGGAGGGATTCTTAAAAATGCTTTACAACTTCCAGGGAAGATAACTTCCTGGAATCAAAACAGGATTCAACTGTGGGAAACCCAAAGTAATTACCTCCAAATTCTAGGAAAATGCATAAATTTAGTTTCCTTTTCTTGTTAACGTTTGCATTGTTAGTATATTATTACTTCTCAAATGTCACTAATTTAACTCTCATAAATTTTCGTTTTTAAGAAAATAACATCGTTTTTTAAGAAAAGATGAACTTCGCGTAGGAAAATTCTATATATAACTTTTCAAAATATTGAGTTTCGGTACTAAAAAAATATCAAGTAAGTTTTATTTTACTACCACTTAATTTTTACATTTACTTATTTAATAACGATTTTTAGCCGCTTTAAATATTTATTAGAATGCATGTATAGTTTTGAAACTTAAAATAAAATTGCTTCTTACTTAAAATAATTTATTTGAAATCAAATTTAGCGTTCAAACGTCTTAGGAATTAAATTTATTTAATTTGTGAATTTCACTGCTTTTATATAAGCACTTTATGTTGAAAAATTATTTTTTCGAACGTCATAAAAATTCGAAAAAATACTTTTTCAGAGAGGTATGTATCAAATATAATTTTCTTTTTAAAATGTGTGCGAATTCATAAAATGTTTTTTGATTATTATTTTTAATTAGTTATTTCATTTCATGCAATAAAAGCATATTTTAACTTAAAAAAGTAATCCTTTTAGGGGAATATAATGAAATCAGGCATAACCATATTTCTGCATTGCAAAAAATTAAAAATTAGAATACCTTTGAATGTTATAAATTTATTGACTGAAAAAGTACATAATTACGTAAATGGTTTTTGCTCAATGATGATTTTTGTGAATACGAGGGTTAATTTGACAGGGTCTAAAATTTAAATTGGATTTCGAGCCACTACACACAGCTAAGCAAGAGGTGAGATTCGAACCATGAATTGTTATACCGAAGGCAAGAGTGCTAATTATTCGGCTGCCATTGTGTGAAACCATGCGGAAATAACTCGGAATAAAAATAAGTTCTAACTTTAATAAAGAAATATATTTCAAAATCTTAAAATAGATTTATTAAACATTAAAAATAAGCATAATAATATTAATGAAATATTTCATATGAAATTTTCGCTTTTTTATTTATTATATTCGCATTGAAGTACAACACAATGTGAGTATATAATCTGTTGACAGAGATTGTAAATATTTATATAACTACTTCAGCAGAAATATTCCGCAAAACTTTAACACCAGTGTTGCGTTTTTTTATATTTGTTTCAATTTTATTAGAGTTGTGTCAATACCTTTGATTTATATTTATATTTTTTTAGGAGGAACATAAAATATTTTAAGTTTAGAGAATTATTCATGACTCCATATATTTTGTAATTGGAAATCAGTGCCGTCATTAATCCTCATTCGAAAAACATTAAGTTAATAGTTTTTTACATCATTTCAGTTTATCGAAATCCGTACGTTAGAATAATGAGAATAAAAATTAAGGCATACGTGCAAAATTCATACTTAACTTTAAGTCTTCATTGTAGTGGAATTAATAAAAAAAATTTTTTTTATTACAAAAAATCTCAATCTTGAGAATACTATACGAATTTCTTAAAAAAAAGCAAATTACTTTTTTTTTTTTTAAATTTCAAATGTAAAGATATTTATAAAGAGTTGATGTTCAAGCACCATTTAAAGGTCAGTTGCTCATCAGCTCAACCGTGTCAAGAAGTTTGAACAGTAGAGTTCACCGTGGTCTAATGATTGGATTGTGTTCCTTGGAGTGGATTGTCCTGGGTTTGATGTCAGGATCAGTGAATAGAGGGGTGTTGGTGTCTTTTTTGGCAAGCACATCGGTTAGAATAAGTCCTTGTGATTTCCCTTACTAAACGTGAATAGGCACCTCTACCTATAAAATATCCTTCTTGAAATCGGTATGCAATCTACAATAAAAATACATTACACTTACTGTACACTGTCAGTATGAGATTAATCATATTTCGAATAAAAATCATATTTTTGATTTCCATAATGATATGAAATTATGCCAAAAACAGAAATAAGATTCGCCTTTCTTTTACCTTCTTCTGGTAAAAAGAAGTAACTAATTAATTCTTGCTGATATTGCTATAAAACTCCCCAGTTGTGGTCGAATTGGATATTTCAGGAGGTCACCAACAGAATCCATCAGGTAGACCTATGGTTGTCATTTCCTAAACCATGACTCTTCTGAGAACAATATATCATTCCTCTGTGAAGTTCAAGCAACTTTATCTTGAGCAAACAGAGGCATCCCTGAACTTGACTCAATGGCAACTTTTTAAAAGTGCACCATGAATGTAGGTCCTTAAATGTTGATTGAGAAACAATGATTATACTCTATATGGGAGCATCAAGAGTACCCTACAATGGTAGGAAAACGCTTACGGAAGGTATTTGAGGAAATCAATCACACGGATATATAGGTCTATGTGTTCTAATGTCCTTCTGGATGCACCAATACTCCTGGAACGTGCCATATCTCCGTCTATCAACCATCTTTGCTACAGCAAATGTGGAGTGATCCAAATAACTTGCCCATCTCTCAATCCGTCCACCTGTATACTTATTTGTCAATTGGAAGAGCCTCAATCTTTCAGCGTCTTGTTATTCTTAGTGCTGAAATTTATAGCTGAGAGAACAACGAAACTATTGTCGACTCCTCAGATTGCTACCTTTCTATCTGATTTCATCAGTCCCAGAATGCAATTCAAATTGCTTGCACAACTCTGTGCATTGAGATTATGAAATTTACATATTTTTTCTGATTACGTATTCATGGTGTTGCATTTTCACTATCACTCAAGATATTTTTGTTTGATTTATATCATCATTATAGTAAGTAATTTGTAATTGTATTTACTCTGAATTTTAAATTTCATTTCTATTATTTGAAAAATTTTCTTAACATTTAAAAAATGCTTAGTTGAATATTAGTTTGAAATTGTATTCAGAATTTTTTTAATATTAGGTGTTGTTCAATTTTATGTTTGACTTCCGCCCTTAAGTAAAAAATTTGAGTAGATAAAATAGTTTAAAGCATTTGAGAAAAATGTAAGATTTGTAAAATTCTTTAAATTTAAATAATATTTGTATTCTTATTTAAAATTTGTGTGTGTGTGCCTGGTTATTAAATTTTCCTGAATTTAAGTCCTAAGAAATTCAGAGATACCTCAAATGTTTCGATTCCTTCGAATGACGATACTTGTGTTTTGTATTAAAATGTTTTCATGAATTTATAAAAGAATAAGAAAGAAATCTAAAAAAAATTATACTGAAATTCACTACCATAAAAAATAAATAATTGATGCCACGTTTTTATATATTTTAAAAATTGCTGGATAAATAACATTTAGGAAATTTTGCAAATAGCAGTGTGAAATATTTCCTTTATGGATATACATTTTATCAATACCATCTTCATAAAAGCTGCACAGAGAATCAGCAGAAAGAAGGAAATAAGTGAAGCAAAGGAGATAGATATAATTACGATGATACGATTTCCTGAAAAATGAGGAACACAAAACGTTCTACCGGAAACTACTTGGCACATTTCTAAGGACATCGGTGCTGAGTAGGAAGATTCGGAAAAGTGATTCTTATATAAGTTGTTGAAAGGATTGAATTTTTTCATTTTGCTCCTTTTTTAAAGGTGTCATCAAATATAGAAAACTCTTTTTTGTTACATTTATTTTTAAACATACGAGTGAATCATAATATATGATAAATTAAAGTGGGATAATAAAAGATATATATTGTAAAAAAATTAATTTATCTTTAAAATTTTCGTGATTTTTTTCTAAAGTGTATATTTTTTAGTAAATATTTTGCTTGAGCATAAGAGTAGAGAAAGGAGCATTTGATCTCATTATATTATCAAACACTTCTGAGGAGATCTTCGAATAAAATGAAATCATTTATTTGTGAGCATTAGTGACCTTTAAATAAATAATTTATCCTTACATGTTCAGCAAAAAATTTATTATCCATAAAATGCTGAGCTTAACACAAATGCTTTTTAAATTTATTAGTTATACTCAATCTTTGTTTTTGGAACAATTTATTAAGCATTTTTTAATGGCTATGACTTTAATGCTACGATTGGAAAAATCAATGAAAAAGATTAAGAATTAGTAGAAACAGTAGTCACTCTTAGCAATTAGAACGACCTTTAGTTGATTAGGTATGGACACGAACTGGGGTTTCGATGACAGTAAATGGTAACTCATTCCATGCTGTTTCAAGTGAATAGTACACTTACCAACTGTAATAGCTGAAAAGGGTATCGGATCAGTCACTCAGCAATCCATGACCAAATTTCTTTAATTGGTGTGAGGTTTGGAGATCATGCAGACCAGGGCAAGAATCAAATGCCCACTGTATCGAGAAAGATGAGAACACGATGTATAATGTGTGTTCTTGTATTATCTTTCGGAAAGATGGTGTTTCGCAAGCCTTAAAAAAGGAAGACCAGTTACTTGCTATAAAATGCCAGAGGAGATCAAATGATCGTAGTTCTGAATTAGAGATGTGCCTGTCGTGTTGCTAATGCAACCTGTAATATCATACCAGTGGTAGAGTTCCTATGACGATATCGAAATGCAACAGGGACTGAGTGTTTTCCTCATTGCCTGCAGACACGTATACCACCATCAAAACTTTGCACGCAGAACCGGAATTCGTCTGAAAAGATGACTTATGCCACTCTTGTATCCAGTCTTGTCATTGGGAGTAGTAAAGTTATCATCTGTCTGTATAATGTATTGTCAGAGGAAACTGAAGAAATTGTCTCTGGGCTGTTCTAGCATCATCGTATTAACAAGTTTGTGCATGTGATGTTTGAGATCACCGTGGCCTAGAGGGGATTGAGATGTTCATAGCGAATGGTTTTGGGTTTGATACCAGTCACTGTTGAACAACGGGGTGAAGATGCAAAGTTACTTGCTTCTTCAAGCATGTCAGTCGGTGGATGATTGGTAATTTTAAGGATTTCTTTCCACCCGGAAGGCAGTTTAATCTATGGACATTAAAATACCTCACAACAGTCTTAAGCCATTAGCTATAGATACGCGGTGTCAAAAATATCGGCAATGAGCAGATATTAGATGTGCTTCAAGCAAGCCCATTTCCTGATGAATAGTCCACTATGTGTGTGTGTGTGGTCGCACTGTTTCACTAGGCCACCCTCACATTATATATGTCTCTTCAGGAGTTAATTATGGGAGGGCATTGAGATCATGCGGGCCGTTTAGTATGACCCTCAGCATTTCATAACCGCATGACACTGGTTGGATATTGATCAGCGTGACTGGCAATACCCCAGAATGATATGTAATTCATACTTTCGAAAAAAGAATGATACAGTTTCTATTGAATTTTGACTCTTGTCATTACGCATTTCTTCTTATTTGAGGTAAAACACGATATTCTGAAAGGAAACTCTGATTTTACCAAGTATTTTAAGAAGGAGAAATCTATTGCATAATTTTTATTTTATGTAGCTTTTCAGATATGTCTTCTGATATCCTATCTTTTAGAAGTATTCATCAACCGAATGAGTTCTCCATTAAGGTAAACAAAATCTCTATGGTACTATAGGCTGTTTGTTACTCTCTCACACAAATATATAAAGTTTAAATAAATTTGTTTCTGTTTTTCTGCCCCAAGGATCAGATTGAACCAAAATTTATAAAAATTAAAAAATGGATATAAGTTCAATTTAAACGGTGACGACACACTATGCGTACGTAATGGGCGTACGTTTTACCAAAGCCTTTACAAAATATTTGGTGATAATTTCATAGGTATTTTGGAAAAGATTGATATTAATCAACATCTATGCATTGTGCCATGGATCACATGTTTTCTGTCGGCGAAAAATATGGAGAGTGAGACGGTCAAGGAAGCAATTCAATCTGGCGATTGATGAAGAATCCTTGGACAAAATTTATTTTGTAGATAACATGGTTGAGACCAAGTATCAGGTGGTTAAGTTTATAGACTTCTGTAAAATGTGGTTCCTGGCAAAATCAGCAGCTAGACTAGCCTCCATTTTTGGAGATCACTGCTGCCACTCGTCTCGGCATTGATTCAAAGAGACTTAGGATGTATTTTTGGGGTACAGAAGACCAAGCAGCTTCCACATGTTCCCAAAGTTGATCTTCTGTGGCAGCTGGGGATGTAATCTGGCCCAATCGTGCCATGGATCTCATGTTTTCTATCGGCGAAAGATACGGAGAGTGAGACGGCCAAGGAAGCCATTCAATCTGGCGATTGATGAAGAATCCTTGGACAATGCGTGCAACGTGTTGTCGCGCATTATCCTGTTGAAATATACATGTGGACAAGCACTGAATTTAAGGAAGGACAACTAGCTTCAGCACCTCGGAGATATATCGCTGGCTGTTTAAAGTATCGACAATGCGTACTAGAGGAGTGCGAGAGTGATATCCAATACCCACCCATACCATGATACCCGGTGCCGGAAATGTGGCGGTGCATAACACAGCTGTTCAGCATCTTCTCTCCACGGTGTCTCCAGACTCGAATGCGACCATCGTGTTGTTGCGAACAGAACCGCGACAAGTCAGAAAAGACATTTCATCCCATTCTGCCCTTCACATCCTTATTTCATTGCACCATTGGCGGCGAAGATGTCTGCGGCTCTGCGTCAAGGTTAAAAAACGCTATCGACGTTATGCGGACAGATCACTCTGCTAATAAACGGCTTCGAATGGTACGCGCAGATATTGGATGATACGTTACAAACTGGATGTGCTGTGCTATGGTTCGTGATGTGGTTATTTGGTTTCGTCTGCTACCGATTGCCTTGAAAGATAATCTACAACTTCTGTAGGCTACTGATCCGATATTTGATCAAAATATGATCGCTGTTTTCTACAAGGCATAATTGATCATTGTTTTTGAAAAAGGATAAAATAAACATGAAATAAAATAAATTTAAAAAAAATACAATTGCCTAACTTGAAATCGTCGAAATCTCCATGCCTTAAATAGCGCTTTGAAGTGGCGTTACACGCACGCGTGACGTGCGTCATGCGCTGAAATTCTAATTATTAGTATATTTCACCTCCACTGGTGCATGTTGTAAAATTCATATAACTTGCATGATTCCTTCAAGGTGTTACATTAACGGTGACCAGCAGTGTAGTATGGTATAGGGTAATCCTAACCAATATTAAAACTTTAAAAAATACTACATGTAATATAATATAAATTATTTAATAAATTATAATAGTTTCATATTAAAATAGTATTATGCTATAATTATATCTATAAATCAATGATAGCTAAATCTTAGCCAATAATGAGTATGTGAGACTGCAAATATTTGGTATACTCTTTACACCCTTAGTAATGTGAAATTTGTTGGAGGGATATATGAAGACAATATTAGCAATGCTAAAATACACCAAAAAAATAGAATTTGAATAAAAAATGTAAAAGCACAGTATTAACAAGCTTTAGTTTATATTTAACTATAGTTTACACCTAATAAAGTGTGTAATTATTGTAATTTATTATCAATTGGTTTTAAAGTTATTTCAGGAAAACACTTATTACATTAAAATGAAAGAAATGGGGATGTTTTGAGAACACAAATATTACTTACAAATAACTATAATGCTTTGGATATAATGCTTTGGAATCACTAAACTAACCCTAGTAAACAAAAGGTAAAAAGAATAACTATAAAATAATAAACGTCAAAAAAGATGCATATAAAAAAGAATATAAATGTCAAAAAAGAAGTTAACTTATTTAGAAATTTTAAAAATCATGCTGTTTCGTCCCTTTCTCTTCATTTATAAGCCAAAATACTTTTGATACTATTATATTAAACTGTATAAGTATCATATATATATATATATATTGTGGGCCGCACCACAATTATACTGCTAATATTTTCACGGATGCTTCTATTAATAAAAGCATATTTTTATATTTTGTTTGTAAAATGTTACATTCACCATGTATTGTGAGTTTTCTTACAAGTACTGTTTCATTCTAACCATATCAAATTGCTTGGAATTAATTATAATATTATGTTTTATGTATAACGCATTATATAATATTCATATATTCTCATTGAAAAATATTTAAAATGAGTATATTAGTAAGTACGTTAATATAAAATTACAAAAATTATAGGTTAAATTTAATTAAATGTGTACACAGTTTATAATTAATACATGAGCATATTATAGACAAATAATACTTATTGTTACCAATCTACAAAATGAATTATAGATTTTTAAAGGTATTCATTTAAAACTTGTCTTATACATTAAAATTTGATAGTTTTAACAAGAGAGACATTGTATTGATTAATTTTTTTTAGTCTGGACACGTATTTCTCTTATATAATTTAAATAAATATGTTTTCTCGATTTTTAAGTGGGCTAAGCGAATGATATAATTGCTTTTTTTTTTGTAAATTACAATATTATTATTCTGGTATTCATAGTGGTTGTGTTTGGATCGCTAAGTAAATAAATGGAAAGAATCAGGGGTTAAGAACAATACATTTTTTTGCAATGTTTGTATCAATGCAGCATATTTCATTTTTGAGTGACAGAGCAAAATATGTTATGACTGTTAATAAATGTAGTTTTATAATCTCTAGTTCAAATAATTTTATTAATAAAAGATTATTTTAAATATTATTCTTTTTTGAACGTAAAATAAACTAATTATAAAAGACAGGTTTCGAAAGTGGCTAGTTTGGGAAGACCAGAGGAATGTTTCTTTCAGTCCCTGGAATTTACCAAGATAGAGGAAGGAGCATAATTATTCGTATGATTTTCTCACTTCAACTTTGATCCTTGGATAAGATACTCTCTCATTCTGGAATGGTGATGCGTAACAGATGCAATCTCCGCTGACAACTGCGCAAGGAAGATAGTTCGGATAAAGTTATATTAAGCACTTTAATTGTACCACGTGGAATACATGGCTAAAAAAATTATGCTATTAATTTGCGAGTTCTGAAAACGATAATTATGATTTGTGAAAGAAAAAGGGTATATTGGAAGAAACATCCTAACTGTCGATCTATTTTAAAAAAAATACAGTGAAACTAGTTTTCAAATGAATGTTAGTATTCAATTTATTGTAAAAGAATGTAATCGCACACACAAATGGAGCATAGATTTTGGTGGAAATTTCCTATTTCGTTATTATAGGTGTTATAGTTCTTTGTCAAACTAAGTTTAAAAAATTGCCGAAAGATATTACTACCAGCTCAAACAAGGGATATGCTTGATTAGAAAATTATAAAAAAAATGTTTTGATTGTATGCGTGCATCTTGAAAAAAGCTTAAATATATTTGACACAATTAGTGGACAGCATAGCAGAGGGGGAGTTAGGATTGAAATTAATTTAGCATCCACCACGTGAATTGACTTCTAGGAAGACCTTAAATAAATAGTGGGCCATATTCAAGTGTCTCAAAGGAGAAAACCTGGAAAAATTCCCGAGCACTTCTCCCGATAAACAAGCTGCAGGAAGTAGATGCGCAATATCTGTAGTCCATTGTTCAACAACAATAGATGTGATCAAATTCGAGTCATTTCTTCGAGAAATTCGAGAGGAGCGCTATTCTACCACTAGGCCATGGAAGGGTGGCACTAGCTTTTTAGGTTAGTTCGTCGTTTTCCTCATCGGAAGGTAGTGAGCTCGAATCTCGTCTTAACAGAAAATCCATCATATTGACTAAAGGCGGCGAGGGTATGATAAATAGGTCGTGGTTGCAATGTCTTCCTTTGGGGGTGGCAGGTCAAATATTAGGGGTGTTCTACTTGATTTCTGCTTCTAAATTACGAAGAATCCTATTCAGCTGAGTTCACTTAATTGATAAAGTCCAATGCTGGACTAGGACAGGGTAGTATGCTGGTGCAACGATAACAACTAGGCCATGGTGAACCTTCTCTTAAGCGCACTTGAAAAACTTTAAATTGTAATTATCAGAGACATTTTTAGTATGTGTTCTACTCTGTAATCTGCCAAACATTATCAGGAGCTTCCATATCTCTGTATTATGATGTTAGTTTTTGAGGTCCTCGTTTCCACAACAGAACTTTGGAAATCATCGTAAAATAATTTACTTGCTGGCTGTATTCTAACTTATTGCTATGTTAATATGTTCCATGCAGCAACAATTGAAGAATTTCCCAATTTAAATCTTCAAAGGAAAATAGTTATGAAATCAGAATTTTTTGCATATGAACAATTGAATTAAAACCCAATTCGTGCAAAAATCACACCTGGAATTTTGAATTTCTGATGCATAACAGCTATTTGATATAGGGACCTCTGATACTCATTTAGCCAGGAACTTTGATCCATTCATACCCAATTTTTTCCCACATATACTGCCTTCATATTGGTCCAATAATTTCTCTCACTAAGCGGACTCAACTTTTAAAAGTAGATCTTCTGTATGATGCTCTGAAAAATAATCCACTGAATGGGGGGGGGGGGAAGAAGAAGATGTAATTTAAGATTTTCAAGGATATAAATAACTAACAATTTCAACCAGCAAAAAGTTATCTCGTAGTGAATTAAAATTTAATCTTGTTATTAATATGTTATGAAATATGTGTGCCATCGATAAACACATGAGAACTAAAGAGAGTCATTGGTTTGACAAGTCAAACAACATTTTCTACACAGCTGTGACCAGCTTTACAGTGACGGTACTGTAGAAATTCTTTTAAAAGGTACAATGAACAATAAAAAATACACAATGATTACTCATAAATCCTTACAAATTTAGTTCTTGAATAAAATTTTTGATGTCAAGATTAAAGTTTTGAGCATGATGTGATTCCTTTTTTTTAAAGTAAACTTTCATTTCCTCTTACATTTACGAATTACTTAGAGTTTTGTTTTATATTGATTACAAAGCACATTATTATGGGATTAAATATGATAAATTGTCTCAAGTAAGATGAGTAATTAATTAAACTTTTAAAACTCGAAACTTCAATCTCATTGAAAATTTCTGTTCTGATACTAAAAAGGAAATTCAAAAGAGAAAAATTGATCAGAACGATGGATGAGATATCGGGGCTAGCTTTTTGCCTTCTTTTTGACTCACCACACTTAGTTTAATTTATATATTTTTTAAATTTACACAACAGACAAGTGATGTTTTTAATACTGGAAGTTAATTTTGTGAAATCTAGGAAAGTATTTTCGAAATGTTTAATAAGTAATTAATCTAATTGAATTGTTTTGCAATTCTACTAAAATGAAATATGTTTTTTGAACATTTTGTTTAACCATAAATAAGGCAAGGTTTTTCAATCATTTACACACCCCCTTTGTATTCGTTCAATAAGTATTTTGCGTTTAATGTTCACTATTCTGAATATTTCTATACATGGATAATTATGCGTTAAAAGAAAAATGAGGTGTGTGTGGGAAAAGAGATAATTATTCACAGATAAACCTACGAAATATTTTGTTCACCTTACATTTTCATCCATAAAAAATAAAAATAGATTCAAAAGTCATAATTACACTTAAACAAATACTAAAAAGTGCAAATATGGATGACAAAAGGAAGAAGGTAATAATTTATTAACGAATACACAAATGAACAATTTTGATCTCATCAGTTTCCATCAAAGCACTTTTCTCTTACTTCTATTTTATCTACCATTTCCTATTCTGTGTATTGCCGAAGTCCTTTTTAAGGCCTACACAAGTGTCAGCCTATGATCTAGTATGTTAAAAGGCCATCTAAGAGGCTTAGAACGATGGATGAGATATCGGGGGTAGCTTTTTGCCTTCTTTTTGACTCACCACACTTAGTTTAATTTATATACTTTTTAAATTTACACAACAGACACATTTAAGTTCTTTATAAAAGCGATTTTACTTAGAAGAGACAGATGTCACTTCATTATTTTTTAAGATAATGAATGGAAACTCAAATAAATCAGAATATGCTTATTTCCATATTCCTTGGAAATAAGTTCCGATAAAAAGTATATATTATCTTTTTTAAACAGTATTGCAATTTACTTTACCTAATTTAAGTCTGAATGGCTTGTAAAGAGGAATAAGAATAAAAAGTAAATTACTTTCCATTAATAGCCATTATATTGCGAAAGATTTGTGTCAAAAGGTTTTATTTATATTAAATGAATGAGACTAGTTGTAGTTTTTTTTGGGCTATAAAAATAAGATTAACTTATAGCTATGAAAATAATATCGGCATGCAAAAAGTTTATAAATAACACGCAGGAACTTTTTTTAGTATGAACAAGTTTTTTCTTTATACATACTAAGGTTGATGTTTTTTTGCGTTTTTAAGAATTGTATAAGATGCATTGAAAAGGATGTCTACACAAATGTTATATGGAACAGAAGATGTTAGCGGTCAAACTAACAAACGAAATTTTCACTTAGTTTTCTCTTAGATATATACACTCATTTTTATACATTTATAATACAGATAAGTGACACATTTGTTTTCCACAAAATGTTTTATTAATAATTCTTATGAACTCAGAAAAAAAAACATCGACTAAAGCCGAAAATTGGTATAATGAAATTATAATGTTATCTTAGAAACAACAAAAATATAGATGAGAAATATTTCTTAAAGTTTACCCGATTGGTGAATGTAATGTAATATAATGTCTTTCAAGAGCTTCCAATAGTATTTAAATTATATAATATTTAAATTAGTATAATATTTAAATTATAGAAAGAAAATATATATCTCTGTTTAGAAAAAATTTCACAGTTCTTTTTCTTTACAAGCACCTGAAAATCATACAGTTCTAGATAATTTTTTCATTTCTATTATTCTGATTAATTTAGAGTGAGACTGCTAACTTCATGTCTCTTCGATATTCTTACAGATCTCATAACAGTTCTTGTTTAGTTAAGAAGGTTGTTAAGACGGATTCTCTATCAAATGAAATTATTTCATAGAAAAATATGAGGATAAAAGTAAACTTTATGTGCCAAATTTTAAGTGATCTAATAAAAAAAATAAGAGAAATCAATGGCACATTGTAATAAAATGTATAAACTAATCATTAAATTATGAAAACATTTTAATTTTTTATTTACAATCACATTGTCCGATATTAAATGCAAATTATATTTACATGAGATGGAAACGAATCATACGATATTTTTCGAGGATCATTTGCTCTAAATATATTACTCATTAAATTTTTGTTCCACATTCCAATGTAAGAGAACTAAATCTCATATTTTTTTCCAATTATATTTTAATAGTATTTACGATTTCTTTTGAACCGATGACTTTTCGGTACCTGAAAATTACTACTATTTGAATTGTTGAATACGTAACCACTGTAACAGTATTAATGAAATCTGAATTGTTGTTTTTCACCTTACTTTTCAACGCTTACCTTGAAAGTTCTCATCCTGTTTTCAATTCGGATTTGTATAAAAGATATGAACGGTCGTTTTCATAACCTTTCTTAAACCTACAAACAATTCAAAGAAAGAAGAGCAAATTAAGCACATTGCGAAGAAAGTTTTATTTATCTAACATAATAAAAATGTGCGTTTTATTTCAACGTGTTAAGATAAATATTTGCTAACGGAAGATATGGAGAAGCTAAAAACTTCATGGAAGTAATATATTGAAAGATTACTTAAGACTGATAGAGGAAAAATATTGGTTGATTACACAAACAGAAAGAGAAGAATGTGACCGATGTATCAGATTAGTGAAAGTTCAATATCATCTGGTTTCTTCAGCGGTGATTACATTAAAACAGTATATGAAAGAAATATTTATGGACTTTGGTGTGTAAGATGTGTAAAAAATGTTTCCATTCCTACGTTGATTTGAAAGTATATGTTATCTTTGTTTATTAGCTTTTACACTTTAAAATGCTTTTTTTTTCTGAGCGATTATATTGAATGTGGAAAGACATATATTCAGATACCATAAAATTCTTATTTTATAGCTATTAGAGATATAATTTGCCATAATTTTATTTTGATGTTTGAATTTCATATTGTTTAGGGAGCTTATTCATGTCTTATAATTAATTTAAGACAGTTAACTACGCAATTATACATTCTTAAAATAAAGTGATGCCATAAAACTTTTTGCTATAAAATTTGTGCTTATATATAATAGTTATTTTCATTGTGAGATTTCGTAAATTCTGTTTTTCTTCGGTATTAATTTTGATTGCATTAATTTTTCAAGAAGTCAAAAATGTCTCAGATGATGAATGCACTTAGATACTGATGAGATATCAAAAAGAAAAATAATTTTGTATCGTTTATATATCATTTTTTATATAACAAAAAATCGCTTACGTTGTGTTACAAGAAAATCGTTTACATGGAAGATATTAGAGTAAAATGTTATAAAACATTTTTCGCGTTTGAGCATAAAGGCTGATTTTAGGTTTATACAATTCTCTGACAGAGAGTTCGTGTGAATCCTTTTTTGTTTTTATCATATAAACCCTTTATTCTTTTCCCTTGTTTTTTTCGAAGAAAACAATTGCTGTAAAAGGTTATACGACGAGCCAAAAAAAGAGTGATATGGGCTTTTCTTGTGGTATAAGTGGGGTTGTAAATTTCATATTTAATTTTCAAAATTCATTTATTTTTCATTAATTGGTGACTTTTGTCAGATTTTTTTACTGTACAATTAATACTTCTGAGATTTTTTAATCAGAGTTATCTCATTAAATCTTACCATCTTCCTGTTATCTGGTGAAGCTAAAATTTTTTAAAATTCTTAATTTACCCCTAGTTAAATAAAGTTATATTATATGTTTGTTACATGTAAACTAAAGGAGAACTCTTTTCACGTAATAGCTTCCACATAAAATTAGTTATTTAAATATTCACTTTTCTCTATTCGTGAATTAAATGCTTCACAAATTATTTTTCCCATTGAATATCTCGTATTTTCCCTTTTATCAGTGCAATGCTGATAATTAGATGCCAAACAATTGTTCAAAATTAGTTAAAAAAATTATTGGACCTTTGAAATGAAACAAATGATGAAACTAATTGAATTCAAAAATTTTTTACTTTGATAAAATTTTACTTATTCGAAAATCTTTTATACGTCTGCACGTAATCAAAAATCTCAAATAAATTGACAATTTTACATGAAAATAATAAAAAATATTTACATATGATTTAAAGTTTATTAAGAGAAACAATTTTCAATAAAAATAAAATCTTAAGTTTGAGTTAAATAAGTAGATGATTGATTAGTTTTATTGTTCTTCTGTCTTGTTGCAAATGGTGCATACAGTGTATAAATCATTCGGATTCACTACAAAAGCATCTGTGTGAGTGATGGAAGTTGAATCCGCGTACTCATGATGACGGCTAAGATTCTGAATATTTCAAGCATCGACAATTACATGAATGTTATTATCAAAATAATATACAAACATAATTTATGATTAAAGTTTTTTTAATTAGAATTAAAAGAATAAAGAATATGAAATTGTTGGAATTAATTAAATATATAATATATTTTACCTTCCACTTGTGTGATATAATAAATTTTACATATTTAAGATATAAACTGTTATAAGACTCTTTATATACCTGATTTCTAATTTTTACTTTTTTTATTCATTGATACCAAAGCGGTCACAGTTATTCCAAAGTTTGTTCAAAGAAACCTAATTAGTTACTAACAGACTATTACTGGAAAATTTATTAAATATTGAAAGAGCTGAAATTTTCCAGCACGAGATAAAGGACTATTAGTTTATTTAAACAGTGAGAAATTAAATCGCTTGTATACATTAAGTTAAAAACACATAAGTAATTATTTATAATTTAATATTGTTATTGAATCAAGTAAATTACACTTATAATTTAAGTAAAGTGTACTCATATCGAAAAGTAATCAAAAATAATTCAGTGAAAAAATTATCGTTTTTGCATCCTTTTGAAAAATAAAAAACCACAAAAATGTTGAAAATTCTCATCTTAAAAAAAATATGAGCAAATTCTTGCACCAACACGTATGAGATAATTAATACCAACATTTCGGAACTTAATATATTTTGCTTACGTTCATTTGTTTTCACAGCACCATATGATTTATTATTCATCAGTGAAACCAAAGTTTTCATTACCACAATGAATATTTGTTGCATTATCA
Source organism: Latrodectus elegans (assembly GCA_030067965.1). Lineage (NCBI taxonomy): Eukaryota > Metazoa > Arthropoda > Arachnida > Araneae > Theridiidae > Latrodectus > Latrodectus elegans. The sequence continues at coordinate 44,758,514 of CM057809.1, forward strand.
GAGTATACGCTTAAGTTTATCTCACAAAAAAACGGCTGTGTTTTCTAGATATTAAAACCTAATTGGTGTCATAATTTTTGTTGAGATAATCTCATGCGTTTGAGATAGTATCTATACCCTTCGAAGTATATCAAGGAATATTCATTTCGGTGTTTGATTTGCTTGTTAGTTTAGGCACCTCCAAGACTATTTATGAATATTTAAATTTATAAGCAGCACAATATTGAAAGCAATATTGTGCTGCTTATAAAATTTGCTTATTAAATTCAATATTTATTGCAGCACAATATATGAATGTACACAACAACTGTCACAATATTTTGTATAAAGTACAAATGAAAAAAATTTTTTTTTGATAGCTGTTATACTCTCAATAAATTTTTTCTTTCATAGTATTTCACAGCGTAAGTGGTCTATTTCGGACTTTTACTCTTTTCTTCGCACATTGTCCACCATTATTTTTAAAAATATTAAACTTGATTTATGTATGAAAGTAATAACCTCTTCAACACACCTTTTGTTCATTAACACTAAACATTTCTTTTTGCTTATTTTTGAAAAATCAAAGATATGCAATTCAGGTACTATTCTATTATAATTCTATTTAATGGAATATTCCATTAATCTATATATTAAAAAGTATTCTCTATCGGTCTATACAGAATTTATTTGTTTTTGGGTCTTTTCCTCTTTTTTAATTTTGACAGTAATTTTACAGTACTATTTTCCCAAAGGAAGATAACACTTCCTTTTTCGTGAAAATAATTCTTTAATCTGCTTATTTCAAACATTATTCTCTTCTGAAAATATACATTCAAGTTTTTTTACTGCATTTATAATATGAATATTCTATAGTTTTCTAAGTTTACGATACGTTAATCTCTCATTTGTAAGTTAAGTTCATAACGTTTTCATTCCTCTGTCTAAATTCTACGATTTTTAAGATATTTTATTAGTATCAATAAAAAGTGTGTCAATAATCAGTATGAATAAATGGAAAAGTAACGAAGTACTATATAATCAAAGTTATTCAAATAATTTTAAAGTGGTTGTATTTCAGCACAGCAAAATTTTCATTGAAGTAAGATAATTCCTAATAATACTTTGCTCTCCTTTTAATTTGTCTTTATCATTTACGGGAATAATAAAAGATAAAATAGGATAAAACATCCTTCAAGACGACATTTATTATACATTTATAAATGTCATTTGGTGCTGATCAATGTACTGCAAAAAATTATCCCTTTTATTACATAACTTCCCATTCTCTTTCTACGACTCCGATTCTTAAATATAAACTTTACAACCTTAAAGTTTAATTAGTTAAATTTTCTCTTTCATTTAATTAATTATATTGCTTTTTATAGTATAAGATTTGTCAATGCTAATTCCTGCCATGTTTTGGGATATAATTCAAAAGATTTTAATAAAAACATAGTATTTTAAATTGTGAGCTTTCGCAATTATTTGTTCTAACTTTAAGAATGCATATATTGGATATTCCATGAAAAGTAAAAATTGAGATAACTTTTCATTACTCTGCATTCGTACAGAAGCGAATACTTAAAAACTACATTTGTATAGAACGAGCATTTTTATAGCTTATATAAACTGATTTTACATTTTTTATGTTTGACTCAAAAATTTATTTATTTATTATATCCATACAAGGAGGGAAATTTCAATTAGCCTGCTTATACTTCAGCTAGTCAAGTGGTCAGCTTGTCTGACTATGTATAGAAAGGCCCTGGGTTCGAATCCCGCATAGGGCATGGATGTACTTTCTCTCTCTCTATCCTATCTTTGTGTGAATGAGGTGTGAATGGTTGCCTATAAACGGGTCCCCATGGCATGTGTGTGTACTGAAGAAGTCGGACCCCACACCAAATGCGGTTCAGTTAAAAAGGTGGAGCAGCGCACCCCAATTTGCCAGCCTAGCTGGCACATGATAACATCAACAACACTTCTGCTACATTCAGCTGCCAGCAGTGTTCATTATCTTAAATAAGGAAGAATCTTCGGGAAATAATGTGTCCCGTATTTGTGGCTATTAATAAAAAAACATTTTTTTAACGTTTTAAAATTTTTTATTAAACATGGGGTATTTTAAATTTATATAATATTTGTATATAAATTTAAAAATTTATAAATGTATAAATATTTTTTACTACTTAAATTGAAATAAAAATGTATTTTTCTGCCTCATTTATATAATTGTTCCATTTGTTGCACGAGAACAAGGAAAACATTTATTTTCCACTAGTTAAAATCATTGTCTCTATAATTTTATTTCTGTCATTTAGATGTAATTAGAGAAATACAACAGCATTCATTTGCATTACACCATAAAATTCCCTGTTCAAACTCTTCAACAGTTTTTCAATTTACCAAAATTATAGATTGCAAATTTGTTAAAAATGTGTGTGCTTACGTAACACACAGATGGACTTTATCTCAGAACAATACACTTTTGATACTTTTCTTGGCTTGTAACTAATATTAAATGTTTAACATCCACATAAATATTAAATGTTTTGTTAGCAATATTTAAATTTCATTTTTTAACGAAAGCTCTAATTCTTTTAAAACCAGGTAATGAATGTGGCAAAATTGCAATGGCAAATCATAGAAGGTGCAAATGTTTCGTTTATTAAAAAGCAAAAAATAAAATATGGAAGAAAACACAGCTTTATTTCAGATTTATCTATAACATAATTTGTTTTCAGTTCCGAAACTTTTAAAATTTCATAATTTTATTTTAGCTATTTTAGTTAATCTTTTCACTTTCCAGCTACTTCAGATCGAAAAAGCGATCAATGTTAATGCTTAACAGCTTCGTTTGTGGAGAAAATGCTGCCTCATTACAGATTCAAACAAAAATTGTAACATTTCCAAGTGAAAAGAAGCTTTTATATCACTATACAAAATATCTTGATGGAAAGTATCAGTTTATCAATGCATTTCCATTGCATAACAATACCGTTTGAATAATTTATAACTTCCTTAGTCAAATTTTTGATTCAATCGATTTTTTTTAAATTAATGATTGTCATGTTTCTTCTATTCTCTGTGAATCAAATGTCATTTTAGTCATTTCACTTCAGTTTTTTTTCTGATGATTTCACTCGTACCTGATAAAAATCAATTATTTTGATGATAATAGCCTTTTCTCCAATAATGTTCTTAAACTTAGCTTTGGTTTAATCTCTTAAGAAACTTTTTATACTCTGAAAAAGAAAGTTTAATCTATTTATTTGTGCATATTCTGATATATATCAATGAAATGAATATTATAGAAAACGCTTCATGATGTATAGCATAATCTTTAAATCAATATTGCTAAAATTGTCGGTGAATTGAATAAGTTGCTTAAAATGCTACTAACAGCATTATTAACGACACCGAGTATTAATATTAAATAGAATACTTTTTATTTTATTAGCCGGAATATTTTTCTCGAACAATTACAAGAAATTAATTGTTAGTAGGTATCATGTAATATTTACAACTGAAGGAAAATAGTTTTTATTATTTTGCACGTATCGAGTTAACTTACATTTCGGGAGACGGACTATAATCCAAGATTAAAACGCATCTGGAAATGTTTGCCATTCAAGCGAAACTCTACCCTTACAACAAATCTATTTAGCGGACACCTTATAAACACTTTTCTTGTACTATAAATACCATGTCTTATTCTGAGATTCTAAATATAGTGTGTGTTTGGGATAACCAGAAAACTTCAAATCATTCAACATGATTGATTAATCGAACACAATAGTTCAAACGAATACCACGTCTGAATACACTTATGAAGAAAATTACTTATTCAATTGTTGTAAGCTCGTTGTTTTTTTTAAATGAAACAATGAATGAAACTATGTTATTTAGTTTCTAAAGCAAAAAGTATTATATAATTTTTTTCATTTAAAGGTAAACAATATATTTGGTTAGAAATTAAACATTTACAAAAATTTGCAGAACAAGTGGGTAGATTAGTTCACACATTTCTTAATATTATAGTTCAGATAAAATAGTAATTTTTTTTATATATCTTGTAACAATTAAATGTGTACATGAATGAATGTTACTAAACATTGGTATTTGTAGATGCGGTTTTTAGACAGTTAAGTACTTTTAAAATACATTGTAAGTACATAATATTTAAGGTAAATTATTTCTTAAGAGAAATTATTCTTTTTAAAGACATTTTACGTTAAGCTTAACTTTTTATGATTTTTTTCAATAATTTATAAAAGTGCATTTACTTAACGTTTTACTTGGATGTAATTAATTGTGGGAATACTCTGCCTAAGGACAGAAATTATTACTAAGATAAACACAGAATTACCTCAAATTTAATAGATTTATTAATTTATTTAAAAAAGTTCGCGGTTACTTGTGCGTCGTAGAATAATTTATGAAGTACTTCAACAATGAATTTTCACAAACATTCTTTTTAAATTTTTTACTAAATAGCATATTAATAATTGAGAAAATACACAAGCTCGTTATTTTCTTGTGTTTCCTGCTTTTGACAAGAAAAACAAATTCAAGAGCTACCTTATACACTGTCAAAAATAAGGAATTGCTTCAAAATAGTTTCATTTTAAAACAAATTTCTTTCAAAATAAGATAAATTCAGAAAGTCAATGCCACAAATATAAACGAAATTAATTCTGGAGGTAAATTTACCATGTTCAAAAGAAAAAAAAAATTTAAAATATTTCAACACAATTATTAAACTGTAGATAATATATATATATATATATATATATATATATATATATATATATATATATATATATATATATATATGTATATATATATATATATATTTATATATATATATGTATATATATATATATATATATACATACATATATATATATATATATATATATATATATATATATATATATATATAGCAAAATTAGAAGTATCATAGGCCAAAATTGAAAGATACAAGATTGATAGATATAAAAATTGAAGAGTACAAGAATAGATATAACATTTATGTTTAGCAATACACATTCAACACAAAAGCAGCAAAAACAGAATTACTAAAATATAATTAATAATACATTTTTATAAAATTAATCAAAAACCAAATTGAGAATAATAATCAAATATTAGATGGAGAATTATACATTAAAAATACGAAATATAGTAAAATGGAATGAAAATGGAGTGAAGTACTATTCTCCATCTGGTTTTTGATTAATTTTATAAACATATATATATATATATATGTATGTATGTA